>MU867086.1:0-169252 GCA_033725935.1 Cladorrhinum sp. PSN259 | reverse complement strand
CCCGGCCCCCCCCCCCCCCCCCCCCCCCCCCCCCCCGCCCCCCCCCCCCCCCCCCCCCCCCCCCCCCCCCCCCCCCCCCCCCCCGCCGTTTTTTATCTCCTCTTGTTTTGTCTGCCCTGATAATGAAGATACAATTTGCTGACAAAGTGACAAAATTAAACACAAAAGTCGGCATTCATGACCTACGGCAACGAAGGCTACAACTACACCATCCCCAAGTGCTTGAAGGAGGGGTATTACCTGGTCAGGCACGAGATCATTGCGCTTCACTCTGCTTGGGCGGAGAACGGGGCGCAGTTTTATCCTTCGTGCCATCAGTTGAAGGTTAGCGGTGGGGGCCAGGTGGTTCCGACCAAGGGCCTGGTTGGCTTTCCTGGGGCTTATCGGGCTGATCACCCGGGGATTCATACTAATGTTTGGAATGGTGAGTTTTCTTTGACTGTGTTTCGTTGGGATGAAAGCTAATTAGTGACAATGCAGCGGGTGGATATACGATGCCTGGACCTGAGGTATTTAAGTGCCCTGCTTAAACCTGAAGTTTTTATTATTATTGGCGGGGGTTTGTTGTTATACTAGAGTGTTTGTGGTAAATAATGGGCTTTTATTTTGCATAGAATAATTGTTGTTCAAACGATGATTGACTCCATTTGCAGACGACTTTGATTGTCACTTGCTGCCATAATGCGAAGCTGCCAGTTGATGACAAATGCGCGGTAACCTGTTTGACCAATTCTGAGATAAATTCTTTGCCTTTCACCCTTAGCAAAGTATGACTCTAGCTATATTTGCTTATCCATTCAGTCACCGCGACTGACTTTCGTTTCCATCTTCCATCCATTCTTCTCCCTTGAGGACCTTGCAATAAGTCAGCGGCATCTCACAGCAAGAACAACAAACATGGTCCTATCCTATCTCATCAATACATCTCTCTCCGTTTATTATCTAATCTATACTCTAGCGGTGACTCGTACCTATTAATGCAAGTTCGCCTCCTAAAATTCAACTACAACGACCTCGAACCTCTCGACAGAAATGGATAAACTAGAGGCCGCGTACATTGCTTTAGCTTGGGATGTGTCAAGATACGAGATGGGCATGAGGGACGGGTGGAAGGCTAGGGGGGTGAGGAGGAAGGTTACATAAAGTTCTTGAAGGACAAACATTTATCGGGATCTCATGGGGGGTTGGAAGAAAAAAAATGGGTTGAAGGTGGATCATTATAATCGGCATGGTGGGTGTGAAAGGGGGAAATTCTGATGTGGAAGGGGGTGGGGGGGGATCAGCTTTATTTGAATCTTTACGATTGGCCTAGGGATGCTAAGGGCGTGATGAGGGCTATTGGGGCCGTGTAGAGGGATTAGAGGTGGTGGAGGGAGGGACTGGAGTTTTGAGAGAGACGTTGAAGTGGAATAGGTATTTCTCACTTTTATTATCTCTCGCTGTGTGGACAATCACTAATACGTCAAACACAAACCCATTCCAACCTGTAACAGGACTCTACTAGGTAGATATCAGCCAGAGAATAATGAAAGCGGAATTCGACACGCTAGTAACCTTCGACTGCTGCTGCGCGGGATTAGCAACAGTCACATCCCAGCCACCCGGGAGATCTAGGCGACAACATGGAGACCGTCCCCCACGGGCGGAAGAAACTGATCGGTGCTTGCGGCTGGTTCATCGATACCTCCAGAGACATATCTGACGCTCTCTGTTTTTTTTTGTTTTTTTTTCTCACCCGGGGACTGCCGGATTCGAGCCGAACAATCTCGACGCATACTTGGTCAGACTGATGTAATGGCTTTGTGCAGCTTTTCAACAGTCGGAAAAGAGGGGGAGGTCCGTCCCAGGCTGTACATTACTTGCTGCAGAGGAATAACAATAACAAGATGGCGTTGCCGAGGTTTGATACGAGTAACGGGGGGAGGGGCCCGGGAAGCCGGAACACGAACCGCGTACATGAATATGGTGGTTCTTCCTATTATGACCACAGGGGGAAAGTCTCTGGAACAACACCATGCGTCCAGTCTGGACTGAACTTCAGAGCCTCGGGTGCCAGTGATGTCCAAATGAGGGATGAGAGTCATCATCTCGCTGATGTGACGCAAACCGAGGACGAGGACGACCATGAAGGGCATGATCACAGTACGCTTCCTGATGCGGATGACACTGTTACTATCATCAACCATAACAAAAGACAACAACCACATGCACCTGCGGGGATATGAAGGAGTCACTTTACTCCTCAAGTTGAGAATGTTCTCATGGACATTAACAACATCACAGCAGTATTGCCCTGATAACCAATGACAACAGCTTGGACTCGGACAACGATAACAACAGCATCAGTTCCAGTGCTGCGGCCTTCTTGGATCAAATGATGATTCCAGCGTCTTGTATGACTAATACACAGGCTACCAGCACACACAAATCACATTGGGTGTGCGGGTCGTTTGAACATCACCAGGTCATTCTGGTGGGCTTGATGTTCATGATGACACTGGGCTCACTTTGTCTTGGAAGCCGGAATCTCAAATCGCAGAGGGGATTCGACAATGGGGTTGTTCGGCGAGTTGTTTGAGGGACCATATGAGGAGTAGGATCATGTGCAATTTGTTTTACTGAGCATACAGTCCATCATGGAGCGGCTCAGGTTGGAGAGGGTGAACAGAGTGCGGGGAACCAAGGTTCTGGAACCGGACAGAGAAGAGTCACGAACCCGAGGTTCTAGCACGGAAAAGTACCCTGATCATCCATGGAATTCACCCATGAGTCCCGGTCCGCCACCTGCTCGGGAATGGGAAACTCTGAGAAAGATTTTCTTGTTTCTCTTTTTCTCTATGCTGGTTTCCTTTGCAAAGTCGTCTTGTGTGTTCTGAAAATCATGAATTTGTTTTTGACTAACTTTATCTGCAGATATTTAGTTGAGGCAGAGGAGGTCCCAGGAGTAAACGAGCTGTCAAAGAAGATAACCAATCACCACTCAATACGATCTGCCGTGTTTACATGTGCCTCGGGTGATATACATCAGGCCCAGGGACGAGTAAAGTGGGGAAGTAGCATTGCATTTCTGCCGGGAAGCGTCAAGGGGAACTCCTGATGTCTGCCGCGCCTCGAACATCCCTTCAATCTCAGAGTTGGGGAAAATATATTACATACCCTCCTTCTCGGATGCCCATCCGAGGGTGGGGTCTCTGCCAATAGGTATCATAAACTTATTTGGATGAAGTTGTTCATGATGGCTGCCAAGACTCTGTTTACTATCACCAATATCGCCTGTTAAGGACCCGTCCGGGTTGTTCGTTCCGAGTATATGGTGAGGGGGAAACAAGACAAAAAAAAAAGGATACAAAATGCGAGTTCATGCCCAGATCCTTTCATGCCTTTCGCTCTGTAAGAGTTTGTATGCTCGAAGGCGTCAAGCTCAACAACCATGAAGTTCTCCGTTGGCGAGAAAAAAGGGGGAGGGCTTACCCAGCTGCTCTCCCTTGCCCTCCTGATCAATAATCCCTTCGCCACAGCCCAAACCGCACCCGCAGACGGCGCTACTTATGATTACATCGTGATCGGCAGTGGCCCCGGCGGTGGTGTTGTTGCTTCCAACCTCGCCAAGGCAGGATATTCCGTCCTGATCCTCGAAGCCGGCGACGACAATCCGGGTCAAGGATTCGGACGATACACCCCCACAGTCACCTGGGATTTCTACGTCAAGCACTACCCCGAGGGAGATCCCCGCGATAACACCTACAGCCATCTCACATGGAGGACCAAGGAAGGACGCTACTGGGTCGGACAGAACGGCGCACCCGCCGGTTCCACTCTCCTGGGTGTCTACTACCCTCGTGGTGCCACCCTGGGAGGATCATCCATGATCAACGCCATGGTCTGCTGGCTGCCGTCCAACAGTGACTGGGACTACCACGCGAATGTGACTGGTGATGATAGCTGGAAGTGAGTTTCTCCCCCTCCCTCCAAACCTCACCTGGAGACATGCTTACCTGTATTGTTATCTAGAGCCGAAAACATGCACAAAATCTTCCAAAAAATCGAGAAAAACAACTACCTAACCCGCGGCGCCGCCAACGCAGCCAAGCACGGCTTCGACGGCTTCTTCAACACAAACATGGGCTCCGCCTCGCAGCTCAAACAAGCCGGCTCCCTCTCGGGCAACACCGTCATGCAGACCTACGCCAAAGACTGGGGCCTCACGGGCTCCATGTCCCAGATCCTCACCCGGGACCCGAACGAGCTCACTCCGGACCGCGACCAGATCTCGTCCATCTACGGCCTCGTAACCCACCAGTTCGGCAACGGCCAGCGCTACTCCTCCCGCAACTACATCCAAGACACCCAAAAGGCCGTGGGCGAGAGCAAGCTCGCCGTCTCGCTGACCTCCCTCGCGACCAAGATCCTGTTCGACACGTCCTCCAAATGCGAGGGAACCCCCTCCAAGCCCCGCGCGACAGGAGTCGAGTTCCTCTTTGGTAAATCCCTCTACAAGGGCGACAACCGGCGCGCCGCAACCGCCACGGGAGTGAAGAGAACAGCCTACGCTCGCAGGGAAGTAATCGTCTCTGGCGGCGCGTTCAACTCGCCTCAGATCCTCCAGCTCTCCGGAATCGGAAACGCGACGCACCTCCGCTCTCTGAACATCCCCGTCATCAAGGACTTGCCGGGCGTGGGCGAGCACCTGATGGACAACCAGGAGATGCCGATCGTGGGCACCGGGTCCGCCGGGTCCGGCATCGCCGAGGTGTCAATGTACAAGTCCAAGCACCCCGCCCACGGCGAGAGGGACGTGTTCCTGATGGGCGGCCAGGGGTTCATGTTTCGCGGGTTCTGGCCCGACAATCCGGTGCGCGTCCCCGCCGAGCCGAGAAACCCGTACGGAGTGAGCATGGTCAAGGGGTCAAGTCTGAACAATAAGGGATGGGTCAAGATCAGGAGCAACGATCCGACGGACACGCCCGAGATCAACTTTAATCACTACGCGCCCGGTTCCGAGCTCGATTTGGAGGCCATGAAGGATACGGTCGCGTGGGTGCGGACGGTTTACTCTCGGGTCGGCATCACGACGGTCGAGCCGCCCTGCAGCACCAAGCCTGATGCGAACGGGTATTGTGGCCAGGAGGACGTGGACTGGATCCACAAGCAGACTTTTGGACATCACCCCACTTCTACCAACAAGATTGGAAGTGATGATGATCCGATGGCCGTGTTGGACAGCAAGTTCCGCGTTAGAGGCGTGGCGGGGCTGAGGGTCATAGATGCCAGTGCTTTTGCTAGGATTCCTGGCGTGTTCCCTGCTGTGTCGACCTTCATGATTAGCCAAAAGGCCAGTGATGAGATGGTGGCCGAGTTGCAGGCCGGTAGTGCAATCAAGACTTGTGCGGTTTAGGTGAGCGGAGGAACCTGAGGGGAACAACAGTCTGCTGGGGGTTTGAGCTCTTGTGCCTAGTCTACAAATACATAACGTCTTTCCTCCCATGACCATTCGGTTCTGCTGAGGCGTATAACAGGCCTAGGTTCGCCTTTGTCACTCTCAGATTCAGCAATGGCCTCCTCATATTCGGCAATACTCTCGATGACCCTTGCATGCCCGAGCTCACGTGCTATATCTTTTGCAGTCCGGCCCCTATCATCTAGCACGTCCTTCGATATACCTCCCTCAAGCAGCTTGGCTACCTGTGCGTCCTCAGCCTTGGCCGCCGCAACATGTAGCAAGGTACCTCCAGTAATATGTTTGGTGTTGTAGATGGAAGGGTTCTTGTGTCTTTGAAACATTTGTATCGAAAAGGGGAATTTTGAATCATGCTTATTTGCTGAAATGACCCAATCAGAAACATCATACGAATCATATAACGCCACTCCTGTGTAAGCCAACTCTGCGAGTGATGCTTCCTCCCGGGCTATGATTTTTTCTTTTTCAGTCTTGCTTTTGGCGTTGGCTAGTAACCTGTCCACTTGAAACTTCACGCACAGCAGCATGATGTTTAATTGGGCTCCGTGTTTAAGCTCTAAAGCAATACGGATTGGTGTTTGTTGCTGCTTGTCTTCCATTCTGAGATTTGCGCCATAGGCTATCAAATCTGTGGGCAAACTATAATGTTCCAAGAACGCAGCTAACGATGACCGAAATGCAGCCAGTAGTGGTTGGACATGTTTTGCCTGGCAATCTAGGTCTTCAAACCTCAGATGGTGTCCGAGCCAGAAGGGTTCAGTCATCTTTTGACCCATGAAGACTCGGCCGGGAAAAAACTGATCACACATATCTTTCACCAGTTTGTGTTGGAGCGACTTTAGAGTTAACAACAGACTTTGGACAGTACAATGCTGTATCTCCATTTCGGGACCCAAGTTTCCCGGCCGATAACGAGGTATCTCGTAATCTAGGTATTTTCGAGTTATTTTGAGCCCCGGAGTCTGTTCACGAAAAAGGTCATACCCATCCCTCATGATCGAAGAAAGGAGCACAAACACTTTGCGGAATTCTTTCAGCGTCGTGTCTGCCAGCCGTGTACTGTGTTTGAACCTAATCAATATCGCCTCGTACAGTTTGAGGGAGAATTCGTCCAAGCCCAAAACTCCGTTGTTAAGGTGAAGTGCCACCATGTTTTCGACGGTATCTGAGAGCTGATTGCGAGTCCGGCGTCTAATTCGAATTGCCGTATGAAGTGGAGTGCTTCCTGATAAATCCTGAAAGTTGACATCTGCACCACGTGCGGAGAGTAGTTCCAAGATTTGTCGTCTATCGTTGGATCTCAATTTGGATAGACAAACCAACTGAACGAGTCCGATTTTGTCCAGGTTGCCAACAACGATTGGAGAGCATGTGAGCTGCTGGTTGAATCTGGGGTCGTGCTTCGGGATGGGATAAAGACAATTGATTTGATCCTTGTGGATGATCAGAGACTCCAGAAAGCCTGTATGACCTCGAGCTAGCGCCTCGAGAACAAGTGGCTTCATACTTTCCACAACCTTTGATACTGCTGTCTGAATCTTCAAGCTACTGGACTTGAACGGTTGTAACTGACCGGAATTTGAAAACAAGGCATCATCGCGATACTGAAAGATGAGTTTGAGGATAGAGAACTCCTCCATGGTGCTTATGTATTCTTCCAAGACCGAACCGTCGGGGTCAGCCCATCCTGCTTCCTGACAATTGCCGAGATCTAACGTTGACAGCAAAGGAGCCTCTTGCAGAGTTTCGCTGAAGGCGTCAAGATAGTCAGCGCATAGAAAGGCCATTTCATCAAGACTCACCCCCTCCGCCAACGAGATTGGCGGGGTGCAAGCCTCTTCCATCAGGAACTCGCGGACAGTGGTGTGGATGAACTGAACAACGGGACCTTTGACTTCAACCAAGTTCCCACAAAGACTGATGAGCCTTCGCCTCATAACCTCTGTATTTCCAACGCGATGACGTTGAAGCCCAGTCCTGGTAATGGAACTCCCTGACGCGGAACATGTCCTTGCTGCAACCACTTCGAGCACCTGTTCGATCTGCAGTGGGACAGACGAGTACGCAATCCAGCGAAAGACCGTTTGGCATTCGGCCACGTTGCTCTGCGATCCATTGTTGATTTTATCGATAATAAGCCTGTAAAGTTCCCGGAGGTCTCTTGGTATCGACAGCAGCAACTGTTCTAGCTCAGCAACGCTGCAAAAGCCGTCTGTTGCTCTCTCATCGAGCTGGTCAAGCACGAGTTTGACCCAAAGGAATACGCCATCTGAAGCCTTGATAAGGTATGTCGAGATAAAATCCAGTTGTTTAGCATCGCAACGGAGGATATCCTCTGCGATTCGCCTTGTTTCACAGTATACATAATTGACAATGTCAGATGCCGTCTCGTTTTCAAGGATGATGGTGTCAAAATCCCGAAATGCGTGCTCAAACTTGGGGCTTGGCCGACTGGTGAGAAACACCCTGAAATTAACAGGCCATGCGGAGTCTCGCCTGGCAATTAAGCACAGTAACTCAATGATATCTTGTCGCTGGTTTTCGGCTGACTCATCCAGAGCATCGACCAGCACATAGGCGGTGAGTCGGAGGTTTGGACTGTGTATCGATCCCAAGGAAGCTAGCAGCGTTTTCATAGTTGAGAAATCCCAAAAGGCCTGGCCATCTTTTGGTGTTGTCAAGTCAAATCCACCCTTGTCCTTGAGTCTGCGATCTCTGAAATCCTTCCGATAGTTGCCCCAGAGACCCGGTACTTGAAGCAGAAATTGGTAGAGCATCGATTTCAACATCCAAGGATGTAAATTTTGTCTGCTACCCCCCCGGGCACTGTAGAAGAAGTCGACTACGACGGTTTGGCGTCCGGATGTCGACGATCCAACACGGCTGCCGACGCGGCTCCTGACAAAATTGGCGAGTGTTGACTTTCCACTACCAGGCTTCCCCTGAAGCCATATCAAAGACGAGGCTCGCGAATTCTCCCACTGGCGGTACTTTGGATGCTTCCATATCCAGTCAAATGTGCTGTGATGGGCTTGCGAGACGTTGCTTCGACGGGCACGATATTCGGGAAAGTACAGCGTATCCAGACAAGCTAGGAGAAAGCTATTAGCCATGATCATGCAAGTTCATTGGAGCTTGGAACAAAACGCCGCACCTTTAATATCGGTGTCTGGAAATATTGTTAGCATGGATCAGAAAGCATTGTGACGGCTAAAACTGACCTTCTACGACGATAGACTCTCGGATCATATTTCGAATGGTGGGCAAGATGCTCTCAAACCGAGCATCATATTGGTTTGCGAACCGGCAAATAGCACGGTGATCGGCATCGATGGGAATGAGGTGCTCATTTGGCAGATTCAACACTGCCGACCCCCTACCGACTACCTATCAAAGGGGTAAGTCGATTGCCAGACGGAAGAAGCTGGTGAAGAAATCATGACGTACAACTGGTCCAACGGCCGCCCCAACTGAACGGCCTTCATAGACTGTGACGATGTGCAATCGGACAGCACGCTCAACAAACTGGGCGGCAATCTCGACTAACTCATCCGAACTTCTTTCAAGGTTGCGCAGTAGGTCGGCCCTGAAAGTTCCAGCAGTGCAGAATGAGATGATGTCTCGGACCACTCGGGATGCATTGGCTACATTTGATCCGCAATGAGGAGTCCCAAAGAAAGCGACACCCTTGGAAGAATCGATGACGGAACTGTAAAGACTCTGTCGTTCATGGGCGATGGTAATCATCTGAAATCAAAGGGTTAGATCAGCGAAAGCAATACAGCAGAGGAAGAGAGAGAGGCTCACCTTTTTGAACACAATACCTCCAAGACTGTGGCAGATGAAGACAAGCGGCACACGTTCTGTGCTTGTCTAGAGCCAGGTATGTTAGTCGTTCATTAGTGTTGAACCAGGCGAATTAAAGGCGGAAGGACATACCTCAGATCTCCTCCCATGCAGAGAAGCAAGCAGTTGCGTGGCAAAGTCTCTAACACGTAACACGCTACCGCCGCCCAAAACTTGTGAGTTGTACCCAAACGTCGATATCCTCAAGTCAAGTTCTGGCAAGGTGCTTGGGAGAAATTTGGCAAACCAGATGACGTTATCCTCCTTCCACGTCCGGATTGGGTGACCATTCAGGCCATGTATCGCTATGACACTGGAATTGGAATGTCCGTCAGATGTCTACCTCCATTGAACCAGTGAGGGAGAAGACGTACTCAACTCTTGGCTTGCTGCCTGTAGAGTCATCAAAACCCTTGAGCGGGATCAAGCCTTCCCTTGAATCCTCGCTGGGGGAGGGATTTTCAAAGGTGTCGCCTGCATCACCAGCTGGCTGGTCAACCGAGTTGGACTTTCGTAGGTTGTCATCTCGAGAAGGTTTGTTGCCGTCGCTTTTCAACTCCCCAGATGCTAAGTCTTCTGGCGGTTGATCACCCTGTGGAGGTTCAGGTGGTTGCGCTTCCTCGCAGGCATTCCTTCCAAGACCAAAACAGCAAGACAGCATGGTGATTCACGGTGAAGTATGAGATCTGCAGTATGGTCAGTCGGTTGACGACGTTGATGTTGCGGAAGGAGCTGAGCATCAGTTGAGGTGTCGTCGGGCATCAGCTTGACGAGATTGCAGCCCTGCCTGCATTGCGCCACACACAAGAAACAAAAGCGGGGAAGTCGACCAATTGGCTGAGAGCGACATCTTTTTGAAATGCCAATTGCCTCAATTGTACATACGAAATACAGGACAGAGAGGCGCTGCAGCCACGGTTTTCATGAAGCCATTCACACGGTACAATGACTTCATCAACCAGTATTCACTCTCCATGTTCGCGGTCCAGACATCTGCAAAAACTATTTGCTTTGGCAAAATTGGCAGACAAGATCAAAACAGAGATTCTCAATCGAAACATTCACCTTTTGTTTTTTATAAATCTGGTGCACTCTCAAATCCAGATCCTGGATGCAAATCTCAACAAATTCACTCAAAGGCCGTGTGGTGTAGTGGTAGCATACTTGCTTTGGGCTTCTGCTTCAGAGCATGCAAGTGGTCCCAGGTTCGAGCCCTGGCTCGGCCCCATCTTTTTCATTTTTGGGTTCATCTGCGGCTTGGCTAGGAAATATGTGTTTTTGCTATCTTGCATGAATGGTTCGCCATTCCGTGATGTCTATTCGTTGAAGCCGGCCAGGAAATCTTGAAGAAGGATGGTGCGTGACAGGACAGCAGGCACAGAAAGAGACTATTGTCCTGAAAATTGGGGTACTATCCAATAGGATGTTCTGATGGCGCATGGTTCGGAGATTTCAAACGGGATGTCGTTGGATTCGGTTGCAGATTGCACCCCGCCATGATGATTTAGACCGTGATGTGATAGAGCGTACCACCAAAAACGGTTCATGCCAAGGTGCCAGTAAAGAGGGGTCGGTCCCTAGGCAGGAGAGAGTTGCCAGCGAGAGATGGTTATAACTTGAGCATACCCAGATCACCGCGTGACAATCATGACATGTAATCTGCCTCAACCAAATACCGATACTACGACCATGTCAATACCACTCGTAGCAGCCGGGCTCTTTGTGCTCTGGTATGTGGCGTCCTCTGTCAAGGCGTGGTATCAACTTCGCCACATACCCGGGCCCTTCTTTGCCCGCTTCTCGAACCTTTGGCCAGCTTACAACCTGGTCTGGACCAGCCAGGCGAGGTCTCGGATGCGCAAGTTGGACAAAAAGTACGGACCAATCGTCCGCGTTGGTCCCAACCAGGTAGTCACCAGCGATCCCGACATGATACGCGCCATCAACTCGGCCCGATCCAGATATCCCAGAGATGAGTGGAACAAGGGAGGCAAATTCCACCCCGAGTACGAAAACGTCTTCACCATGTGCGAGATCGAGGAGCACGATCGTTTCAAGGCCAAGACTCAGAGCGCATACAGTGGACGTGAGAACGGCGCCGACCTCGAGCCGGCCATCGACTCCGAGATTACCAAATTCCTCTCCCTGGTACGACGCAAGTATCTCTCTACCCCCGGCAGCTCGCGGATTGTTGATATATCCGAGATCATGCGATATGTGACCATGGACATCATCACCCGTCTCGCCTACGGCAAATCCTTTGGTCATTTGGACGAGGGCATCGACGTGTACGACTGGGTGGGTCACTCGGGCCCTCAACTGATGAAAACTGTCACCCTCTTCATGGAACTTCCCCTTTTGCGCCGCATCGTGTTTTCGCCGCTGGGGATCAGGTTGGTCGGGGCCAAGGAGACGGACAAATCGGGACCTGGAAAGATAATGGGTGTGGTCAACAAGCTCATCCGTGAGCGCTTGCAGCCAGATGCCAAGCCGAAAAACGACATGATTGGCGCATTCATCCGCAACGGCATGACTCGGGGAGAGATGGAGGGTGAGGCAATGTTACAGCTCATTGCCGGCTCTGACACGACCACCAACGTCCTCTCTGTCACACTGATGCACCTCATCTCGACTCCTCACGCCTATGCCCGCCTCAAGCGTGAGATCTCAGATGCCATGACCACCGGCACTGTGACCCTTTCAAGCGAGGGCATCGTGCCGAAAGATCAAGCAATGAAGCTCCCATACCTCCAGGGCGTCCTGCAGGAGGGGTTGCGTTTTACTTGCCCGGCAAACTACGGACACTACAAGAATGTTCCGGCCGGCGGTGAGACCTTCCACGGCTTCTACCTGCCGGAAGGGACGGCCGTGGGAAACAACTACTCGGCCGTGTTCATGAGCAAGGATATCTTTGGACAAGATGCCGATGTTTTCCGACCAGAGAGGTTTTGTGAAGTTGACGAGGCCACACGATCACGGAGGTTGAAGGCGTTGGATATCACATTTGGTGGAGGCAGGTGGATGTGTTCAGGAAAGCTGATTGCGTCATTGGAGATGAACAAGGTCATTTTTGAACTCGTTCGGGCCTTTGACATGCAGATGGTTGAACCGAGAAGGGGGTGGGACGAGTACCATTACGTCGCTCCCAAGTTTGAGAATATGCTGGTCAGGATCACCGAGGCAGATAAGCCCAAGTAACCTTTCCTGTTGGATAGAGAATAAATACAATCCAAAGGTGCTTTGAGTTGTTGGAAAAAAGATGATGGTTTCCTCTTTGCCTGAGTAGACTTTGGTGGCTGCCCCATTCACCCACATCCTTTCTCCCTCTGACTCCCGTCTTGACGTCAACGACCCACAGACTGGACTCAACAAACTGATCTTTCCGAAACATAAAATTACCAACCTGAAGAAGAACTCGGACCGTTGCTCAGTTGGAGAGGAAATTACAATCATGGCGGTCGAGGTTGAGATTGTGGAAAGTGACGAGTCCAGCGGAGGATGTCTTACTCCATGCACCGAGTCGTCACTGACAGACACCGACTGCGAAGGACAAAGGGCAAGCAGCGACGATTCCTACCGAGGATGTCGTACTCGATCCACTCGGTTGTCGTTGAAAGCGACCGACGGCGCGAGACAACGTGCAAGTTTTCCTGCTCTCCTCCCATTTTCACTGCAACTGTTCTGCATGCTTCATTGTGTTTAATCCAGCAAATTATTTCAACCCAAACATCTCAAGACACTAGCATTTCGCATCACGTATCATTAACTGCTTCAACCGTATACAGAGTCATCTCAAAATGCCACTCCGCATTCTTATCGTCGACCTCGGCCATGATGTCAGCAAGCAATTGGCTTTCCAGTATCGGGAGCAAGGCTACGACGTCTGGGGCACTTATGGCAACGAGCTCACCACCGAGCAAAAACACGAGGTACGTTGCAAGATCTTTATCATGCTCAGGTATGCGGATTTGCTAACGGCCTTTGCTAGTTCCTCACCAAGGGAATAGTCATTTTACCCTTGTTCGATCCTACATCCGCAGCCGAGGTGAAAAATGCTGCCCGATGCCTCGGGAGCCGCACTCTAAATATCTTCATCCTGCCACCATGCATTTGCAAGTTGGATGATGACGCCAAGGATGTTCAAGATAACTATCACCGTTATGTCGCTGGAACGGGTTCCATCGTCGAAGCCTTCCTGCCTTCGCTCAGACAGGCAGCCAATGCACGCGTCATCCAAATATCCTCTGTCGAAACCTGCAAGCATAAAATTTCGGGCAAATCCGCCGACCTATTTTCAAACGAGTTGCACCTGAAACTCTTGGCCGACTACATCTCTCGCATCACCCTGCAAACTAGGGCTCAAGACCTTGAAGGCTCTTGTCTCTCTGCGTCAATTGAAAAGATGATCAACGTTACGGAAGGGCTGGGCTTTGGGGACAACGGCACGGTTTGGCACATAGATGGCTATCAAATGGCTTCCGGCAAGCAAGCCGACGACTCCAACAAAGAGAAGGCCGCGCCCATCAAGGATAAGGCCACGATCAACGGGGAAAAGGCCGCGCTCAACAAGACATTGCAAAGTGACAAGCAGAAAATCGAGTCCATCTGCCGCCTTTCAGGCGTTGTGGGCGCAATTGTCACCGTCATTGACGATGGAGCTGTCGTGTTTAAGGAGGGTATTGGATATCGCGACTGGGATACCAAGGAACCCGTCACGGCCGAGACCATTTTTCCCATTGCCGGCCTGACAGAGAGCTTTACGGGTTTCTGTTTGGATCAGCTCCGTAGCCGAGGCAAGCTCTCGTATACTGATGCCATCTCGGCTGAAGACAGTGACTCTGGCCGTGCAACCGTTTTCACAATTGCCGACCTTGTTGCCCATCGAACCGGAGTCCGGGAGGGCAGCCGCATCTGGGAAGGCGCAGGCGGACAAGTTCTGCTCACTAGTGAACAGATTTCTACCATGTTCCGCGCATTCATCCCTCGCGGCAGCCCGAGGGCAGTCTTCAATCGCTGCAGTCTCGGATACGAGATCCTTGGAGACGTCATTGCCGACGTGTCCGGTCAGCGGTACCACGACTATCTTGAGCTGAATGTCCTGGCTCCCCTCTCCATGACGAGAACAATCACGACAAACAATAATGCGTCTACCGATGGCAAGTCCGACAACAGCGACGAGATAGACTGGGGCACCCCCTTCGACGACAACCATACACAGGCATACAACGTTTGGGGTGAAACAAACAATCCACATCCCGTTCCTCTTCCAGGAGTCGTTGCCTCCGGACCTCTGGGCGCTGCCGAGGGACTTTTGAGCACAGCGAATGATTTATCCACGTTCTACAAGTTGCTGATGAGTCACTGGTCTATCCAGAACAAGCTCGAGAATGGACAGAAAAGAGAAGCGGAGACTATGTTAGTTGCTGGTGGCGACATCAGGTGGCTTTTCACACCTCTACAGGTCATGGAAACTCCAACGTTCCGGGAGAAGAGTTATGCGACGGGTTGGGCTCGAAGTCAGCTTCCTGGTACTGTCGGCAACTTCACTGTAAACGCCGAGTTGGTCGAGAAAATGCCCATCCTGGGGGCGGGCATTCTGCCGCCAACCAAGACCCGTTTGGCTCTGTGGAACCAGGGTAGCTTAGTCGGCGCTTCCCACTTTGTCATGTTGCTTCCCGAGACCGAGTCGGCCGTCATTGTCCTCACCAATACGACAACGCGCAATGATGCTGCCCACTGGATTGGCCAGCTCCTAGTCGAGACGCTGTTGGCAAAAGAAAACGACTCTCAACCTCGCACTAACGACTACGTACGGCTTGCGGTAGAGAGCGTCAGCAAAGCGCGGAAGAAATACGAAGAGCTCACACAAGATGTACAGATTGGTGCGGTGAGTGGCGGCCCAAAGCGGAAACTCAAGGAGTATGTTGGAATGTATGTTGGGATTGCGGGCAGCTTTGCCCTTGAGATCGTGTTGGACGATGATGGTAAGCTTGAGATGCGTATGCAAGGAAGAAAAACTCAGGGCTATACGCTATCCCATCACCACGACGACACCTTTACATGGTTCACGAGTTATGACGATCAGCTTCAGAGAGGGCGACGCGTCCACTACCACCCTACTCCTTTTTTAATCGAGTTTAAGGGTAAGCCTATCAATGTTATTCGCTGGATCCAGGATCCGGTTGGAAGGCCCGATGGTGAACTTTTTGTCAAGAAGACAGGTAAATAAATGGAAGCATGTCGGTTACGATTGTATGGCTACAGCGGAAAAATTAGCGGGAGGTGGGAGATGAGTTTTACGGCCAGATTATCAGGATAGTTGGCTCAATTGATTGTTTTTGTGGCAAAAGTCAAGCAACAGGGCCGTGCTCCAGTATCAGTTGACGCGGTGGCAAGAATTACTTGTGCAGATCGGTATATTCAGCATGCGTAGAGAGGCGTCAGGATTGCCTCAACAGGAGCCAAACAGGCGCACGAGCAAGTGAATTAGACATTGAAAGGTATAAACTCAGCATGTATTGTGATTTTATGCCTTCTTACAGTTGCATTGTAGGACTCTGCTAGTTATTTTGCACCAAGTAATTAATTCCTTCCATCACGTGCCATTCAAGGGCTCATCTTATTTTACATAGACTCCTTTAATAATATTTCAAATGTGACCAAAACTTACATTCATCAAATCACTTCTCCTTCTCAAACTGCTCCATCCACTTTCTCATTTCATCCCCCTTCACAGGCCCCTCCTCTCCCTCTTTTTCGTGCTTCTCGTATTCCTCCACCTCCTCAATCACCTCAAACTCATCCCCCAAAGACCCAATAATATCATTGGCATCATTCAAGTTCCCACTGCTAGTAGACGAATCGAAGGCCATACCAGAAGACCTGGAAATCGTCATCTCAACTTTTCTCTTATTTTGGTCAGCAGCCACCACCTCAACCTCGACCTTGTCAACCTCGACCTTGTCAACCTCGACCTTGTCAACCTCACCCTGCTCCTCCTCCAACAATAACCTCGCCGCCTCCTCCTCCTCCTCTTGCTCCTTTAACTTTCTCTTATCCTTCTCCTCTTTTATGATCCTCTTCTTTTCGTCCAAGGCGTCCTTGAACACCTGCCCCCGTTCGCAGAGTCTCGTGCGGCTGCAGTTTTGTTGAAAAAAAGCGGTGTACATCTCGTCCGTCGAGCCGAACGGCATCGAACAGAACGAGCAGGTTACTGGTCTCTTGGGGGGAGGAGGTTTCTTTTTCTTGGGTGGTTTTGTGGGTTTCAGAGTCGTCAGCTCTGGTTCCACTGGTTCTGGTTCTGGTTCTGGTTCTGCCGGTGTGCCACTGGCAGCGGGGGGTTGTCCCACCGGCTCGGATGTACTAATAGGGAATGAGATTTCCAGTTCGGGTGACGACTGGGCCGTGGTAGGTTCATCAATCTCTTTCTTCTCCTCCTCCTCCCGGGCTCTGAATACCCGCCACAAGCGGACTGGACACGCGGTCTTGGTGTGGGCGGCTAGTTGGGCCGGTTGCAACCCCTGACCGCACGCCGAGCAGAAGATGGGGTCGCCTTTCTTATATTTGCCATATTTCCTCGGGCCGTTCAAGGACGAGTCGGCAAGGTAGGCCTGGACGGTGTTGAGTTGGTCACGGAGCTCGTCCTTCAGTTCGGCAAGCTCCTTGTGTGCTTCCTTGAGTTGGAAGCGTGCTAGCGCATATTTTGGATCCGTTGTCTGCTTGTTGACACTGACCCGTTCGATATCGGAAATCGCGAGTTGTATTTGTTTGAAGAGTTGCTGTTTCAACTCTGTTGGGCGTGTCTTTTTGGCTGCTTTGGGCGGCACTTTCTTGGCTTTGGCCGCAATTTTTATTGGGCTTAAAAGTGCTTTTGCTGCGTTCATTTTTTTCTTCTTTTTTTCTTGCTGCTGTTGTTGTAGGTATGTACATGTGATTTCAGTGTTTCCAAAAAAATCGAAATTTCAATCCAATCAACATCCCTCTGGTGAGTCCCCACATGGTGCATTGACCAGTTTTCTGGGAATCTAGGCAACCCTAACCCCTTCATATCTCACTTCCCCTCTTTTGACTTTAACAAGTTGGATTATAAAAGATAAATTATACTGGCAATTAATTGTAGATGAGCAGAGTTTCTGGCGGTTGCGTCATCTGCAAGTTCCAGGTTTTGAGGTCAATATATTCCGTATATGCAACCCAACCGCACAATGCTTCCTTCCAGTCGACGATCCCGTCGACATGCGCCTTTGTCGGTACAAGATTACCAATCGGCAAATCATGAACGTCACTCTTGTACAACGTTCAATGTTATCAACAAAATATAAAGTTGCCCTGTAACCTTCAAGGACCTTCATCTCCACCAGCTTCATTCGCCTAAACCCACAGTAATCTCATCACAATGGATTCCCCAATCAAGCCCTTCGAGATCAACATCCCGGACGCGAAGCTGTCCAAGCTTCAGACCAAGCTCAGGTCGGCCGAATTCCCGGACGAAAACACATTATCTGACAGCTGGGAATATGGAGTGCCCGTCTCGGACATGAAAAGGCTAGTGGATTACTGGCAAAACGGATTCAACTGGCGTGAACAGGAGAAAATCCTCAACAGCAAGCTGCCTCAATTTACCACATCCATCGATATTGACGGGTTCGGTCCTCTTGACATCCACTTTGTACATCAGAAGAGCACTCGCAAGGACGCCATTCCTCTTGTGTTTTGCCACGGATGTAAGTCCATATAAAAGTCAAACCACTCGCTGCCCTTTTAATGAAACTGACAAATTTCACTCATTCAGGGCCCGGGAGCTTTCTTGAAGTACTCAAAGTTCTTCCGCTCCTCACCAACCCTTTAGACCCTTCCCATCCATCCTTCCACGTCGTCGCCCCCTCTCTCCCAAACTTTGGCTTCTCCGACGGCCCAACTAAGCCCGGCTTTGCCTTCAACCAGTACGCCGAGACGCTGCACAAGCTCATGCTCAAGCTGGGCTACGCCAGATACGCAACCCAGGGAGGCGACTGGGGCTTCGCAATAACCCGCAATCTGGGAGTCCTCTACCCTAGCCACATAATCGCATCCCACATAAACTTCACCTGGTGTCGTGCCCCCACGTTCCTCAACCACCCGCTCTTGTACCTCCAATCTTTGTCTCTGTTTCTCTCCGAAGAGGAAAAAAAGGGTCTGGCGCGCACCAAATGGTTCTACGAAAAAGGTTTCGGATACAACTCTCTGCAGTCGACGAAACCGAGCACGATCGGTCTAGGTCTGACCGACAGCCCGGTGGGTTTGTTATCCTGGATATACGAGAAGCTGCACGACTGGACAGATAATTACCCCTGGACTGATGATGAGATCCTGACGTGGGTTAGTATTTATTTGTTCAGCAAGGCCGGTGCGGCAGCCAGCGTGAGGATTTACTACGAGACTACGAATGCGGAACCTAGGGACGAGAGGATTCTGGAGTATAACGGTGCGGTAAAGCTGGGGTGTTCGGTTTTTCCTGCGGATTTGGTTGTTTCTCCCAGGGCGTATGTGAGGACCCTGGGGAGGGTGGTTTTTGAGAGGAGGCATGGGAGTGGTGGGCACTTTGCGGCTTGGGAGAAGCCCGGGGAGTTGGTGGGGGATCTGGGGGACATGTTTGGAAGAGGGGGTTTGGATGTTAAAGTTGATTTGGGGGAAAGTTAGTACGAGATTTGAGTGAGTTGAGTGGGGGGAAACGGGAAGAATCTGTTGTTTCTTTGATGGTGATGGTGGAAAAGCAAGAGCGGCCGCAGGATTGAACTGGCGTATACAGTACATGTCCTAATTAGGAAGAGATCTGCGACACTGGGAGGGAATTCTTAGCGAGATGTTAGTGCTTCAGCTGGGTTAAATGAAAAACCTTAACGATCCATCGATGCCAGCACTCCGCCCTTGGCAAAACCACTGCCGCGGGTCCAGACCGCCGTCGAGACCCTTGACCGCAACTGCCTTGACAGCTTCGAGCGGAGCAATTGCTTCTGTTGTTCAACCCCGCCTTTTCACTTTATGCTCTTGGTATTTTCACTTCAGAATTCTCGACTTTTCTGCGACACTCTTCCAATTTCGTTTCTTACAGTTTCTTCCATGTTTCAAAACCGAGTTGTGGAATATGCCAACCTCGACGTCATCTAGATCGGGCTCCCCAGCAGCCAGTGAGATCGAAAATAAAAAGAACCCAACAACGTGGACATGGTATATGTGATGTGCGTGTGCATGTGTGCATGGGCAAATACCGACCAACCACCTAAAGTAGACAAAGCGCCCTCCTCCCCAGGCCTGGATCTCAGCCAACCCCAGAGCTCCGCCTCTGCAAGCGTCTTTCAGCCGCTGCCAAATAGCGTCTTGACAAGCAAATGGTGAACCGTTATCCCGAAACATTGCACAGTGCAAGAGTACAAAAGCGGTTTGGGCTTCGATGGGGTGGCCTCCGGTGGCGTTTTCATGTCGCCAAACAAAAAGAGACCATTGCCCATCCTTCCTTTTCTTCTGGAAATTTGACTGTAGAGTATTCAGTAATCATCGACAGTAATTGGATATGGCCGCCCCGAGGACTTTCTTTCCGGCGGGCATCATGCCCATGCCCACACCAACATCGACCATCTTGATGCCACCCCGTTTCCGGGCTTTTGCCAGGCAATTCAACAACACTACCACAGCGACAGCCGAAACCGAAAACCCCGACAAAACCGAGACTTCCCTCACTACACTGTCGTTGGTAAACCCCGACAAGTGCACCAAGTTTGATGCAACCCAAACCTGCAGCGCAAAGGGCGAATACGGCAGCTGTCTGGCAAAATCAGGAGAGCCATATTGCAGATGCAACAATGGACCTCAATATCTCAGTTGTGTATCCTCCGCCATAGCGACTTCTAGCTGCACAGGTGTCGTCAATGACTGGGATGGATTCGAGAGGTCGTGGTTGTTGGGATCATGCTCCGCACCACCGAGCAGTGTCATGGCTGTCCTTCCTCAACCCACTTCCGTCTCACTTTCCGTTGAGTAAGTCATATTATCTCAATTGAAGCACTTCCTCCACTGACCACCCTTCACAGACCAGTAACCCTGACAACACCCCCCGTACCAGTTACCGACCTCCCTCCCGCCGTTCCAACTACCGTCTTTTACCAGCCCTCAAGCGGAGGTAAACTCCTCGAAGGCGACTGCAGCTCGACCTCATTCTCAGTCATCAACGCGGGCGACGTAATGTTTTATGTCCCCTTAGTGGGATGCAACGCCAACAGACCAGAGTGCTGTCCCTGGATAGTTTCCGGCAGGGCAGCCGGCCAAGTCGCCACGGATCAACAAACCACGGCGGGACCAAACACCAGAAATTTCGTTGCGGCAGTAGCAGGGCAGTTTCCCATGCCTCAGGATGGACAGTTGATTGCTTTACCAAAGTGTCCAAACGATTACTATTCCGTTTCGGGCATGTGTTGTCCCAAGTGAGTGTTTTTTTTTCCCTCTCTTCCACCCCCCCTCCCCCCCCGGTCTCTTTTTACGGATCATGCTGATTGGATTTCCAGTGGATACCTCAAATTCACCCGCCTAATGGCCTCTCAAACCCCTTGCTTTTCTTCTCTGGCGGCCAAAGCGACTCCCCCGATGATAACGGTCGGAGCCCCCGGCGTGCCGCCGCAAAACTCGAGCATCCCCACTTCTGCACTGGTCAACATCGCTCTGGCAATGTCATACCAGGTCGAACACGAACTTCCTCCTTCTTCTTCTTCCTCATCAGGTTTATCCCAGGGAGCAGTAATAGGCATAGGCATCGGAGCGGGCATAGGCGCCATTTTACTTATTGCTCTGATAGCCTGTTTAGTAGTCAGGGCGAGGAGTAAGAAGAAAACTCACCAACCTGTGCCTCAGATGGTGAATACCGAGAATCCCTTTGCTGATGCTCCTGGTTTGGGAGGCGGGGTGGTCGATCCTGTGTCTCCTGGGTATGGGCAAGGACAGCAGCAAGGGATGACGTATAAAGCAGGGTATCATGCTCCAAGCAGTCCACCGCCTCCTTCGAGTCCGACACCTTTAGGGGGATCATATGCTCCTACGGTGGGATCGTCGCACAGGTACACGCCTACGGTTGTTAGTATACCTGCTTCTGAGTTGCCTGATCCTCAGCAGGCTGTTGTTGGACAGCATGGGTATGGACAAGGACATGCGAGGCAGTTTAGTAATGGGTCTTGGGCGGAGAGGGAACATGGTCAGGGGACGTATGGACATGTGAGGGGGTATAGTGATGGGTCTCAGGGTGGACAGCAGAGTCAGGGGTGGCAGCAGGGAGGTCAGGCACGAGGAGGTGTATATAATGGAGGTTACTGATTGCATGAAGATGGTATGTTAACTAATGTAGCGTATGGTATTGGTTTTGGGGGTTTGGACTAGCGTTCAAGTTTGCTTTGGTGGCGTTGACGGTTGATATTTGGATATCTTTACAAGCGACATGCATGTACATTCATTTACATTTGCGGAGGACATATGCTTTCCTGGCGTACAAAATGTCTTTTATTTTATATTTAGGTTAAGTTTCATACAAGGTTCATCTGCCGTCATGGCTCAGATATCCAGTGCTCAAAGCTGTCTCGGTCAATCTTGAATACCCCAGCATCTTCTACTTTTCAATGATGACCAGAAAATGTGCATTCCTTCAATCACTCACTCCCAACCTTGATAACAACCTTCCCTTTAGCCCGTCCAGTAGCCAGTCGTTCAAATGCCTGTTTTCACGTATCAGCATCAATCCATTCACTACTTAAAAGACGAACTCACCTCAATAACATCTTCCATCCCAAACTCGGAATCAATCAACACCTCCCTAACAACCCCCCTCTCAAGATACTCGACCGCCTTCCTCGCGATCTCTCCACTGGCACCCAACAAGAAAAGGTCATAACTCCTCGGGACTCCACCGAGAAAGGTCGGCCTCATTTTATTTCGAATAAAAGGTAGTACACCCTGCGACCACCCGCCGATAACACTGATGAATTGTCCATCAGGTTTGAGGAAGTGATCGGCTTTAGCAAAGAGCCTGTCGTGACTTTCTGCGCACTCGAACACTACGTCTAGTTGATTTTGGTCATCTGAAGAAAACCGCTCGGCGAGGTGGCTTATGATATCATCGTGCTTTGTGTAGTCGATAACCTTTTTTTTTTCACTGTTAGCTTTTACCTCTTTTAAGTTTTATATTTGCCCTTTGATATATCCTCGTGTTATACCACCCTCCATGTGGCAAAAATGTCCCCTTCCCTTTTTTTAAAAAAAGTTTGAATGTAAGTACGTACCTCACCACCCAACCCCTCCACCAACCCCTTATTCCCCCCCGAACAGACCCCCCAGACCTTCTCGCATCCCAACCCCCGACAAATCTGCACCACAAGACTCCCCACGCCACCGCTAGCCCCGTACACCAGCACTCTCTTCCCTCGCACCCCTTGTTCACCTCTAACCCTCTCAACCATCTGCTGCGCAGTCTGCCCCGCAATACCAGCCACACCCACAATCTTGTCCAGTCCAAACCCGGGCCCAGCCCCCGTAACCAAACCATCCGGTACTTTTGTACAAATCCTACAATCTACCTCAATGTACTCGCTCAACGTCCCCATTCCGAGCCAAACCTCCTTAATCCCCATGGCACCAGCTACGTAATCACCTTTTTTGAAACCACATGATACAGAAGAGCCGGCTGATACCACGACGCCGGCAAAGTCGAACGCGGGGATCGGGTGTCGTCGCCAGGGAAGAAACAAGGGGATCGAAGTGACGAGAAACAAATCGACGGGGTTGAGGGATGAGTAGTGCAGTTTTATGATCAGAGTATTATTTGATGATGCTGGTGGGAGTTTGGGCGGCGTCGGGGCGTAGTGGTTTAGTTTAAGGGGGAATGAGCGTGCTGGAGTGCTGCAAGAGACGGTCCAGGTGCGTTGGGTTTTTGGTATTTCGGAGAGGACGTCATTTTCGGTCGAGGTCATTTTCTTCTTCTCTTTTTGGACCGATGTTAAAATTGATGGTATTTCTTTTTGGTTGCCAGTGTGTTGAATGGGATGTTAAGAAATGGAGAATTGAGGTGGGGATGCGAATGGGGAACCTGGAATTGTGGGATGATGATGAATATATAAAGTGCGATACGTAAAAGAGCACAAGAATGAGCGTATAGAATGAACACGGTACGTAAAGCCAAAGCGTGATTCAGTCACCGAATTGCGGTTGTCAAAGTCAAAAACGGAATCCGCGGAGTACTCCACATGTCGCCGGTGTTGCTCCGTCCGCCCCGCTTTCCATTTCACCAACGGAGACTCGGAGTGGCTCGGAGAAACTCATCGTGCCGGATCATTCGGCGACGCGCATAGTCTGAAAATTATTCCCATTTACAGCAAAGATAAAGACAATATCAAAAATAAGAAAGGAGTGTGTTTCATGGCCAAAAATCCTAATCACTAACTCCGGCTCCATCCTGCCATGCCTGCCATGCCTACCAAAACCCCATCACCATAATAACATCCCAATAAAAACCGGCGCCAAAAACCCCCCCGCTAGTCCAAGAAAACAGAATCCAAAAATTACTCACCCTGAATAGCAGCCAGCCCAACATTCCTCAGCGTAGGAGTCCTAGGCTCCTGCTCCATCATCATAACCTCGTCCTCCCGCCCCTCATCTTCAACAGGAACGAACTCCCACCTAGGCACAGGGGAATTCATCCCGACCCACAAATCAGCAGGCAAGTAATCCCCAATCTCGGCGGTAAACGCTTCCCTCTCCTTTTTGTCCTTTGCCAGTATCCCGTCCACCGTCTCCTTGGCCTGTCTCAGTGTAGTCTGTATCTTCTCCTCCACTGATCTCCTCCTTTCGAGCTCCAGCAACAAACTGGCATAGGCACTCGCATACCCTTCGTACGTCGCCCTCGCTTCGTCCATCATTTTGACTTTATCAAAGATTATTTCTCTTTCCGTCTCCCACCGATCCACAAACTCGTCTTCTGCTTCAATGTAGGAGGGTAGTTTACTGCCAACATCCTCGAGTACCTGGAACCCATTAACGGTAGCCATGTACTGCCCCCTCAACGTGTCTGCCTGTTCTTTTAACGAGTTGAATGCAACCTCCATCTGTTGTAAAACGGCATGTATCTCGGTGACCACTTCGTCTACCTCTGACGCATCTTGAACGACAACTTGTACGATCTCTGCTCTCTCGTGTGGATCCATCAACGGTTCAAACTCTGAGACATGGGATTCTTGTTCTGTGATTACTCCAGAGATCGAGATGGGCTCGCCATTATCTTGCGTCATGTCTGCTGCTCTGCGTCGAGCAAGAGCGGCACCTCCTTGTGTTGATCGCACGGCTGTTACGCACATGTCAAAGTGTCGGGTCAAGGAGGTAAGATGTTGCGCCATGTCGTGGGAGTGGCTCGTGAGGATGGAAAGTAATTGTGATATAGGTTTGTAGGGCATTGTTTCTGCGGAAGAGGAAGGGAAGGTCGCGGATTTGAGGATTTTGTCGAGTGCGCGCAGGTCGTCGTCGAATCGTAGGAGGTCGCCATCGAAGGAAGTTTGGACGTTCTAAGAGAAAAAGGTTGATTATTAGCAATGGAATGGAAAGCGCTCCCGCCGATTAACCCCTCACCTGTAACTCTCGTATGCTCTCCTTCAAAGCATTCCGGATGTCATCCACGCTCTTCTCGTCAATAAAGTGCATCAGCGTCCTTGGTACCTCCTCTGGCGGCCTAAACACCCTCTCGACGATGGTCTCCCTGAGCATCTGCATCGTCCCGTTGAGTTTGTCGTTGGCATCGTCCATGCTGGCCAGAATCATCTTCAGGTCCCTCTGACCGCCTTTGTAGACGCGCTGCATACTGCGGCGCACTTGTCTGAGGATTTGCATCTGATCAGAGATGCCCTGGCGCAGAAATCCCATCTGCGCTGTTAGAATGACCGATTCTTCGTGCATTCTTCGACCCTGTGTCGCGAGATCGTTGGCGCGCATTACATGTTGCCAGGAATTGAGCGCCGTCTTTGCATCGAGGAGGTGTCTGACGAGATCTTCAACGGCTACACTGTCGGCGCTGAACTCTGGGGAGGACCCAGCGGCAGCAGCGTCGTGGGCATGGTGGCCGTATTCGCGATCGAGGCTTGTCGAGTTTGTTGTTTGCGGTGGTGAGGGTTGTGGTCGAGAGCGAGAATCGGTCAGCGAGGCTGAGCTGGGACTCGTCGCCATTTTTGTAGGAACAGGATTAAAGGGATAAAGAGCAAGAAAGAATAGTAAGAACAACCATGAGTTAGAAGAGATGGTATAAAAAATCTAAGGAAAAGAGGCTGATTGTTGCTTTGTTGAAGATAAGGGATTCCAAGCTCCAACCTGGAAGCTGGGAGAATCCCCGAGCTCTGACACTCCAGGTGCCCTGAGAGCCTTGTCGGGATCGAGGCAGAGGCCCCAGAGGGTGATGCAATTGGCTTGTGAGAGCTTGCCTACCAGGATTCGGACACCGGGTGATGCACGGACGATTTTTGTCAAATCTGACAGGGATCTTAATTGTCAAGTAAGTGGAGTCTCCTGCACGACGCGTCGCGACATTTTCAACGTCACTTCCTTCAACGCTTATTACCCACCCCAAAACTCTAGATGTTTTCAGCGAAGTAAAATCAATTTAAAAACCTTCCGATAACCGGGAAAGTAGAAGCTCAAGATCTACGGTTTTTCTTTCTTAATCCAATTTGAGAAACGCCCGATCAATATAACCAGATTACCTTCCTTTCTGTTTCCCAGCTGCAAGTGCAGCGCCACCTGCCCCCCATCGACCGGGTGATGAAAAAAATTCTACTCTGCCGGGCGAGCCCTAGTTCACGACGAGTTTTGCTTGTGAGCTTAACCTCTGGACCGAGACTCCCCTCATAGGCAGGTCTGAGCTCGTGTACAGGTATGGACGAGCGGTGACGACCCAAAGAGAGCTCTGACGGTCAATATTTTCATTATTAGTGCTATCCACGAAGCTCTCGGCAATCATCATCGCCTCAGGTAAGAGGCTATGAAGTGGCTTCATGGCGACGGAGGATGCGATGTGTGCCGACAGAGGCGCGCGGGTTGACTCGAGAAGATGAACAGAAGGTGCGAGAGTTTGGGAGGTCCGAGTATATAGACAGAGTATGTGGCCTGTGCCGTTTGCTGCAAATTATTCGGGGCGAGTGAGTGTATTTAAAGTGAAAGGTTGCCTAGTGTGTGGTTCTTGATTATGTGCGCCCAGGGAAAATGCCCTGGCAGCTGGCCTTATCACCACATCTGGCGACCGTTGAGGGTATCGCGAGATCTTGGTTGTGGGCGTCGTCGTGGCGCCTGCGACCGAATCGTGCCTTATCAATCGAGCCATGTTGTGTATAATTGATCTTATAATTGTTCGGGTTTTATTTTTTTTTTCTTCCGGTTATGCCCTATAACGCTAGGACTTGAACAAGAATTCGGGGCGAATAT
The DNA here is from genome assembly GCA_033725935.1 of Cladorrhinum sp. PSN259. Classification (NCBI taxonomy): domain Eukaryota; kingdom Fungi; phylum Ascomycota; class Sordariomycetes; order Sordariales; family Podosporaceae; genus Cladorrhinum; species Cladorrhinum sp. PSN259. The sequence goes on along the minus strand of MU867086.1, from coordinate 142,479 downwards.
GAGAAACCGTTATTAAAGCTAATAAATTGTATACGCGGTATTAAAAATCCTATAGTAATAGACTGTTTTTCGGTATCGAGAGCGGTTTAGTCAGCGGTATAGCATCCTATGTCCACAGGTGGGCGCACGGACGAAGTACATACCAAGATGGTTTATTTTGCCCATAAAACTGCCTTACGGTATGTACCTACGGTGCGGTTGCAGGACTTCGAGAAATTTTGCAGAAGTTGGGTGGTGGCGCAGCGCCCAATCGGGAGAGCAATGCCCCGAGCCAGTACGCCCACCAAAGTCCCAAAAGTGCACAACTGGAAGACGCACGATGGGGAAAGAAAGCCTTAACTTCCACTTCTCGCCGTCCTCAAGTTGTATCTCGTCCACCCGCACCCTGCACTCACTTGACCTACTTAGATACTTGCCTTGAGCGATCAAAATTTAATTTTTTTTTGGCTTTTTTTTTCATCACGATCTCCTACTACGGTCCTTTTCGGCGACAACCCGGCGGTTGACGGGGGTTGGAACGATGCCCGAAACACAAACCCCGCTCCCAAACGATGTAGAGTCCAGGTTCAGGAGGGTGCTCCAGAAATTCAAGGATGAGGACCTCAAAGGATTGGAACCCGAACAGTTCCCGTTCACCGACCTTGCGGACCTGCGATCCTCCATAAAGGAAATCCAAGACAAGCAAGCGGCCAAGGCTAGGATGCGCAACATTAACAGATTGAAGAAGTTCTTGGAAGGAATGGAGCAGTATGAAAAGCTCATTGAAGTGTTTCTCAACGCGTCAGAATTTGTGGCTTTTGTGTGGGTATGTCACCGGCCTCTACCGTGCACCCCCTGGTTTCCAGTTGCTAACCACATTTACCGCTAGGGTCCTATGAAGTTCCTGTTGCTGGCCACGAACAATTATGTCAGAGCCTTCGATGCTCTCCTTGAGCACTACGAGGACATGGGAGAGCAGCTTGAGGTTCTCGCGCATCATCACTCCCTGTTTGAGTCAAGAGAGAATGGTCATCTCAACATCATACTCGAGATGATATTTCGCGACGTTCTCGACTTTCATGCAAAGGCCTTGTCCTATTTCCGGCAAAAACGTAAGCGCAATCCTCCCAGTCTTTCAGTCTTCCACTAAGTACTCTCTCTAGGATGGCGGACCATTTTTGATGTGACGTGGAACAGCTTTCGCACTCGGTTTTCTGAACCTATCAACAACTTGAAGCGGCACTGCAAGCTCTTGGAGAGCTACACCAATTTAACCACCCTTGAGAGGATCACAGCACTATCCAATGACCAAACAGAGGCTCTCAAGCTACAGAGAGACGAAGCAAGACGCCGGCAATATGACAGGGTCCGTTCCTGGCTTTCGCCCGAGGACATGTTGGCGGACCAAGAACACTATGCAAAATTACGAGGTGAGTATCCAGGCACTGGAGATTGGATCCTGCGTAGGAATTTAGTTATGGCCTGGCTCGATCCCGACATCAAGGTAAACCCCATACTATGGGTGACCGGTATCCCTGGCGCAGGTACGTTTTGCGAGGGTGACGCGATCTCATCCCCATGAACTTAATAACTTACAACCGTAGGTAAAACCGTTCTCGCGTCTGTAATTATCGAGGCAGCGGCGAAGCTAAGCACCGCAAAGGTTGCGTTCGTTTATTGCAGAGACGGAAATCGGAACCGAAACAACTTTCTGTCGATTGCGAAGAACATACTGTACCAGCTGTCTAAAAACGACGACCAAATCACAGAGTATATCGATGCTATCATGTCTAAAGAAGGGCAGACGACACTGCAGCGATCTGAGCTTGCCAAAGACCTTCTCCGTGTTATAGTTCGCAGTCACGATAACGTCTACATCGTGATCGACGGTCTTGACGAATGTCTCAAACAGGAGAGGAAGAGTATTTTCTCGTGGATCCAGTCAGTCGTCAGCTCAGATCGGGAGCCTTGGTTTGGCCAACGGGACACCACCGATCAAGCGGACGACGTTGAGTCAACCCTGATTAGGTGTCTACTCGTGAGTCAAGAGGACAGTGAGTCCTCCAGGCTTTTGAAAGGCTATCCGGTACTCAAGATTCTTCCTTCCGATAACTACGGCGATGTCAAGACCTACTGTGAAGCCTGGGAGTCAAAGATCAGATCCAAACATCCGATGGTGAAGTTCGATGGGGGCGCTAACTGCATCACTAGCAACGTTCTGAGACGTGCGGATGGTAAGTATCGACGCATCTCCTCCTCCGTTCTAGCCCTGATCTAATCTCAGATCCAAGGTATGTTTCAATTCGCAAGACTCGTCATGGTCCACCTGTATGACCAGCGCAAGGCGTTCAGACTGCATGAGGAACTCAAATGGCTCAGTGAAGACAACGAAAAGCAGGGCGTGGTCGGCAAACTGGACGAAGCGTAAGTGCCAATTCTTAACCATTCCGCATTATACTCTCCAGGCCAGAAGATTCACACAGATACAGATATGGCCGCATCCTCCGATCCATGAGACACGACATGGATGACGAAAAATACCGTGATGCGATGCAGGTGCTTTCCTGGGTTGCCGTTGCCCAGAGAGATCTGGGATGGCATGAAATTCAGGGTGCTGCCTCCCTTGACGTTGAGAATCAGATGATTGATTTCGAAGGCCGGCGATTTTCTGACAAAGATGGCCCGAAGGACCTTTGTGGATCACTGCTGGAAGTGACTCCAGGAGGCGTTGTTACCTTGGTCCATTCAACCGCCAGGGCGTAAGTGTGAAACTCTCATTTTAGACCCAAGTGCTATAAATTAATAGTCTCTTTCAGCTTTCTTACGAAGCAGCATGTCAACGTCACCGCCGAGCACCTCAATTTCACTATAATGTGTCTTTCATACTTAAGCGTCAATCACGTCAATGTTTTACTGTCTGATGAGGTTGTCGAGGACAATATAATGAAGGGCTGTTACGCATTTTTCGACTACGCCGCTTCACATTGGTTAGACCATCTCACGATCTTGGTGACCAAACCCGCCACGCTTGATGCCTCCTCTATGGATCACTTAAGTAGAGTGATCCGTCACTTTCTCAGACAGCACTTCCAAAAAGTGGTTCCAGACAGCATTCCACCAAGATTCGCCAAAGAATTCGATCTTCGTTCTTTATTTGGCCCCGAAGACTTCCTCGATGCATTGTCACAGGCAGCCTACATGTGGTCACTACACTTCGCCAGTTCAAGCAAGCGGAAGGAAGAAGCCGGCGACAAAGACGACCAGCAGTTGAGTTCGAGGCTCGGGCTCGAAAGATTTATTCCTCGGCTGCGATCTTCCCTTGACAAGGTCGCCCAGAGACTGAAAGACTCGACCGGATTGCTACAACTGCAACAGTACCACGGGCCAGGCCTCTTCAAGTGCCGCTTTATTCATTGCGATTACTTTCACACGGGATTTCCCAACAAGGCGGCCCGAGATTCCCATCAGAACAAGCACGACTGCTCCTTCTTCTGCGCATTCGATGGTTGTTGGTACGGAATTACCGGCTTTGCCAGTTCCAAGTCCCTTGAAGCCCACATCCGTAACGCTCATGCCGCCAGCAACACGAATCATAGCTATAAGTCACAGTTCCCCGTACTTGATAACCCTCGAGATATCGACGTGAGAGCAGCCATAAGGGACGGCAGCCTTTCTGCAGTGCAGCGATGGGCTGAATGGTTCAACGGACCGATTCCTTTGAAGTTTCTCGGAACATCAAAAAACCCTACTACTGGAATCGATACTAGATTTATAAGGACGTCTTGGTCAAGCTTACTATTCGTGGACGTTTTGGACTACAGTCGACTTGACATTCTAAAATACCTGGTCGAGAATTCCGAAGATGTTGAACTAACCAAGATTGCATTCTTGCGTTGCTCCTTTGGTCGTTCAAGGTGGCCAGATGCTGAGGAGTGGATATTCTCCATGCCATCAACGCTGGTCAACCTGGCGGCGCTTCATTACACGGTAGCATATAATCTTCCAAGTGGGGACGAGGCCCTGTGCTTGAGGACACTAAAGCACTATCGTCAAAGTAGTGTGGATCCAACCCGGAAATTCTCACTTTTGCACCTGATGGCAAGACGCGGGTTTCTTACTTGTGTTCGCTTCCTGGTGCTCGACTGTGGGCTGGACGCCAATCACATTCACTCCAAACGCACGGTGCTCATGGAAGCGGCGGAAGGAGGCCGCGATAGCATCGTCCGATTCTTGACGGAGGAGCAACATTGTACACAGGCAACTGTCGACTACGACAGTGGGAAGGGCACAGCGGCAGCTATGGCAGCTGCAAACGGTCATGAAACTGTGTTACGCATCCTAGCGGCGAGTACGACTCCCGATCGGTTTCAAACGCTGCTCAGTTTGGTTCACTTGCGCCAGGCTGCGATCGTTGGAGACAATGAAGTCGTCTTAGGGGCTCTGAACGCGGGCATCCCGATCGACGTTCCAGACTCGGACTGGTACACGCCGTTTCTCCATTCCGTCGAAAACAACAACAAAGAGACGGTCAAGCTCCTCTTGAATCGTGCAAGGGAGCAAATATCTATCAACCGGCGCTGCCTATGCCATCACCATTGGATTACTTCCTCGAAGATATACTCGTTGGAACTTGGAGCCACGGCGCTGATCATAGCCTGCATGAATGGTAACGAGGATATTGTCAAACTCCTTCTGGAGTGTGACGATATTGATACCAATGCGAAATTTTACACCGACTCTCGATATTTCAAAAATCGCAATTTTCCAGATTTCAGTATGAAGGTAGACTCTTTGTGGCTGGTGGATACTCTTGGTTTTCAGAAGATCAAGATGCTTTTGGAGGAGCATGAGAACTCCCGTCAGCCTCCATCCCCACATACCACGGAGGATGCAAATAGAGAACCTGGGAAAATATTACACGGAAAGGATGGCAGTTCAGATCTTGCAAGTCAAGAATCATCTGGAGAGGAAGAAATAGATAGCTCGGCGTAAGAATTGCTTAAGTAGTAACCATCGAATCAATCGGATTATTAAATAGGTGCGAAAACGCACCACAATCAACAACACAAACAATCCCGCGGAAAAACAAGAACGGTATTCATACACGCTCGTACTAAGTTTATGTGGCCACAACTTCATTACGTAGTGCAAAGATTTTCCAAGCAAATCACTAAACATATAGAAATACGTAGGTAATTATAACAGCCCAGAGACTCACCGATGTAGTAAAGAGGAATAATATACTAATATCGAACCGCCTATAGCCAATAACACCCGATTATTGAGATGTTAATCTAAACTCCGACGATTTCTGTCTTCGCGAGTGAGCCGGAGCGGCTAGGCTTGCCGCATTTCAACGGAAGGGACCCCCGAGGGAGGATGTCCCTACTGCTTTGATAACCATTTTTCACTTCCCTCTTTCCTTTTTTTTTTTTTTTTTTTTTTTCTTTAATGCCTCCGTCAGGGAAGGGGACTTGGCTAGGCTTCTGAAGCAGAAATTTTGCAGCGACACGAACGAAAGCCCTGGAAAACGCCGGTTACGTGGGTACTTGCCGGACCTATTACAGGGTGACAGCATGCATGTGGCTGTGCCTGCCTGTCAGCTCAGCCAGCTTCTGCCCCCGCCAAGTTTCTGTCCATCCAGCCCTGGTACTTGGAGTTTCCAGGAATCCCAGCCTGAAGTAACAATGCAGCTGTGTGGCAGCCAGGTCGACCACTACTTTTTTTCTTCCTCTTATCCCTCTTTCGCAACAAAGTCAACTGGAGCCGTCAATATCGAAACGCCGCCGCTGACAAAACATGGACACCTATTATTATCCGCCTCCTAGTAAACGAACAAGAATTCCTGATCTGCTGGAGCAGGAAGCTGGGGACAAAAAGCGCGCAAAGCTAGGCTTTAACGTAGAGTCATGTGACTGGGCTCAATCGTTCAACCTTCCTCAACCAAACGAGTACTCCAACAGCCAAACCCAGCTGGCCAAAGTGGGCTGCGCCTTCGCCAGTCTCCCCCAGGTGTTGGACGGCTGCTCGGAACCACTCGATGTGTGGATGAACGACGCAAATGCACCATGTGGGGACCAGGTTGTCGATCTCGACTACGACTCGCAGTTGTCGGAGTCCCCAGTCGAGATGGTCTGTTTTGGGATGGTATGTACCCAGAAATATCTTTCCTGTGTCAAGTGGACTCTGATATATCTTTTACATGTAGATATGCGATTCAAGAGCGCTCTTACTGGGCGACCCAATAATTATCGAAAAGTCCGGGTTGCTCTCCCTCCCTGCAAGGCGTGACGCCTATGTGTTGCGCCCAGTATCTCGTGAAAATGCCACCTTTCTTCAACTCGACTCGGAAGTGGAGGTGGATGTGGCGGTCTTGGATCAGACCACTGCACATGCTCTCTCAGCGGTCGGCAAGCTTCTCGGGTGTGAGGTCGATCTGTTCGTCTCCGGTGCAGAGTTTCGAGCCTTCCGGAACAAGTTCAAGTCGGGAGAGAAAAAGATCCAATTCGGTGTTTCGGCCGTGTTTTACGGGCCCTCGGAAGCAGCGGACGAGGTTGGGCGGCTTCTCTCCAAAGCCCGACTTTACCTTCAGGATCCCACAAGTCATCGCGATGGAGTATCGGGGTACGACAACCCTCACAGACTGAAATTTGGAGATTCTGCCAATATGATAACCCAAAACACTGACGTCCCGCTGTCGGTGAATGACTGCGTGCAAGAGGTTGAGACAGCCTTGAAGGACCTTGACCACCGCACCGAGTTGCGATCAGAGCATCCGACGAGCGACATTGTGACAACAAAGCTCAACAGGTCAGTGGCAAGAGAACTCTCGTCATATATACCGACTAATAAACTTACAGGCATCAAGCATTGGGTGTCAACTTTGTTGCCCAACGAGAGGGGAGAATGCCCACCCGGCTTCCATCGCTGTGGGAGGAGAAACGCATCAACAACACTGAATGGTACGTTCAATCTCCAAATTACCCTCTGATGATCGTCGGATAAGCTTACAGCAGGGTCCTAGCTATGAGCATATTATTACAGGCGCCAAAAGGTCACGGCCAGAAGAGGAAGCTTTTGGGGGGATTTTGGCGGACGAGATGGGACTTGGCAAGACTCTGACAATGCTGGCCACAGTTGCCGATAGTTTTGCAGCGTCCCATGAGTTCGGCCGCATAAACAGCTTGTCGGCAAAGCCGCAATCAAGAGCTACCCTTGTGATTGCACCATCAGTACGTAAGTGTCAAGTTCTCATTCCCGGGGGGGAAAGACCTACGGTGCTGGTCAGCCCGCTAACCTCCGTCATCTAAAAGTTGTCCTCGAAGAGTGGTTGTCAGATATTCAAGAGTGCGTGTCAACTTCCTGGATTTTCGAAACTGGTTTTTTTTTTTTTTTTTTTTTTGACTAGCGCTGTAGCCACCTCAATTCGCGACAGCTGCGGATTCTCATGCATCACGGGAGCACCAAGGCTACGACAGCAGAAGAACTCCTCGATTATGACATTGTCTTATCCACGTACGCGACCCTAGCAACCGAGCTCCGCGGAGGCGCCGCAGTGCCCTACCAGGTGACTTGGTTCCGTGTTATTTTGGATGAAGGCAAGTCCATACTCTCATCATTCCTCCATTCCTTAGAGTAGAGGATTAGTCCGAAGTGAAGGTACCTTTACTGATACGGGTGCAGCCCACTACATCCGGCACGATCAAACTCGACAGTTTCATGCTGTGGCCAGTCTCTCAGCAAAGTTCCGCTGGTGTCTCACAGGAACACCCATCCACAACAGTCTCACCGATCTAGGATCTCTCATCAGCTTTCTCCGGGTTCCTCTGCTCCACCGCAAATCCGAGTTTCGCAAACACATCGCCAAGCCAATAGAAGCCAAGAGCAGGAGTGGTGCCGCTAAAAACCTTCGCCTCCTCCTCGAGTCTCTATGCTTGAGACGAACCAAGGAACTTATCAACCTTCCGGAGCCAGAAGAGATCACCTACGATGTCCACCTATCCGCCGAGGAGAAAAGACTCTACGAGATGGTTAAAGACCAGGCAAAGACTGAGATGGAACGTTTCATATCCAGTTCACAGGGTCCCGGGGCTGGAAAAGCTGTCCTCCAGATGGTGATGCGTCTGCGCCGGATATGCAACCACGGAACTATGGACCAAGACCTTCAAGATTGTATCATGGACAACGATACCAGTGGAGACGTTGGCGTGGCGGGCGCCAAAATCTGCCCAGACTGCGGATGCGAAATCGCGGAGACAGGTCTATCTACACCGGATGGCAAAAAGTTTCTCTGCGCTGACTGCTATTGCGAATGGGAGAGAAAGGTGCCCAAGTCACGGGGAAAAAAGGGAGGTTCCTCAAATTCCAAGATGCCTGCTGAAACAAACAACAATTTGAATCTCTCAGGACATTCGACCAAGGTTTCCTTGCTAGTTCAAGATATTGACGACCACCGGGATTCGGACAAATGGTAGGTAATTGTTATATCCTTTTAAAACCGGTCTCTCCATTCTTATATTGCCTTGTCCCTGCCCCTGGGCATCTAGCTAACCACAGTCCGGTTTCTACAGTATCATTTTTTCCTCGTGGACCAAAACTCTTGACATCGCCACCCATGCTTTACGTCAAAGAGGGATCCCGTTTCGACGCATCGACGGAAATACGAGTACATCGGACAGAATAAAGATCCTGAAGATGTTTCAGACAGACAATCAGTTGGTAGCCTTGGTCATGACATTCGGCACTGGTGCGGTGGGGTGAGTAGAAACCTGACATACTCGGCTTATATTAAGGAGTCACTATCTGACAAGCTATCTCAGCCTCAACATCACGGCGGCCACGAGGGTACACATCTTGGAACCACAATGGAACCCATTTGTCGAGAAGCAGGCAATCGGCCGAGCAGTCAGATACGGCCAAAAGAGGGATGTGTGCGTCGTGCGGTACATTGTCCCGGCTTCTGTTGAGAGTGTGAGTCCAATTCAATCAAGCGTCGCACTGGCCCAACAGCAGAGACAAATAAACGAATACCCAGATGGGAAACTAACTTCCATAACAGCGCATTCGAGAACGGCAAATGCAAAAGGTATCTCTCTCTGGAATGGGATTTGCAAATGTCGATGCAGATCAATCAGAGATGATGGGGAGCCTTCTGGTAGGGTCTTTTCTCTGTTTTTATGCCAATGGTGACGTTGCTAATTATTACTTTACGATCACAACCACAGCAGTCAGAAATGTCAAGATAGATTGTGGCAGATGTCAGCCTGATTCATCTGAAAATGATATATCACAATGACAATGGGGTAACTTGGCTGGATTTCTTTTAAAGACTCTGGCCTCAGCAGACTTATATGTACGTAATTAGGGGGTTTTCGGGTTATTTCGGGTTTTTTTCTTTCTTCGCACACAGCCCTCAGTTCAAGGGGGATTCTCTGTCTCTTCACCAATCCATCATCACAAATTTCACCACATAATGGTGTCTCTGCGAATAAAGTGAGACAATCACTCCTTTGTGTACGGATCTGTACGGCAATTTATTACATGCTAGAAGGCAACAGAAAATATGATCTGTTCTATGGTGTAAGGTAATGGTGGAAGAGAAAGGTGGTGGGAGCTGTCTGGTGGAAGGAAGTAGGTGGTGTAACTTGGGCCACCTACTGCTACACTTTCTCTATACCCTTCCCATGGTTCAAGCAGTTTACACTATCATCGCCTTACCTTATGATGCATAGAATCTCTTTTTCACACTCTTATTTGCTTACTCTACAGCCGGAGGGACATGCCCATCACTCCAAGACGTGGAAATCTTGGTCTCCTTAATCTCATAGCATGGTTTCCTGAGATTGCAAAATGTGAGACTCAATCGTGCCATAAAAAAAGACCCTTTCACACCCGCATGTTGCCGTCTCACCCAAGGGACAGGAGTGTGCCATCCATGTGTCCAGCTCACTGAGGAAAACATCATCGCTTTGGAGAATTCCTCGTCATTATGGCAAAACCCGTCGGGGAATCGTGGTTACACTCTCTTGACTATGCCTCACGGCACATTTACACTTCAGTCATGACGTCTTGTCAGCATCAAGCAAATGGCGTTGATCGATCAATCTTTGGTTAATCTCGTCTTTTGCACCAACGGTCATGGCATGTGAAGAACCCAGACTGATGTCATCAAGAAGAGACGTGTAAGCAGCCACATCCAGGGAGATTTACACGTCTTGTTCCATATCTTGGACTTTGCTGTCATGGCTAGATCGAACCTGTACTTCCCCTGATTGAATGACGACGAGTGTGGAGCGGCAGATCTGGGAGCCCGTTGAGAGGTGCCAGCTGAAGTCATCCAAGCAAATCAACTTGGAAGCTAAGCACAGTGTAGAACTTGATTCATTCCACACCAACACCAAAAAGATACTTTTTGATAACTTCTTGCCCATAGTCGATGTGTATATCTCTGGTTCGGAACATGGCGCGCAGGTCTCCCGCTGCGCCGCTATCCGTGAGATCGACAAGCAAGCCAACGATCAGCGCTGCCAACTATTTACAAGTGTGGAACGCAGCAGGACCCTGAGACCCACTTGGCTTTCTTATTCAATCGGATGCACGATGAAATAAGAAAAGCGATGATCTTTCGTATTTGTTTAGCTGTTATCAGATATGATCTCTCGCAATAACGTCAGAGGCAAAAAAGAAAAGAAAACTAAAAGTGATATTCAGGCCCCGACAGCCTCACAAAAAAAGGCCCGGTGTGCATCTTTTCGTCAAGTTTCTGCAGAATCAAACGAACTGGGAAAGATTTGCATAATTGGTGACGAAATCCCAGAATATTCCATCTTTGTTTGTGAGGAGCAAATGATGTAAACATCCATCTTTCAAATTGATTGACTGGCTGTATGAGGCAAGAATGGCTCAAACGTCCATCAGGAGAGCCCTGAAACCCACCATCAATCATCGTCGTGCACTTACACACCCCATCATGTATCGAGTACATTCCCACAATGTAGGTAGGGGGCGTGTAAACAATTGCGTCGAATTGAAAAGCACAGACACACAGAACGGACTGGGCCCGGATTCGGGCCTCATCTTCCTGACAACACCCATTATCAGATCAGTGGGTGTCGTGTGGTAGCAACTGCCACCTCGGTCAACGGAATAATCGTAATCTATCCTGCCACCGGCAACCCTTACGCAACAGCAATATGCGACCGGTCAAGACCAACATGCAACGGCATCGCACACATTGATGATTGCTGTGGCCAGGTGTAACACCAAGCGCAGGCAAATGGATAAAGTGAAGCTATTGCCAGTGCAACACCACCATTCAGAACCGATGAACAACGGCGAAATGGGCGAGTCATGGTCTATCTGCTTGATCATCTAGAAGCAGGAAAGATCAACGCATTGAAAACATCTCGATTCCATCATGCCACAACCGTGAGAGGTTCTAGATCGTTCCCGCTCATTCATCATCTATCTGAAGGTGTGTAACACAGCTCACCAAAAGCCCAAAAAACAAGATCTAGAACATACATCTCGCATCGGCATGTCTATCATTGAGAGCAGGGAGTCACTCACAGCAAGGATCTAGGCGAGGGATACATGCCTATCCACCCCATCATGCAGACCCGCCAGCTCGGGAAAACCACCGATCACTGACAGCTGTAGGTGCACTGAGCAAAACAAAAAACCTCCGAAAACTCGTGACTTTGATCTCCTGCATCATCCTCTTTTTAGACAGCTTACATGCAAGTCGATTCAAAACCGTCAATAGACCCGCATTACTTTTTGACACTGTGAGGAAAACTGTAACTGTGCCAGCCGTTTACCTTGCGTCCAGTCTGTCTCACTTCAACCCCGCTTGCTTGATCACCTTAATGACCTGATCCATTCACCCCCGATGGATCATGTCATGGCAGGGCCGCAAGAATACATACATTACCCGCTTTCTTCTCGCGGTTACGGCTGGGGCGGGACTGGCACAGACAGTAGTACGAATACTTTCGGGGGAACTAAGACAATCGGATGTCGCGCAGACGGGAGGCAAGGGAAGAGCCGGATGGTGAGACTAGATGTGGTCAGGAAAAGGCAGTACCCGCAATCTCGAAATTCTCTTTGTTCACACCTGATGAGGTCTCCACTTTCTGTATTCCCCCCCCATCTGCTAGAGAACTAGTTCCCTACAAGTTTAATGTAAGTTGCCACCTTTTATTCACAAGGTATCATATCACTAGGCAACAATTGTTTCTTAGTCTAGTCCATCGGGAAATGGCGCCATCTAAAAAAAGGGGGGCAAAAAAAAGTAAATAACGCTACACTACAACCGTCACTACAACTAAACTGCTACCCCTCAAAAGTTCTCCGGCGATAAGACAACGGTATGAAAACAAAAACGATTGGTCTAGGTGAGACATGAAGCTTACCAGCTTTAACGCCTCGGTGGGGCAACTAAATGTCCGCCCCAGAAACTAAAAGGAGGGGGAAGGAGGGAGGGAGGGGTGTAATTACGGGAGTACATACCCTTACCTTGACAGTTGAGCTTACACCCAATGAGAGGGCAAGAGGCAAGGGGCCGGGGAGCTTGGACAGAGAGGGGGACAGAGGGAGGGGAGATGGGAGGGAGGGGCGAGTGTGTAAACTGGGGAAAACTGTATCCGAGCAGCAAAAGACCTAGACTAGCATAGAACTAACTATACACTTACTGTTACCACGTTAATTACACACACTGTGCAAAGGTGGCTGGAGATAATCTCCGAGAGAGAGGTTCGTAGAGTAATGGAGGGCAAAAGTAGTAATAGTGGCCTCATTCACCTGTCATTGACCGTGCGGTTCAAGCTGGAGTCGTATAACATCCGACATTGAGGTGGAGGACTCGGAGGATTGAGAGAATTGAGAAGAAAAAGGGAAGGAGGGTGCGGCAGAAAGCTCGATTAATCAATTCATGAACTGTTTGAATGAGGGTATGCAAGCAGTAGTTCAAGTGTGTGTGTGTGTGTGACCGGCCGGAAAGATAGATAGTTATGCCGGAAAAAAAAAACCTGTTTCTACTTGACATTTGCCCACCACCACTGCACCACCACCACCGACCACTGCACAATATCGGCAGGAATAAGTTACAGTCCAGTCTCCATCAGACCCTGAGATAGAGAAAGGACCCTGAAAAAAAAAAAAAAAAAGACCCTGATCATATCGACGGCATCAAAATAAAAATAAAACTTGAAAATTGGGAACAATGAAAAAGCACATAATTGAACTGAATTGGATGATGGGTGGCAGGATAACTTATCAGTGATAGACACAATCATTAAAAAGCATCACTCTATCAATGAAGTAAATTTGAACAATCAAGAAAAAGCTATCATCACACATAAACATCACCCATCACACACAAACATCTTTGGTCATCTAAAACTTTCATAAGTGTTGTCGTCAAACTTTTACCCATCAATCGGCCCATCACTGCAGCATCGGTATTCCGCGTGTACTTACCGTGGGATCCGTAAACAACAACAACAAACAACAACGGGGATAATAATAACCATACACAAAACGGAGAAATCCGCTTCCACCGGTCCATGCACTGCAACTGCATTCCACTGCATTCCACTGCACCCAACTGCATCCGAGCCTCAAATCAAAATTCACAACGCGAAGCACCGAGGGAGGGGGGGGGGGTACGGTATCGTATGGTATTCTGTCATGTTCCAATCTGCCAATCTGAAAATGGGTGTGTGTGTGGTTACTCTGGTGGTTGGTGTGGGTGGTATCAGCCGGGCTTTGCATAGATAAAAGTTTCTTGGCAAGCGGAATCAGGAATGTAACCAAAAGATACGCAAGATCCGGTGGGTGTGTGGGCTTTTTGATCAAACTTGAACGGTGTGTGATTGACGGGTCGGGGTCTAATGGCTTGGATAGCGCGTTGAAGAAAAAAAAAAATTAAAGTTAAAATTTGAACGCCACAATTGACATTCGATTGAAGAAAAATTCAGATTTTTTCCTTGATTACACATCACAACCAATTATTAATGGGCAGGTGGTGTCAAAAAGAGAAGAAAGGTGTGGAAGCACAACATTCATGCCCAAGCCACCTAGACCAGACAGACGGGAGAAGAAACTGAGACATTGAAATAAAACGGTTTCTTCATCCAAGCCCCAACGGCTTTTTGTTCTTGTGTGTACGGCGTTAGAGGGGACGCCCGCTTACCAGAAAAAGCAATGATCTTCATTTTCCACTTGACACACTGCGTGCAATCTGCAAGCCCCTCTTCAGCTCCCTCACACTTTTGCTTTCTTTTTTTGCGTGATCCGCTATCTTGCAGAACTCGCAGATTCCCAGACCACTCGCAGCCACAGGCTGTGTGGCATCCATAAGCACCTCGCCCTCACTCCGGTCCATGCGGCGAGCGAAGCACTGCAGTGCATCATGTAAATGTAAATGTAAACTGCAAGCCCCGTTCCTCCCTGGTGGATACAGTAGGGCCAAGCGCCACTGCACCGAATAGGAGCTTGTGTGCGAGACCCAAAGGGTTACCTCGCATCTCTGGGCACATAAAATATGGTGCCATGCTCCTAGTGTATTTTCTTTCTCAGCTTGAAATGGAAAACCAAAACGCCCAGACCCCAATGGCCCTGTCTCTCCACCGTTGGCCCTCAAAGATGCCAATTAGCACATTAAAGGAGGGTATAATTGGATATCTGCAATTTACATTTTGAAGGCAAAATGTAACCATGATGTGCAGATACTAGATATGCCTTGCGTTATCTGCGAAGCAGCGAAGCAGATATATCAACATCAGATTAAAGGTGGGGGTCGTTGAAATACCGGTACGAAGCCATGTGAAATGAAATCTGACAAATTAATTGTAGCTTAGATTGCTACCCCTCCATTTCAAACAAACTACAGCATCATGCTTGCTTTGCCGTGCCTGTGCTGTGCGTTTGTACCCTACACAAAAAGGTTTCAAGAGAGGCAGGACGGTACAGAAAACAGAACGACGTGCAGAAGCGAAAAGGTCTAGAGATTCAAGATACCCCACCCACCCAAGAAAGAAAATAAAAAAATATTAAAGCGGATACGGATCGACAATAGCAAAGAGATGAGGGAAAGAACCGCTGTCGTTCGTTTGTTTGCCGCGCGACCAAATAAAACGTGCCAAGCTGTCAAAAGGACAGGGGAGAGGGAAAGGAGGATCGGGAAAAGGGAGCAGGGGGCGGCTAAGAAAACACCATCCGATCCGATCCCCAGGGGTGGGTGGTAGTTCAAAAACGAGCTGCCATCAGACTATCTTACCATTGGGGGAGGAGACGACCATTGCAAATGGATGCTGCCTTGACTCTTATCCACTGCTGGCGAATCACCCGCCGTACCATTTGAGATGCTGCATGCGCAGAATGAAGAGAGCGTCTCAACCAAAGGGCGAATACTCGGGAGAGCGAGCAACAATAAAATAACAGAAGGAGAGTGTGTGTGTGAAAAGATAACAACGTTACCCAAGGAGATAACGCCCTGGCATCACGCACCCCAGCCGTTGGCACCCCGGCTAGACTAGCACTTCCGACCATCTGTCACTGAGGGGCACTGTTGTGGGCCAAGACAACCTCAGAGCTGCACAGCTCATTCGGCTCTCCACTACAATGTGTGTGTGCAGATCGCACCACCTCCTTGAGATCATGCCATGCTAGAGAATGGGATACCCCAGTATGCAGCAACAAATGAATGATAGGGACAAGAGTGGGCATATTAGTCATTGGCCGTGATGCTGAGTGGATTGCTGCAATGGCAAGCATGCAAGCAGTGGTGCTTCTGGGCAACAGGAAGGCGCCGGCCGGGCGTACACACTGCGTATGCGTCTTGTTATGGACGGTCGGCGTGTAACAAGCAGAAGTCAGAAAAACGGCGCCGAGATATCCGATCCTTCGGCAGGGCCTTGGACCAATGCGGTGGAGAGAAGAGGGGCGTGTCCGTTTCGACCGACGGCCGCAATCCAACCATCAACAGCACTAGAGATGCATAGATGCACTGCGTACCGAAAAAAGCCACACACTACCACCATATTTGCAGCACTAGGGTTCCAGGCGGCTTCCAGCGGCCAGCTCTTTTGGAGGATGCGTGGAAACCAATTCTTGACTTTATCCACGACGCCGTCGTCTCGTATTGTGGAAATTTTGTTGATAAAGTCGCCACTCTCTCCTTGCCATTACCAATCGCGCCGAGCCGGCAGTCCCAGCGCCAAAATCTCTGCGCGTAAGCCTCAAAGTTGGCCATTGATGAACTTCAAGTCCAAAGGTCGTTGTTTTGTGGCGGTGGCGTCCACATCCAGATTATTATCCTAGGTTACCTTGTCTCGTTGCGTTGCCTGACCGGCACTGGCGTGTAGTTAGAAAGAGGCGACAGCATGACAAGGCAAGCTACATCGTACCATCCTCTCATCGCCACTCAACCAGTTCAGCTTTGGGTGGATATCTGATAAACTTGGTGACGAGTGGGTACCCGGCCGATAAGCGGGAAGAGGCCCGAGATCCGGGCGGAGTCCTGAGGCCGATCAGCGCCGGCCGGAAGGCAGCGATATCCCTGACATTGTCTTCAGGCAGCCTTGTGAGCCCCTGAAAGAATTCGTGCAAGGATCCGCTCAACTCCATGCGTAAGGCATCCCCAGACCAAAGCTAAGAAATGCGTCTTGGAGGGGGCCAAATGTCGTACATGTGCATTGCTTGCAGCGGCATGCTAACAACGCCTGGGGAAATGCGAATTGCTGCACACACACTGTGAGCCCCCGGCAAGTTGAATTCTGACAACCCCGGCTCATCACTGAAAACAAGGCACGGCGGCCGATATTGATGGTGCTGGTGGGGTGTGTTGGCACGCTGGGCCCTGAGCACACCATCATCTATCAGCGATGACGGCTCGCTGATAACGCAATGAACCCTCAAGGGATCACTTGAGGGGCCAAGCAACCCGCTTTCCTCCCATGGCATCCTGCAGAGTCGTGCGCGAAGGGTTCTTTGTCCAGATCGCCGGATAGAGGGCTGCCTGCCTGAGTCATCTCGGACATGACAGGACCCTCAATGCCGTGATTCAGCATCTGACTCAAGACTTTCCGTCTCACTGACGGCTCGTGAAACCTTTCCAGCAGGAGATATTGCGGGGTAAGCAATGATGGATGATAGCTCACACTAAAGTGTCGTTTTGGGAAGCGTTGTCGCAGACTGGTATGAGATTGCTTCCGAACTCATTTTCGGATGCCGCTGTAGACGACATCTGACAAGGCCTTGCACAGCGGTTGGGCACTGGGCTTTGGCGGATGATAGACTGGAGATGTACAATTTTAGTCTGCGTGATGCACCGTTCTACTGGATGAGTCGGAACGTTGCTCCCTTCTGCGATCTTGCCTCGCTCTCTCGATGTCGAGGGCATGTTGACCTTCGCCTTTGCTGCTGACTGAGCATCAACACATAGCAAGTGCAACTCCAACAACAAGCCAGCCTCAATGGAACAACCCTCTGCCGTGTACAGTATCCGGGTTGCTGTGAGACCCTTCCAGCGTCGTCGTTGATGACACCAATCAACAGTCGAATACGGTCAAGCAAGGCGCTTGCCCTTGACCATCACAAAGAGGATATAGACAAAGTATTCTTTGTCCCCTCCCAACCACCAAGCCCTCCATCCAGCCGTGTAATTGTTCTATTTGCCGTGCCACTGTTTGAGAGAACAACGATATCGGACCAAAGCCTCCGGTGTGTCACCGAAGAGGGCGAACTGCATGATGCAGTAAATTGTACCCGGTGTCTTGGAGGGGTATCAAGCCGTCTCAACCTCGGTCATTGACAGGCTGCCGTGAGAAGAGGAATGCCCTATGCATTTGTTGTTCAGTCTATTGATTTGATGGAGGCCGACTTGGGATCACAATACCGACCTGAGTCCCGATTCTGTGGACCACGGCCGCAACACAATCGGGCCGGGTCCGTCGTGATGGAGTCGTCGCGGAGCTGCGGGGGTCTGGGGCATGCGGGGGCTCCGGACCATGACAAAGCAAAGATCTTTCACCACACACTAGACGGCTGTTGTGGGCGGCTGGGATATGGTGTGAGACTAAGAGAAACAAGGCCGAATTGAGAGGCCACCAGCAACAGGACAAAATCGAGATTCTGGACCCGGTAGTCTGGAGCATGTCGAGGCTTGGTTTGTGGATGGGATTCTCTAGCGCCGGGTTACCCCCTCCCTGTGCAGACTCTCTGAGAGGGTGGAGGAGAAAGAGGGCAAAAATCCTGTTTGCCCAGTAAACCCGTTTTGGTGACCTCAGATGTGACGAAAAAAATATGTGAGGGCGACAGACACGCCCGTGGACACTCACCGCCATTTGCCCTTCCGTTTCTGAGACCCAGCCAATCTCACCTTACCTCAAAGCCTGCGAGTCCTTGTGAGCTGTTTTTCCGGATCCTGGCATGGCGCAAAACGTTTTCTTGTCCCTTGCGGCGTTGATTATGAGTGGTTGAGTGATGAAATCCCTCGTCACGCCCTCGCTTGTGACTGCCAAAAAGTCTGACGAGTGATTCCGGTCCAGAGACTGCTGAACGGGAGAAGCGAAGGTCCAAGCCCTCGGTGAGTATCCAATCCCGATGCGACGGAGCCCTGTCCCATCGTAGTGTTGAGCTTGCGCGGTGTGTTTGACCTAGTTTTTCGGTTTTTTTTTGACAGCGTGGGATGTCCGCACTAGGGTTTCTTCCGCTAAACTTGATGGTTGCTGTGCCCCCGCGGGCATGCCCAATTTCCGCTTCATGGCTCAGTGGAGGATGCCATCAAGAGGACCGACCTCTCACCCTCTGAGACTCCCCCCACTGTCAGACCTTACCATTTGGGGGCGCACATCACCTGTTCTTGAACCAATGCGAGTGAGAGGCACGGATGAACGATCGAGCGCTTCTCGTATCCAGTCGTTTCGATTTATTTATTTATTAAATTTTTTTGGAAAATTTTCTTTTGGGCATCCCCGAAGCCCATGTCGTTCGCGGCGTTCGAGTCATTTTCTGTTCTCCTGTTGCGGCCTTTTTTCTTTGCAGACTCAGATGGACGAGATGAATGGGACTGACAGATTGATGGAAAATTCCGAATTGTGAGAAGTTGGGCGCGAGATCTCGATCCCGAATCCGCACGAGTTTCGACTTCCACATCTTTTCTTGACTACAAAAGCAAATCCGTTTTTGTGTGGGTTTTGGAGAGGAGATCGGCCAAGCACAAGCCACCGAGTGGCTTGTGTGTAAGATAGACTTTGGACAGCTCACCCCAGATATCCACATCTCCGCGCGGGGTATGAGAGTACCCCGCGGTGGCTCGAGCTTGCTCACACAAACTTGAAATCTTCAAAGCTGACTAAGACAAAACACCGAATCCGTCTTTTGTGTAGAAAAAGCCAATTAGTTGTAACAATTACACTCGAGAAATTAGCCCAAGTAAAAACGGTTTGCTACAGACACAGCAAAAGTCACACCGCTCCATGCAACTGGGTGTGCTGCGCCCCTTGCGATGGTAAGTTTGCTGTTGGATCTATTTGTGCAGTGCCTCTTCCCAAAGACGCCTGCTTGCCATTCTTGGATACCTTTCGCCCACACCGAGACGAGGGTCGAAACAAGTTGACTCTCGGAGAGTACAGAGATGCATATCCTCTTCCTCAGGTGAACAGCGCTTTGTTACCCAAAACAGGCCATCCGATACCGTGCATATTGATTTCAATGCGGTTGCGACAGCAGAATTGGCAGGAGCCAAATTGATGTGTCTGAGGCTGTTTCGGTTCCCCCTCGTGGCCTCGTGGCGTCGTGGACCGTTGAATGAGAGATCGACCCAATCGCTGGGTTCAATTGCGATTTGAAACAAAAGAAAGAATAATGATTGAGAAAGATTGCCGATTTCGCTGCAGACAATCCGATTTGTCTTGCTTTTTTGTTTGACATAGCCTACGTCATTGTGGATTTCAAGGTTACCTTGGACAAGGGCAATCAGAAAAGGCTAAGCCCCATGCGGTAAGGTCGGAAATGATTGCGTGCCACCTTTGCCCCGCACGCACCCATCAAAAGGAAAAAAAAAAAGAGACCTCAAACGATACGCCAGCAGTTCCAGTGGTTCCAGTGGAAATAATTGTGGACACCTTCTGGAATGCCTTCATCGACGACAAAACACCCGGAATGTTTTAAAAACCTTGGTTTTTAAGGTCACGAGACCACTTTTTGACATGGCTGATATTCAGGAACATGATCTTCCGCGCTGGAAATAGTGTAGAATTCCCATCATGGGAATATTGGGACTGGTAACGCATATATTTGATGGTTTGATGACCAGTCGATATTCACTCCAATGTATTACGCATCCATTTTGATGCTCTCCGGCCTCGAAGCGGATAATCTGTACACACAAACTCATTGCCGCTAGTCAGGCACAACAAGAACAAGCTTAACTTTGAGGTCCTCGCCATCACCAACATGCCGAGGTAGATGTCGACTGTTGCTCCGCTGAGGGTTCCTTTAATAATTCAGCCTTTCCTCCTCATCAAATGTTGCGGAGTTTTCATCCTAATTTGGGAAAACACGGGACATCGTCAAGTGTTACACCCACCAACCCTTGAAGACGGACAAAACCTTGGAAGAGTCCTTGTAGGGCCGGGTCTCGCAGAGCACAGTGTAGTTACATACCCCCTTAAGGCCAGCCTGGGCCCAGAGCCAAGGTGTAGGCAATTCTAGGTAACTTGGTGCATCAAGCAACAGCCTATCCCCTGCTCACCGGTACACACTGTTGTTGTCCAAGGTTACGTTTAATGCAGCTGGTGGGAGGTTTGCTGCAATAAGCACACCACAATTCCTGCACGGTAGCTCACGAGCAAGGCAGGAGAGTCTGCAGTGATGGTGACTGAGCGCCAGGCTGAGAGGGCCCATTGGCCGCTGGTCATTGACAAGAGGTCAACCGGATGCTGTACGATGCAATGGTACCCCCAATCAGACCACCAGCACGCCTTGCCGCGCATGAATTAGAAAGGGCAGCTTATGAAAGGGGCGGCAAGTGGTTTCACCGTTTTCCTCCCCCCACCATCTGCCATCAAGATGATATATGGGGATCGCCAGAATCCCACGCAGCCCTCAACATTCCCATCCACCCCCATCCCTCGTATCTGTCCACTTCCAACCCGCGTTCAACCCACCCCACTAATTCAGGTTTTCATCAAGTTGGAAAGAGACGGCGAGTCTTCCTTTGTCGATCGAGGAGGGCGGGACCTGAGCCCCTCCCACCCCCAATTCTGTGCTTTGGCGAAGACCCTGATCTCCGATGAGAAGCAGTTGATACGAACCCTTTAGGTTGTATCCTTTCAAGGAACAGGAGTGAACTTGCTCCGATCGCTCAAGTTGAAAGAGTGAAGATCAAGCATATCGGTTGCACACCAACTGCGGTATCAGTGTCCAAGTTTTAGAGCCGCCAATCGCTCGCTGTGTTTAGTTGCGCAGTAATATTGGCACACGGCTGGTGCAAAGGACTGCAGATGGTCGTTTCGGTTCGCGCGCGCGGGCAGCACCAGAGAGGCAGGAGGGGTTGGCGCTGGCTGACCGGTGGTGTGGCATCCGACGAGGCATACATCCGAGCTTTTGCTTCCGGTCCAAGTACCGTAGAATGACCAGAAACAAAAGACCTGATATATTTATATGTAGTTGATAGTTACGGCATTCCCTTTTCATGGTTCCGCGCTCTGAGAACGGAAAGAGCTGGGTTCGTTGGTGGTGCACACTCACATCCTGCTGCTAAAGATTGTAAGTGATTGATGAAGTTACTGCACGCCATAACGCCCTACACGAAGGATTGTTGTATTGCATCCAAATAATAGGCATGAGTCTGTTCTACCGTCCAATAGATTTGCTCGATTTTGATGCTATTAATTTGGTGCCATGGTTGTCGGTGGTTTCCGGGGCTGCAAGACTCGGATTTTCCTGTGCGTGAAGTGGAAGGATGGAAAAGCAGGCAGGGACAGTGTGCCAATCCAGTTTGTTTGCACTGGCTGTGACAAGGCCAAACTGGAACAAGCCGTTTCGCAAGCCATGTCTTGACCCCACGTGCGATGGTGGCCTGGCTCGGTCGGAGAATACGATTGGCCAATTGCTTTGATAAGAAAAAGCGTGAAAAAATCTCTGTCCTTTCTCCGGCAGGCAATGCCTTGTCAGTCAAAAAGCTTGGCATGGAGCCTATTCACCTGGCACCTTGGAAATGGCATGGTTTCTCCTCGGTGCCTGCCCTTTGGTGACTTGCAAGCGCGGGCGGACTGATAGAGTGATTGTTTGTAAAATCTGTGCTCTTGGCTGGATTCTGAATGCTCGCTTACACAAACCGAGAGGTTTGACGTGAACATACCCTGATACCGTGCCATTCACCGAACACAGCCATTTCAATCCCCGAGTCTGTGGGCGGCTCGGGTCTCGGTGTCGCCCGGCGTTTAACCCTGTGCAACGCACGCACGGTCCAGGAGATCATGGGATGGGATTGCTGGATGTTGGGCCGGCGATGATGATGCCATGTCTCGCAAAATCATGAAACATCATCTTGAAATGTTGGCTGTGCCGCCATCAATCTTGATCACGCGGTGCAACGCCGCGCGCGCGCCGGGAATTACATACATACATCTTGACCCTTTTTCAAGGTGCGCCCTTCATCAGCAGGGAGCAAGTTAAGGATAGCTCCCGCGGACCCGCCCGGATGCACTGATCGCCGCCATGGAGGAGGCCTTGCAAGAAAAGCCAAAAGTACATCCATGATCCAAACACCGAGGAAATATTGTTTTTCAATAAATATGCAAAAAGGGCGCTTGATGCCATTACAACCCAGCCTGACGTGAGACGAGATAACGAGCAGCGCCTCCGGCCTCGTCTGTGCAAAGGTGGGTCTCCGGCTCCGGACACCTTAATCGCCATTGAAGACGCGATAGTGACCGGATATGGACGGGATGACAGGGTTCGGATAGGAGACACGAGAGGGATACGCCTCCATAAAAAAAATATTGAAATGAGATGGATGGGACCTCACTTTTGTGGAAAGAATAGTGGTTTCAGCTATGGCAGCGGTCAACCATCAAATATATACGGATATGGAAATAGTCGGGTGAAACGAAAAAATTCTTCAACGATCACCAAACCATCGAGATTCGCAATCTTTTGCCCCTAGAAATCCCTGACCGACTTTCACCCATGAGTCCTGACTTATCAGTGGCCAAGGGGGGGGGGGGGGCCAAGGGAAAAGTGAACTGTCACACTGCATGCTACCTTATTTGTCGACGGCAGGGTTCTGGAAGAATAAGAACATTGGGTGCAGACAGCTGTCGGATGGCCGCTTTTGCAATAAAGACCGGCGAGAGCAGAGGACGAGTGGTGAGCGGCAGTGTTGTTGATTCCGAATTTTGATCTCCGTATCTCGGGCTTTGCCTCGAGTGAGTCGTCGCTTCGTCGAACACGTCGGGTTCCAACTGAACAGGGCACACCGCTTACTTGTCCCGAATACCTGCTGATCTAGTGACATTATCGTCATCGGCACACGCGGAATTGGCAACGTTGCCGTCGTTTCCAAGTGACGAATTTCGTTGCTGTTTCCATGATGATTCGTTGTTGTTGTGGTTGTTGATAATGTGAGTTGTGGTATTGTGCAAATGGCAGGCATTGCGCAGCAAGGGGGTCGGTCAGGTTGAGACCTGAACGCACACAAGCCCAGTGTGGTCCACTGTGGAGTTGGCTGAAAACCGCAAAGCCGGGCCAAGAGGGCAGGAGACATTGGCGATGGAGCATCTCCAATCGACTGCGAATCAGATGTCGGAAATGGAGATAACAAGGAGACGCCACCATGATATGCAGGTCTGGCCCCATTTTGGGTATCGATATTTGTCGAGTTCGACACATCACCTCTCGACACATTGCAAATGTTATGAGTTTTCCAGTTTTGGAGCGTTGCCAGCCACACAAGCTGCCAGTTCGCGCGGGTGCATTGCATGATGGGCAGACACACACGTTTTAACTGACAGCTGATTGTTTAGGTTGGCAAACGCTTAGGCTTCACAGCAGTCTGGATGCTTCGGGATGGAGCTTGAATTGCCCCGGTGTTTCCAATAGGAAGCACTAATTACGAATGAGCACACGATGGTGGAGTTTGTCTCTCACAACCCGAATCCATCATCCCCTCAAATCCCCATCTCATGATTGTCCACCAGGGCAAGGTAAGTTTTCTAACTGGTGGACTCGGCCAAGACTCCTCTTTTCTTTTGTATGCAGACGACGTGGAGGACTCCCAGAGGTCGGCCCGGTGGTGGACGCCGTTACTTCTGCCGGGCCTGCGGGGAAGAAGAGGGGCCGCAGACTGCCAGACGGAGGATGGGCTTCCAGATTCAGGTCTCGCATCGAATTTCTTAGGTTCCAAAGTTCCAATGCTTCCAAGCTTCTGAGCTTCCATGACAGGGCCGGTCGTTAACGCTCCTTTTCGATCGATCTAAAGCAGAAGTTCTTTCGATACGAGCCCAAAGTTTGGAGCCGTCAGACGGCCGGTGGTCTGGCGTCGATGCCCGTAAATGTAGTTAGTTGGTATACGAAACACAGACAAGAACAAAAAAGAGTTTACCAAAGTCGACAATCAGCTCCCAAGTTGGCTCACGTCTTGGGCCACCCAAGCCTCAACAGAGACGGCCGAGACGATGAGGGGGAGGCGCAATCTGGATTGGTGATTTCTCAACGCCGCTACTAAAGAACAATGGGTTCAACAAATCCTGGGCGACCTTGGCGTGGCCCGTTTCTCACTAAAAATATTTTCAGGATTAGCGCATCACCAAGAGGAGTTACTTGCCGGAGGTAGCTCAACAAGTCGATCATCCCATGCCGATCCATTCTGGATTCTTTTTCTTCAGGATTCAATATTCGAGTCCAGCTCACCACGGTCCAATCTGCATAGTAGCCCAACATGCTCTTCTCTCCTTGGAAACAGACATCTCGCTGTGACTTTTCATTATTCCTCGTGAGCTCTCATTGGGACAACACAGGATCAGTGGGTAGATCCAAAGAAGGCACAGGCGCATAAGGCCACACGGCACAGTGTGCTATCCCCGGCCAACTTTGAAGGCGAACCAACTGAAGTGAATATTCAGTCAGGTCGGCTCTGTGATAATTTCGCCAGCAAGATTCTGGCAAACGGGCCACAACCCAGAGTCCCTTTTGGTGAAACACACCAATCTGGTGTCTTGTGGGGGGTGGCATGGGGGTCTCCTGGTGGCCATGGCCTGGATCTTGATAACCACCACGACCTTTATGCAACTGTGCGAGCGGCAGTCACCGGGACCCAGACCCTATGCGTTGCAGCTGAAAGGACGCAGTAAGATGAAACCAGTAACAGATTAAAAAATGATGAGAAGCAAATCCGAGATGCTGCTGGATTGTGATGGTAAACTGGAATTCTGTTGAAAATATTCTGTGCGCTGAAAATTGGAGGAATTGTGCAATGTGGAAAAAAAGATCCAGGTTGGGAGAAATTTGGAATGGTCCGAGCTGAGAGCTCGCAGCTTCGTACTGGAACCGTCCAAGAGACAAAAAAACCAAACCTGGTCCGAGACCCGTCACTGGCTGCAACAAGCGCGGGCACTTCGCCGACGTCATTGCCCATGCAACCCGCCAAGGAGGTACAATCGCACCCACGCCTAGAACGCAGGGGTAAAGGAGCTCCTCCTGCCAGGTTTGATGATGGCCTCAACCACCGCCCAACAGCAGGGGACCTGACTTGGATTTTAAAATTTTGCAGTGGAAATTAGCATCCGTATGCCGTGCATATATCGTTTGAAGATTTAGACGTGTGGGGTTTTTTTATCTATTAGAAAAGCCGTTAAATGACTCCAACAACCGGCCGATCACTACTCAACACTGATAACACGCATCTCGATGCAGCCAGCGCGGAGTTAAGGTCCAACATGGCGGATGCTGGGCCGGATCCAGTCCGAGGCCAATTGCACCATACTGGCCACCACTCGCAGACGTGATGAGATGGGAAGCTCTATCAAGGCCTAAGAGAGCTTTCTGGGAGCTTGCCATCAACGGTTCTCGGGCAAGGTTTCTTCAGAGACCCAATGAGCTCGGAGAACGAGATAACGTGCGCATAACTGTCGCAAACGAGAGCCCAAGATACCCTCTTTCTTTGTGCTGGCCGGCATCGGGCGGGAATCTTGCAACCGTATCGTGCGAATCGTGTAATCGTGCAATCTTGCAATCTCGCGAGGGCAGCAACGGCAGCATCGGCAGCATGCAATGGCAGCATGGCAGCATTTCAGTTTTTGACGGACAATTTGCAAAAGAGCGAAGCTCTGGATCCATCCTTCGGACTCCGTGACTCGCTCAATCTCACACAGTGTACAAAGCCAAGCACATTGGCAGGCAGGGGGTGTATTGGGCAAAGGGTGGGTCCCTCTCTTTGGCTGGCCCAGCTCTCGGCTCGCCATCGGCTCCACTACCACCAGCAAAAAAGACGAATGGTGGGTCCTGGAGCTTGGGAAGTCCCAGCACCCATGCATGTGGATGCAGTGGATGCTGAGGATGCAGTGCAGGCCTGTGAGGTTCCAGGTACCCCCTGCACCCATGCCCCTCCATCACTCTACGCACGCCTCCTTGGTTTCCATCCTTTCCGGTCACTTTTACCTAGAGTACCAGTCCCAGCCTAGTACCTAACGAAACGCTTCCCGCTGCTTACTCCATCCTCCACCTTGTTGCCTCCCTCTTCACTCATCACCCATCCCTCGTCCGTCGTCGGCCATCATCGCCCATCCATTCTCCATCTTTCCATCCATTCATCTCCCTCTCTTCCTCCCGGGCATCATTGCATCAGGTTTCCCAGATAAAAAGCAACGGCAAAACCTCCTTCGCGGCCATCTTACCCACTCGTTTTCTTGTTTGCAGCGTCCAGAAGCATACACGTGTAGTGCAGACTGCAACTAAAAAAGGGCACTGGTCCAGTTCAGGTACGAATATGTTGGTACGGTAGTGTTGGGTTGGTACAAGGTGGTACCTCTGTAGCTGCCGCACACGTTTTTTTCTTGGTCCACCCCCCTGTCTCTTCAATCCCCCCAATTCCCACATCCATTCCACAGCCCCGTCATTCAAAACCAGTGCGGTTCCGCTTCTTCCAGTCCCCAACAGTCCCATTCCTCTCTCTCGCCGCAAACACCAGGCCGTGTTTACTTTTGTGACAATACCTCGAGGCCGTCGCTGACGAGCAGGACAAAAAGTCGAGAGCGACCGACCGAACATCACCAGCGTTGTTCGTCCTTCCCGTCACCGTCCCCGTCACCGTCCACGAGACAGCCCGATACCCACCGACCGGACCAAACCTCCCGTCCTCGACGATACCGGCCCTGTCCTGACTCTCCTCCACCATCCTTCTTTGTTGTGTCTGTGCAGAAGATTCTTGGAGAACTTTGGAGGCTTGTCGAATTCAGTTTCGCCCTGCCTATTCGCCTTCCCCGAACAACAGCAAGAGTTAGCCATTGTTGCTGGAATATCGCCAGGCTGCTCTTGCCTCGTTCCTGGTCTTTTGTGATAAGGGTAAGTGTCTGATGGCGAGTCAAAGAAAGTTCCCGCATTGCATCAAAAGAGTCACTCCGCACACAATCAGACAGTGATAAGCCACCAAAATTCCTCACCATTCCACTCATCCATCCCATCTCCCTATCGCTACCCGTTGGGTTCTTTCCCCGTGCACTTGCGAACGCCCCACAGAGGGTGGTTCCAGCACTAGATATCTAGGGCGAAGAGAATATTGGTTGCTAACTCTATCTTTCTACCACTACAGCTTTTCGTGCCATTTTCGTTTCGAGTGCCGAAAAGTCTACACTCTCATTTATGATATTGTCCTGAAGCAGACCTGCCACCCCGACCTCACTCACCCATTCCGAAGCATTCTGTTCGTACAGCAGTAGGTGCTTGGATCAACAATAATAACAATGCCATACACACCTCCATCACACAGGTCACCGGCCCCGTCGGTTCCAGCGTCGCCAGATGGAAGCCGCAGACCATCATTCCATCAATCACAAAGCCCCAATCTGAGACCCGTTCTTCCGCGATCGGCTTCCTACCTCACAAAACAGCGACGAACACAGCCAGCGCAGCGACCGACCAGCGAGCCCTCGCCGCAATCAACATCGGATGACCTGGTAGGGATGGCTTTGAGCACTAGTGTCCGGCAATCGCCACCACCAGTCACTGGCGAGCGGAGAATGCCTAACGGTGCTATAATCTCACCACCAGAGTCGAGCGATGATGATGATCTGCCGCAGATCCGTGCTGAATCTCATGGCCGCAAGATCGAGAACCTGAAGGAGCTTCAAGTGGCCATTAGCCAGATTCCCCAATCCGGCCCCGAATCGCCAGTTGATATTGCCCCTGTCGACAACAAGTCGACCGATGCTGGTGACCTGTTCGTCCTCCCAGCCCAAGCAACTGCTCTTGCTGCAGGTATGCATCACAGCCTAAGCTCTGGCTCGCTTGATGGACTCTCGCTGGGAGGCACTCGAAAGTTCTCCCACTCGAGGTCGCATACTGAGCCGCACATCGTCTTGAGCAAGTCTGCCAACAGCTCAGCAGCAGGGTCCGATGACGAGGACGATGGAGAGCGGCTACGAAAGCCTGCGATGGTACGAAAGAAGAGTGGCGAGCTCGTCCGCCCTGCTCTCCGTCCTCCATCCCGCCGACGACCATCGAGCATGCCCGGCACCCCAACCTTCTCGAAGGCAGTGCACTTTGACTCTCACCTTGAGCACGTGAGGCACTTCCTCCAGGTTGATCGTCCACTTGCAGTTAGCGCCGGTTCATCACCCATCGATAACTACGACAGTGATGCCGAGTATCCCTTCTCAGCCCCCGACAAGACGACCACGCGAGCCACGTCTTTTGAGTGGGAGATTCTCACGCGAAGCTTCCCAGTCGAGACACCGGCTCGCAGGGCCCAAATGGTACGGTTGGAACGGATTTGGTTGTCTAATGACCAGAAGAACCTGGTAGGCTCAATCGTCGTGGCCAATATTGCCTTCCAGAAACATGTGACGTGCAGATTCACGCTCGATTACTGGAAGACAACATCCGAGGTCGTTGCCGAGTGGGCCTCGAGCATTCAGCACGTGGATACCCCTTATCCTCAGGACAAGTTCAACTTTAGCATCAAGCTGTCAGATCTCGCCAACCTTGAGACCAAGACCCTGTACTTCTGCGTCCGTTACAGTGTCAACGGGCAGGAGTACTGGGACAACAACAACGGAGCTAATTTTCAGGCTGACTTCAAGAAGAAGGTGGTCTCCCAGAATGGCAAGGTGGTTGGAGGTGCTCGCACCGTGACCGGCCTCCCCAAGAGCAACCGGCGGCCTGCGGTCTCTGCCTCGCAGAGGCCTAAGCCCAAGTCCGGTGATTCGGACGCGTTTGGTGCCGGTTCCAAGTTCGACTTTGAGCAGTCAATCGACGACTATCTTGGAGACTCACGCCTTGGTGGTGTAAGACTCAAGGGTGTTAAGAGCTCCGCCAATCTCCCAAGCGATAACCTCTCCAGCCGTCTGTCTGCTCCTAGTGGCCAAGCGTTCGCCAACCGGTATGACTTCGGTGCATCTCTGACTGCTGCCATCCAGACCGCCAAGGACCAGATGGGCAGCAAGTCGGACGGCGGCCTCTACATGAAGCCCCTCCGGAAGCTACCGGTGACGACGACATTGAACACAAAGGTCGGCGAGAAGAGCACCAAGCCTGTCGAGAAGCCCATCGAACAGGCCCCCAAGGTTAAGCCCGCAGCCGTCGTTTCGACCGCTCCCGCTGTTAGCAAGCCATCCACCCTCCCTGGGACGGACTCCCCTGGCACGAGCATTGCATCAGCCTCGTACGAGGAGATTGTTAATAAATACTGCTTTGTACGTATCCCAGGATCGCAACAACTTCCACCGCCCACCACCCAGGAACAATTGGGAGGCAAGCGATTTTAGCTGTCGTCACATTACGGTTAATGCTAACATGAATTTCTTTCTAGTACGGTACCAAACAGATGAGCCCGGTGCACAAGGACGACAACACATCGCGTCCTGCCCGCTTTGACGGCGTCGATGACGGACTTAGAACCAACAACAGCAACAGCTCCACCTCTAGTTATGAAGGCAGCCCTGTTCAGATGGGAAATTACCGTCACGCCCACAGTGGGACTCAGCATCATTCGCTGTATCATAGGGACCCCAACCCCTATTTCCAGCACATTCCGCCTTATGGGGCTATGGGAGCATCACCAGCTGAGTCGCCCATCATGGGTTACCCGGTGAAGCGCACACCCAGCCCGGTCAAGAACCAGACTGCGGTTCCGCCGACATCGGGTCAGCAGAATGGCTTTGCATCATCTTCTCCTCCAATGGTGGGGAACTTCGCCCCCTTCGCCGGTACGTCGCCGAACGAGTATTCCTATCAGAACTTGCACGGTCGTTTCCCGTTCTCTGGAGCCGATGCTCATTCCGCGACAGCGATTAGGGGTTAACGGGCGATACCATTGAGAGAGGTCTCTCGCTCGCCAACAATGAGCTCAACCGCGAATGGCAACACTTATAACATGCGACGGTATATCATCTCCCCGGCCTTTGCCGAGTACACACCTCCACGCGTTGCTGTCTGGAGAACTTCAACTTTCCTTTCTCTTCGTCTCGGATTTTTTTCTGGTCTGGTTCGGGCAGGAGCGTCACACTTGAAATTTGGTGTTCTTGGCGTTCTTTTCTTCAGGCATGATGAAACGAGACTCTTATTGCTGTACAATATCCTTTAGTCGGTCTTTGCGAGTTCTCTTTTGTCTTCTTTTTCTATTCTCTTTCATCCCTACTTCGGATCTGGTACATATGGACGGATTAAAAAAACATGGCGTTTTCGTTTAACAATGCATTTGCTCTTGGGCGGGGGGGTTTTCTTGGAGTTTGCTTTTTTTTTCTTTCTCCGTCGGTCGTCGACCATGTCTGCTGCGCGCACCTGGTTTGGCTTTTTTTTTTTGTTTTTTTTTTTTGTTCTGATGGAGCGTGGTTTGTGGCTTGTTCATATCTCTCATGGCTGTCATGATTGGGAGGAGCGAGGAGTGGAATGATATTGGAAGGAAAAAAAGGCCCAGCCAACGGGTCTTGCAATCAGGCCCGAGGGAGGGACAAACGGTACTTGTGGGGCCTATTGCGTGGTGGATTGAACAAGCGGCAGCGGTTATTACGTTTATTTTCTTGGGTTTTGTGGTCTAAATGAAATGGGACGAAAGTGGAAGATTGGACCTCCAGAAAGCACTTTGGGCGGATACTCAGTCTCGCGCTACCACTCATTTGTTTGTTGGTGGTCTATGAGTATCAGATATCAAGCTGAAGTGAATAAAGAATAAATAACAGATAACTACGTATGCCAATGAATATATATGATGGTTATGAAGATTATTTGCAGCGCTGAACATGGTGCCTTTTGAACGATATGCCAGTGATTGTCCTGTGTTTCTTGATTTGTCAGCCGAAAACCCAGTGTTGTGTTAAGCTTATACGACTTATCTAGTGTCAGTAAAACAATCTCTTCATTTGCCTTGGGGAGCAAAATTCCTGTAGCTGTGCCTGGAATGGCTCTATCCTGTCCTTGGTCATTAATACCTGCATACACGTGCTCCCACAGACGCCACGCATCATGACACATGGAAAGACTTGTGTAATTCCGAGACTACACATAAGGTAAGTGTTTCCCAAATCCACAGTATTACTGTTGTACACCCCTAATAAAAACAAAACAAGAAAAGAACAATAACAAGAAGAAAAAAAAAGAAGAAAAAACACACCCCCTTCAGTATTGCTAGATATTTTCTATCCATCTATCAACTAGTTAGTTGTTACTGCTAGAAGGCTGGCTCTGTTGTCCTCCTTGTGTTGTTGAAACAGATCCAGAACGAACCACCGGAGGAGGAGGAGGAGGGGGAGGCTGTCTCTGGCTGGGCTGCTGAGCCTGACCTTGATCGGTCGTGGTGGTGGTGTTGATTTTTGGTACGGCGACCTTGCCTTCCTGCCCGGCAACAGGAGGAACCGAGGTGTTGTTGTTGTTCCCTGTGGCCGTCTTTACGACCGGTTTGGGTTGACCTTGTCCTTGGCCCTGAGTCTGAGTCTGAGTACCGGCCTGAGTCTGAACGTTCTTGACGTGTGGTGGATGGTTACTGGAGACTGGCATCTGGGACTGGGACTGAGTCTGGGAGGTCTGACCCTGTCCTTGGGTGTTGTTGACGGGGACGTTCTTGCCATGTGGCGGGGTACTGCCGGTGACGGGAGTGTGGGACTGAGTCTGGGAGGTCTGACCCTGTCCTTGGGTGTTGTTGACGGGGACGTTCTTGCCATGTGGCGGAACGTTACCGTGACTCGCGACAGGAACCTGAGACTGAGACTGGGGCTGGGTGGTGTTCTGTCTCTGCGGGACAGTCTTAGCGCCCTCTCCCTGGCTCTGTCCCTGGGCCTGAGGGGTGACTCCGTGACCCTGACCTTGAGCAACTGGCTTCTTCTCCACAGACTGCGTACCGCCTTGTCCCTGACCTTGAACAACCTTCTTCTCCACAGACTGCGTACCACCCTGGTTCTGAGCCTGAGGCTGAGACTGGGACTGGGTGGTGTTCTGTCTCTGCGGGGCAGTCTTAGCGTCCTGTCCCTGGCCCTGTCCCTGGGTCTGAGGGGTGACTCCGTGACCTTGACCTTGACTTTGACCTTGAGCAACTGGCTTCTTCTCCTGGCCCTGCGTACCGCCTTGTCCCTGACCTTGAACAACCTTCTTCTCCACAGACTGCGTACCACCCTGGTTCTGAGCCTGGGACTGAGCCTGAGCAGCCGGTTTCTTCTCCTGCCCAGTCGCTTGGACAGCCGGTACACTTGGGTTTTCAAAACTCATCTTCGCACCACGCGCCTCCAACAAACTCTTAATCTCCTTGTAAGCAGCCCCAATCTCGCTGTTCCAGCTGTTCTCCTTCGTCTTGATCCACTCGGCACCCTTGACAACGATGTACAACGGGCTCATCCTGTGGTTCCAGGCGAACGTCGATGGTTTTGTGAGCAAACCTCCGGCAAATCCAAATCCCTTGGGCACGTCCACTGCAGCTTTTGCCCCATTTGGATCTCCTATCTCGTTTGGATCGGCACCCTTGGCCAGGAGCATCTTTACTGCCGGCAGATCCATAGCCGCGCACGCAATCTGCAGAGGCGCGTACTGTGTTCCCGTGTTGCGGACTTTGCGATCGGATGACATAGATTTGGTAACCGCACAAACGCCGAAATTTTTGGCCGAGCAGAGCGAGTGGTTGTGGAACGAGAGTAGGGATAAGAGGTCCGTGGACTGGTCGGGATAGAATTTGCCAAAAACAGAGAGTAAAAGCTGGATGATGCTGGAGGTTTCGTAGCCGCGTTTTGCACCTTCCAAGTACAGGTCGAGGATGGAGCCGGACCAGGGGGCGGGATCCATTTGACCTGTTTTTTTGTACTCTGCCCAGCGGGTTGGTAGCAACAGACCAGAGAGGGGGCTTATAAGGACGGCTTTTTGGTGCTCGCGCGACTCCGCATGCATCTTGAAGAATCTGTGAACGACGCTAGGAGATTCAAGCGTCAACAGCATGGCCAAAGTGGCGGCCCTCTGTTCCGAACCCGATTTTGGCCTGCCGGGGAACTTGACGAGCCAGGGGAATAAACCCCGATTGAAGGGATCAGAACTGTCCCCGCCTGCGCTCATTTGTTTCAGTCCCGAAAACTGAGGGGTGGATGGATTCAAAAGTGGGAAAAGAACAGAGATGTGATCAGGAGAAGCGTACATTGCCTCTTTGGTCCAATTCATGGTACCAAAGATGCAACGGAGGGCATGCAGTCTAACGTCCTTGGGATCACCGCACTCGTCTTCGTCAATGTTGTTGGGATCAATTTTGCCTCCTTGAAAGGTTGAGGCAACGCGCAGGTAGAGCAGAGCCGTTACTTGCAGTCGTTTCTCTTCGCTGAGGTAGAATGCACGGAGGCTCGCATTGGCGTGGTCTCTCAGTCTGGTTGATTCGAGATACTCCCTGACTGTATAATGGGCGATGCTTACGGTGTCTTGCCCTTTGGGAGATTTGGCGGGTGAAGATCGAATCAGAGGCCCGCAGGCCTGTTCGAGGGTCTTGAGGCTGAAGAAGCCGCATCCCTTTGGGTTGGCGGTCTTGATGGTGTTGATGAGCAGAGCCGAAGAGATACCTTGCTTCCATTGGCCCAGGATGATGCCAAATGCTTCGATGATTGCTTGCCGGGTTTGCTGGGGAATTGCGGCGAGGATACGGTCGTATGTCTCGTCTAGAGTAGCCGGGAGGCGGGCGATGCTCTTGCGGACCTCGGACTCGCTGCCGCACATGCGGAGGATTTCGAGCTGGCAGGAGGCGTAGCGGAACATTCCTCTTGCTCGGACCGGGAGTAAATTGGCTACTTCCTCTTTGAGAGAGTCATCCCAGGCTTCAAAGTCGTCGTGCTGGAGGCGGGATTTGATGTAGTTGCGGATGTCTGCTTGGACGCCTGGGTTGGACATGGCGATAGACGTAGAGAAGTTGCTGAGAGCCTTTTGAATATCGGAATACTCGCGACTGGTGGCTGCGATGGAGAGCTTGCTGAATCGGGCATTGTGTCCGAGATAAGCAATAGCTTCGAGGAGCTTCGTGCGGGGCTTGCTCTCGTCGACGGCGTCCACCACAACGTATGCTCTCCCTCCCTTGAAGCAGCTTAGGACAGCTTCGATGCAGTCGAGGAGTTGACTGGTGGAAGGGAAGCTGTTCTCTTGGTAATAATTGAAGAGTATGGCAGGAACCGACTCGGCACGACGGCACAGCTGGCTTAGAACCCACCCAAGAAACGGAATAGTCTCGTCTTGGTTGCGGGCGTGATGACAGTAGTAGAAAGAGCATGCCTGCGACTTGTTGGTGCCAACAGCAGCCCTGATCTTCTCAACCATGAAGGAAGCCAAGACGGTCTTTCCAGCACCGGGGATGCCGTGGAGCCAGAGGAGACGAGACTTTCCAGTCCCCGCAAGCCAATCCTTCCATTCATCAGACTTGGGTAGCCAGCGACAGGTCTCGCTCTCTTGCAAGCTGCGTGCCTCGCTATGGTTGCTCGATGGGTCTGTCTTGGTGAGCCAGGTGCAGACCTTGTTGCGTTCAGATTGATCCATCTTGACCTGGATGGTATTGACGGTTGACTTGACCTCTTGAACCACAACCTTGACGACACGAACATTGTCACGAATATTAGTGACCTGGGATCGAAGCTCATTATGCAGTCCCAAGTGAATGGTGCCTTTGTATTGCTGGAGCTGCCCCAGGAGAGCCTCGCAAGAGTCCTTCTTGAACGGGTACTTGGCCGCATGAAGGAACTGTTTGAGCTTGACTCTCTTGGAGTCTTGATCAAACTGAGAGGGATTCCGCACTTCGGGCGGAAACATGGAGATCAACTCCTTCAGCACTTTCCCACAAGCCTTCACCGGGCTTAATATCTGCGCTTCCAGCCTTTGCTTTTCTCGTGCATCTTCGCTGCATTTGCAAATGAACGCGATGGACTGGAATGTTGATTGTAGACTTGAGGTCTCAATAAGAACTCTTCTCAAGTCTCTGGGACAATCGCCCCTCGCGCAGTCGATGTAGAACTTGGCCGCCGAAATGATGAGGTGAGCTGTTGTTGATATGGTAGCGATAGTCGAGACGAGACCAGCTACTTCGGCCATAGTAGTCGTAGAAAGCAAATCACCTGAGTGAGTATATAATTGGTCCCAGAAGTGTATGTGTTATGCTTGTTGAAAGAGAGACTGGCGAGTGAAAAGATGTGCTCGACGGTCGAATAGAAAAAAAAATACCTCGCTCTATAAATGTGTATATGGCGTTCCAAACCCAAAGAGAACATCCAAACCATTCTCCAACCCTTCATTTCAACCGTGATGTGCATCCCCATTTATTCCAATTTGTTCTATTCCCCATCCCCGACCCAAGCCCGGTTGGTGCCGAAAATACTTCAAGTTTCCTCCTCTCTTACGCCGAGCAGGCACAGTCCCCATTGTGTGCAGGAAGCAATCGCGAACCCCACAAATCCTAGGATCCGGCACAGCACGGACTTTTTGGTTGGTGAAACATGCCTTCAAATGTTTACACTGCGCCATTGTTTTGCGTGCCGCAAGTTCCAGGGGTGCAATCAGTAAAGCCACACAGAGCGTTGCCCATGAATAGTAACCAACAGCGTATTAGTGAATGATTACCCCCAATAGATAGCCTTATACTGCCTGTTAGAAGCCTTTCCTCAAAAGGAGAGGTGAGTCCACCCAAGCGACCTAACAGCGACCCGGCGTGGGACCATCCCCGGCTGGCCGCGGTGAAATAAGCATGACGTTTATGGCCGGAAAGAGCTCCTCGGGTTCGTCTGTGAGGAGGCTCAAAATGGCATGGCTTGGTGGTGCAGCCCTGCGCACAGCAGCGGATCTCCAAGGGGTTTATCGTTGGTGATCTCTCGATCCTCCCGGCAAGTGATGAATTCTTGATGAGGGAGCCGGTTCATTGACCACACCTGGAGCGACTGATTCCCACCCCCAACCCAGGATAAAAGACTTTCAGCGCACTGGGTCTTTAAAAGGCCGATGCCCATGGCGATTAAGCCAGGCATACATCCAGCTGTCAACCAACACTGGATGATGGATCGCTACTGGTGCAATAGTTGTATCCTGACTCGTTGAAGACGCGGCCCGGCACTGGTAGTATGCTGCCGAAGCGATCGATCCACAGGTATCTCTCTCCGAACCGTTTGCAAACCTCGGCGCATCGTCGATAGTCTTGGAGTATTTGAGCGTCGCGGAAATCGTTAAATGCGGTAGTATTTTGCGAATCGTCGCATCGAAAGAGTGTAGCCCACGCGGAGATGTTTGCACTCTTTGCAGAGGGCTGGGTCGTTGTCATAGTGGGCGGCGTCAGCGTCGCAACGCTGGCATGGTTTATGGAAGAAGAGTCGCGCTTCGAGTTGCTCTGAGAGGGGATGCGGTTTGGCGACTTTGTTGAGGCCCTCTGGTTTGGTCGTGAGAATAAGATCGCCCGTGCAAAGAATCTCAATTGCGGCGTGTATAGGGTGTTGATCGGGGATACTCTGCGCAAGCAGTTCCTTAAAGAACTAAGTTTCTCTGGTTGGGAATCTTGCTGGAGGATTCTTCCGGTCCCCAAGGTAATTGATCGAAGGTTCCAGCCTGCCAGGACAGAATCTTGCAGTCAAAGCTTCTGAAAACGAAAAAAAGTATCGTTCAACGAGGGGTATCAATCAACCAAACAGATAACATGACCAATCCGGGAACTCTCTCTTGCCGGGTTGGGTAATTTTGAGGCTATACTCGACCTCAACATCTCGGACGCCGAACGGACTTGCCAAGACTGCCAACTTTGCTTGCCGCTTGTACCCAACCAGGCACTGCCACACTCAAGTCTCATCAATTGGTGTCACCAACGGCACGAAACGAGTACGTTGGCAATGCATTTCCATCGGCCGGGAGCATATAAGATGATTTTGTTTCCCATCATCGTCTAGACACTAACTCCACAATCCCACAGCGGAAATCATATACACTCGAGACAAAAACACTGAACCAGGAGATTTATCCAAAGGACAGATCATCGGCATCTCTTTTTTTTGTCGATTTTTGGCAATTCTTTTCATCCTCGCCCTCCTTTTCTGTCGTCACAAGGAGAGCAGACTGCTAGGGAGCATGTGCGAGGAATGAAGAGAAGGAGATACATTTTGGAACATGGCAAAATATATGGGAAAGGGAACTGGATAAAGGCATAAAGTTTAGGATTGCCATGTGTTGTTGATGGATCAACCTGCGCCTCTCGCGTAAATAAGAGCTACACAAAATGGCTACCATGCAGGGCCCGGGGCTCGTGTCTGTTAGTTCTTGGGCCGCTGCTACCTTTTTGAACACTATCGGCAATGCTATCTCGTATTCTGCACGCCAAAACAGTCGCATGATTACGCGTCAATTCCAGGCAGAGTTGTTCATATATCGTAGTTTTGAATCCATTCGCAACCCTATCATCATGCCCATTTTTCAGCATCTCACCACCTGACAACCACCATGTCATTGACTGACTTAATTCCAACAACAACAACAACAGAATTCTTCACATCGACTCAGGATGTGTTCACTACCTCAACAACATCATTTTCCACACCGATATCCCGACCTCCCCTCATAACGCCCTTTGTCCAACCGCCATCATGCACCGACATCTTCATCACCACCAGCGCAACCTTTGTGGTTTCTTACAGCTTCAGTAACCACACGTCCACACTTCCCCTCTTTCTCTCCGACGCAGCCAACCCTTCACTCTCAGCATGTCACGCCCCGGGCTGGGACAGCGGCGACGGCCTCCGGGACAAATTCTCGTTCAGTCCAGCCGTCTGTCCGAGCGGATGGACAGCATATGACATTCGGGCCACCACCCGGAACGGCGACCCCGAGCTGCCGGCCTCCACCACCTCAACCGCTCACTGCTGCAGCAAGGGCTACACGTTCGGGCACGTCCCAATCGCGGCCATGACAATCGACCAAGACGCCATGGGATGGGCAACCGAGGGCGGGTGGGGAGCATGCTGGCGCGGCGTTTCCAAAGCGAAGACGCGCACGGAATCGCCGAATTACGACTTTGACGCGTTCCTTCCTGCGGGGATACGCATGCATCCCGCGTATCACATCGCCTGGCAGGCGTCGGACGCTTCGACCTTGTCGCCCGCCCCGCCCGCAACGGTGTGCACCATGGGCACGATTGACAAGTGGGTGCCGGGGAAAAAGGCCAAAAAGTGTCACGAGTCGGAATCTGGGTTGGGCGGGCTGGCAAGTGTTATGTGGTTCGTGATGGTTGGAATACCACTTCTGGCGCTCTTTACGATTGGAGGATGTGTGTGGTGCTGTTGCGCGCACAAGAGGCATAAGAGGCTGGACGCAAAGGAGGCGGCGAGGTCAAGAGCGGAGGGGAATGGGGTGGTTAGTGCAATTTAATGAAGGTCAATGCGAATGGATGTACGTGATAATGATTCGGGTGATATCGACCACCATAATCGGACGACGAGATTTGGTTCCCATGTGAGGGAATTTTAAGCCAAGAAAATACACATATATAATACCATACATGTAATCACAATCTATCCTATCTTTTGTCATGTGCTCCCATGAAGTGAAATCTACCACCACGACTTCCCAATCACATACTGGCCAACAGTTGGTATGTTTAGTGCCAAGACTTCGCGATGGAGTCAAAAATGATTTATGGAGACAAACAAAACATACAACACCAGGGATTCCCCAGTGGTCACCCACCTGGGTACTAATCTAGCCCTCTCAAGTTTATCTAGGGCAGAGCGGACGGGATGCCGAGTTCTCTTGAGGGTATGGTCGTATGTGATGGTTCTTCGCACGAATTCATACTGATATAGATAGAACTTGGGTAAGGTGGTGAACTAGCTTTGTTTATATTCAGCTTCTAAGTAGCTTCAATCTCAATATTTGAACCTCGCCATCCACCCCATCTTCCTGAACTCTGAGGCCCTAAACCATACCCACAACAGCACCACCACAACCCCCGACCTTTCACCTCACAACTGGCAATTAAACCCCCTCTCCCGAATCAACACCCCTAAACTCAAACCACGAATTCCACTCCTCATCCCCCAACAACTCCTCCTTCATCTCACTCTCCACCGCAATGCTAAACTCAACCCCTTCATCCTCCCTCCCAGTACCACTTCTAGCGGGATACACCACAGCCAGCCCGGCAGTGACGGTATCAAAGGGGAACCTCATGGCCTTTGGCCTCGCAAACCCAAAGTCTGCCTCAGTGGGATTCGTATCCCGCCAGTCCGTCACAAAAGTACTCAGCGGCGGGAAACTGTCCGTCCTCAGAAACAGCGTGGTCTTGTCTTTTACTCTGGCAATCTGCGAGAGCGCCAGTGTTAGATTGGACTCGGTCACGGTGTCCGTGAGGGTGCGTATGTATTTTGCCAGGGCGGATAGTGGTGTGTCAGAGTGAGCGACTTGTTCGACTGTCAAAGGCGGGATGGATGGAGGCGCTTGCGAGCTTAAAGCGACGTAGACGACGTTTCCCTGCATGCGTTCCGGCACGCGAGTTGGGGAGCGTAAGCGGCGGCGCATGTCGACTGCTTCGGCCCATAGTAAAGGAGAGGAAGGGTCACTGTATTCGGGAAATAGAGAAAGGCGGTGTTTGGTTAGGAGACGCCAGATTAGGGCGTTGAAAGCGTCGTAGGTCGATATCCAGGTTCCGTCGTTTGGAGAGGCGAGAAGCTTAAGTTTGGATGATTTGGATTTGGGGAGGTGGAATAAAAGCCATTCTCCTGGTTTGTGGTCTTGGTGACGGAGCGGGGAGATTGGACCGTCTACCATCTCGGATGAAGGTGGTGTAGGTGCTGTGACGCGGGAGAGATCGAGGCAGATGGGATCACAGGGCGGGAGGGAGGGATTGGAAGGGTTCTTGAAGATGGCGGAGCAGTTATCTGCTAGCTGGTGGAATTCCCCGGCCCAGCCCATGATGTCGTTGGCGTAGTGGTGGTGGTGCATGACGAAGACGAGACCGCCGCGGATGAAGGTGGCTTTGAAGGCTGAGGCTTTGGGGTTGGAGGATGGTTGGGCTTCTGGTTTCTCGCCGTATGTCATGGGCGAGACGCACCAGGTGTCGAGGTTTCCGAGAGCTTGGGAGACAAAGTGTCGGGACTCAAGGTCTTGGAAGGAAGGGTATTTGTCTCCTTCGTCTGAGAGGTCTTGGACGTGAAATTCGACTGTGCTGTCTCTTTTCTTGTGGAAGGCGAGGCCTTGGTCGTCGGGGAGGATCTCAAGGATGCCGCAGAGTTGACGACACTGGCTGAGGGTTACTTCCAGCCCACGTTTCAGGACGACGATGATGTTGTTTTTGTCTGTGTCATCGGGTAGCTTGAAGAAGAGGGCATAGTTGACAAAGACTTGCGCGACGCAGTAGTCCAAGGTTGACAGCTTGAAGAACTCATCTTCTGGGTCAGACTCCCATCCAACGGGGCGAAGGGTGATGATTTCGTGTTTGGGCATTTTGATGCTCACCGGGTGGTAAATCTTTTGGAAATTGAGTGAAAGCAGGGGCTATAGACTCTTGTATTCAGCTGGGTCACACATGACCCTTTTGAGATCTTTTAAAGTGCTGAGTTGAGTTTTTAAAAGTGGAAAGCGGTATACATTTTCTGCTTAGTTCTTAGTCAGGTTCTTGTGTTGTAATCGGGCTTATATACCTCTCTCGACCGTAAACCCGAGTGCTAGTGAGCCAACAATGCAGCCAAGCTTCCGAACCAATGCACAACTTCTTGGTTGGAGCATGCAGTTGGGGAAAGGATCTTCACATTTCGTTCTGCAAAAGTTCAACACAAGTGGAGACGACAATTGCAAAGCATCAGTCTCATAGGGTATGATACGAAAGGTTTGTACTTCTGCTCAGGCCCTCTGAAATCACAACAGTGTAATGGCAAAGCTATCAATGTCAAGTTCTACCATGTAGCTAATGATTGACCGGTGCCATAGCACAGCACCTGATGCCCAAGTGTGAAATAAGAACAAAAGAAACAAAAGAAAGAAGCCAACACTTCAAACGCCCAAATCAGTGCCGCCAATGACCACAGCAACTTAGCCATCCCGTTCGGTCAAAGTCTCCCAGAGACGCCTCGAGGCTTCGGAAATGTTAACAAGCGGTAAAATTCTTCAGGCTGGTCTCGAAGTGGAGTTTGGGGAAGAATCTTCTTCTTTCTCACCAGATGGAATAGCATCCGTGATTATAGCTTCATATTCTGCCTGAACTCCTTAACGTCTGCCCACCGGGAGGGAAGAACACCCTCCAGCACCCTGGTATAGGACAAGATGCTCAGCATAGTTCCATAACTCCTCTTCAAATGTCTGAATCATCAGATTTTGCAGATTAGGCATGAAATTGCTTAGCATTTCTTTGATTTCAGGGTGAGGATCTATGAACTCATCGCTCTCGCTTTTGTTCACTTTATACAAGCACACTTTATAGATGGCAGTGCGCGGGTCCAAGTCCAGGTAATACAACAGCCTGGTTGTCTGCGACGAATCTGGGCACACGAAATTTCCTTTTTCGTTTGTCGTCCTGAGCTGGGGTGAGCTGT
Source organism: Cladorrhinum sp. PSN259 (assembly GCA_033725935.1). Classification (NCBI taxonomy): domain Eukaryota; kingdom Fungi; phylum Ascomycota; class Sordariomycetes; order Sordariales; family Podosporaceae; genus Cladorrhinum; species Cladorrhinum sp. PSN259. The sequence continues at coordinate 100,285 of MU867086.1, read as the reverse complement.
GGCTGATTTGTTCTGAGCTTCCCCCTGATCCTTCTCTGAGCTAGGGTGGTCCCATACGCCGTCGCCGCACAGCCTCAGAGCACCCTTTTCGGTCTCCACTGGCTAAAGTTTTCTATCGATGGAAAGCAGATGACGCGTGATCTGTAAGGATAGCTCCCAGGTAACAATTCCAATTACGATATATATATCACGGTAAGAGGGTAGGCAAGTACGCTCGATCAAGGTGGTCATAATGATGGCAATGAGCAAGAACTGAAGGTGTAAGACTTCAACCTGGCCGGAGTCAAAAGGCAGGCGGAGGCCATGGTCTAAATACAAGGTGTCGTGTGGTGTCGTGTGCCAGAGGCGTGGTCTAGCCCAGATGTGTGTATGTGGGGGGATTTCCTTACAGTATACGCGTACTAGGTGTGCGTGTGACTCGCCCCGAAAGCGTTATTGTCAAAGCTGAGTACATGTAAACCTACATGTATGCCTTAATAAAATTTCAAACCAAACTAAGAGGTTTCTAATTACACCAAATCCAAGCCTATTGTCACACGTGCCTCGACCATTCTGCATCCGACACCGTGCGGCCAGACAACACACTGGACGACAAGCATGCCAAGCAACCTCGAAGGCCTATCAATATAGTAGGGTAACCCTAGTGTATACATCCTGCATGTCAGATAACCAGGAGGACTGCATTCAAGGAAATGATTGGACCAGTGTGAGAAGTCTGGGCCCAGGAAGGTTACAGCAAGGCAGCAAAGGAATAAGGCATAGCCGCGAGGACCGCGGAGCCCGGAGGAAAGCCTCCGACCAGGAAGGACCACAGAGTCAGACTGTATAAATAGAGAGCTCACAGGTCCCAGCCAGATTGAAAGGAACCAAGGACCTTTGAGGCCATAACAGATTATTACCATAGTATACTGAATTGAACCCTCTGTTCCAAGCCGTATTCATACCCCTTGTCACACCTATAGCGTCACTATTTTGTGCTGTAGAAGGATGCGGTATGGATGGAGTCGCTGCCGACGACAGCAACATTACCTATTTGTTCTTTATCTGGTTAATAAGTTTTCTCTACCATTAGAGATATATATGCTGTCTTGTTAAATTTTGATTCCTGCTAGGGAGAGGTTAGACAATTTAGTGATAATGCTAGCGGTTAGTTTTGTGAGAATTTGTATTCTAAGCTCCTTTCAGCTTATCTACGCTATACCAGAGTCCAGCTCGGCTGACCACACCTCTATGGTTTTCTGGAACACCCTTCTTTCCGAGAGAAATGAAAGCGCGTTTCTTGAGTTGAAAGATTGAGTTTGAACCCTGCTGGCCACAGCGTCAAACATTATGTCTTGTTAGCCAAGGTGGGATTACCGTTAGTTCATTCCTCTCACTCGAAGGAGGCAGTAGCATTTTAAGCATGTAGGTATTTTAGAGACTTCGGTATTATGTCTCACTAATGCCAAATAAACACTGTTTCGGCTTAACTAGACTAGTTTCACAACATTTGCCAAGGCCTCAGTAGGTATGGAGCAAAGGCAGATAGACAGGCGCTTCCCTCTCAAAATGGGCGCGGCAAATGCGGTGAGGAACCAAGAATTGCATGACCTCCGCAGTGAGGGGTTGGGTATATCTGCATGAGCATCACTCCAATCGAAAGCGGGGTGGTTAATTGACCTTTGTCTCCTTCAGCGCTTTCATCACCTTTGGAACCAGACTGCAACATCTCAGGTTCTCAGCTTTTGATACAAAATATCTCAGTGATGGATCCGGTCACGATCGGCTTTGGTGTTGCGAGCCTGCTCCCACTTCCAGTGGAGTTGTTCAAACAATCTATCCAGGCATACAAGATGTTCCTCGAGGCGCGGGATCTTGAGAAGACAGTCACCCACTTTTCCCTACGACTCGATATTGAATATCATCGACTGGTGCAATGGGGGAATGATTGTGGCCTTTCGTCCGCCCCTGAGCAGCCTGGCGCCACATGCACGACTCGAGCGACCACAGCCGCATCCCTCCTTTTCCGAAACCCAATGCACAAGGACCTGGTTGAGAGAATTCTCGGTCACATCAAGGAGATCTTCGACGACGCTGCTGTGCTGAATAAGAAGTATGGCATTGTTTTCAAGTCAGCGAAAGCTGATGCATCCGAAGTCTTTCCTCTTCTAGATCTTCCTGTGTCGCTAGCTCTCGAACAACCTGCCTCTGAAGTACCAGAAGCTCATGCCGCTCTAATCCCAGGTCCGCCAGCGACTCAAGCCGGTAATGAAAGTTTGAAGCGCAAACGAGACAATATCATTCCGTGGGTGAAAAACAGCGTCCGCAGAGTCGGATGGGTTGTCAAGGACAAAGAGGGCTTCGAAAAGTTGTTGAAGGATCTCGCTCAACTCAACCAAAGCCTCTACGACCTGTGTGCGTCGGATATCAGCAGAGCCATCACAAGGGACGCACTAGCAAGATTTATCAGACTAGCGGACAAAAATACCTTGGGAGCGTTAAGCAGAGTCGGAGGCTCTGATATCTCGGACACCACATTGCTGCCCTCTCTGCCTACCTTTACTTCAGCAACCCAGGAATCGATCTTCCCATACACGTCGATTCCAGCTACCGCTTCCATCGCGTACAGCCTTAGACATAAGAGTTTCCCGAAGGATTCTGCGAGAGCTATGGACAGGCAGGATAATGACACTCCGGACCTTTTGGACGTGTCCGCAAACCTCGCCAATATTACCTTCGACAGCCATCTGGGATCCGTGGACGAGTTCTCTGACAGTGATATGGAAGATGGGGGTTCGCTTGCCACCTGGAAAAAGTCCTCAGGGGCTGTTGAAACTGCGCAGAGAGTATTCATCGTACGGAAACGGATGCTTATAACAAATGTCAGCATGCGGCTGCCCCAAAGTTCCGGGCATCTCGATAAGACGGTCCCGAAATTCGAGAAGGAGACAGAGAAGGTGAAAAGACTTGCTCATCTTTTACACCAAGCGGGATCCGCAACCGTGTTCCGGTCTTTGCGGTGTATTGCAATGACACAGAGGGAGGCTCACCACAGTGTCGTCTGTCTGCTCTTTAAGCTCCCGGGATGGGCTGACCCCGATAAGGAGCCCCTCACGCTTGCTGATGCGTTGAAAAGGAGCTCCCCTTCATTAACTACCCGCTTTTCACTCGCCAAGGCGCTCGTTTCGGCAGTCTATCAACTCCATTCCGCGTCATGGATGCACAGGAAGATTTCTTCGCGGCGAATTCTCTTCTTTAAAAGGTTGCACAGCTCGCCTGACGACCCGACCGCGCCAACGGGGTCCTATGACTATCGGAATCCTTACCTCGACCTTTTCAAGCATTCCAGAGCTAGGTATTTTGATCCCGGCCAGGTTCCAGATAGTAGCTCGCAAACCCCAGATCATAGGGCGTTTTTCAGTTTTCTTAAGGATATCTATCGGCACCCATCATACATGCTGAAAAAGGCATTTTGGAAGAAACCCCACAGTTATCATCAATTCCGGCACGAGTACTATTCAGTGGGACTCGTGCTTTTGGAAGTTGGCCTCTGGCTTACGCTAACAGGCCTTGATCTGGCTAGTACTCCGCTTTGGGATGAACTGATGGGATCATTGTCAAATAATGTGGTCAGGCTTGATACATCAGCGCCCGGTAGTCCCCCCAGTGAGTCAGATTGGCCAAGAACCGATCCTGGACCACTGGGGCTCTGGTTCACAAGGTCAAGAGAGCAATTGGAGAGGTTCCCCCATATATGCGACAACGACGATGCCACCAAGTTGAAGGAGTTTGTGAGTTCGCAGCCATGTTCGTCGGAGTTTGTAAGGAAATTTATGGAAGCGCTTGAAAGAGGTATTCAGGACGAACAGATGGACTGTCAAACCTTGGAGGCTTTTTATTTTTGGCGGCGTTGTTACCCTTATGACGTGTTTCGACAGCTTGCCATCTCCTACGCGGAGATGCATCTGGGCACGACGATGGGAGAGAAATACCAGAAGCTGGTTGTGCGGTGCCTGAAGTCAGATTTTGGGGTACAGCTCGGGGCGGATGAGTCTGCATGGCTCCAGGCGTTCAACTGGCATGTGGTTCGGGAGATTGAACAGTGTTGCGTATGAAGTAGTGATTGAGTCCAGTTGTCAATATAGATATCGTGACAAGCTTGAATCACTACTTGTTGTACAAATATCCTTCATCCGGAAGGTTAACTGTGTTTACACAAATGCAGCTAGTTCTATGCTTAGCAATGGACAAGAAGCTAGGTCGTTAATACCCGAAACCGAAATTCTAGTATCTGCATGAAATACAGTGCAGCACGTTGCTTTGGAAGTCTGGAAGCAAATACTGTAAGAGGTCTTAGATTGGGAGAAGAGCGGCGCTTTATGAGAAAGCGATGGATCTTGCCTTGACGAGGCGGAGCAAGTACAAATTGGCTATCAATCCCTGAATTGCCATGCTTTATTAGGCTTTCTTACCGCGAGCCTCCACTTGAGGGGCTTGGTTGAAGCCGTAGCCCGGATCCACCAAAACACCACGATAAGTAACATTCTGTTACATTAGACAGTCGTCTTAAATCTCAGCCCTGCATTAGACCTCTTGTCCTTGTGATCCATCTTCGATTGCCCCCTTCCCTTCTTCACAACGCCTCCGCGTTACATACGCAATACAAAAAATAAAAGAGGTAAAGGTGAAGCTGTTCATTTTCAAAATGGGGACCAATTTTGGCCATCTTTATATATGAGACTAATTCTAGGCCTATTCGGGTAGCGTGCCGAAAATGGTACTTAGCCTGAGCAAAGGTGAGTATAAGCCTGAGTAAATCCTGAGCCGGGGTGAGCAGTGTCACGTAGGCTAGGCACAAAAAGGAAATTTCGTGTGCCTAGATTCGTTTTATACAACAGGTAGTGTTTGCAAGAACTTTCTGTCAAGATCTGAGTTTATCCGCAGATATTGGAATAGTTTATATATATACACGACCTTGGTAGGTAACTAATAACAAAAATGAAGCTCCTGGAAAACAAACTCGTCAGGTTGACGCACTGAAACGTCCTCGTGCAACCAATAGCACATCTCTGTGTCATATCCATGATAAGCACCATACATATCTACCGATGCCACAACGAGTCATATTCCCCCTTCAAACCCTCCTCTTCATACAGACCTTCAACCCTTCCTGCCTCGCAAACAAACTATTGATCACCTTCCACTCCCTCTCGGGTTTTACCAAATCAACGTCATAATACAACACCATAGTAGCCAAAACCTTGTAGATCTGCATCAGCGCCATATGCTTGCCGAGGCAAGACCTACTCCCACCACCAAAAGAAAGCTCTGCATTATTCATAGCCTGCAGCCTCTCCTCGTACTTCTCCTGACTCTCCCCATCCCCCTTCAGCCACCTCTCGGGCCTAAACACATCCGCGTCCTCCCCGTACACGCCCTTATTTCGACCAATAATCCAAGGATTAAACGCCAAAACCGCCCCCTCAGGCACGTACCCGCCCTCATCACCCGCCAGTGTAAATCCCCCCTTGGGTACGACCCTCTCCAACCCCAGCGCAATGGGCGCCTGAAACCTCAGCGACTCTTTGACCACAGCTTCTAAATACGGCAAAGTCCTAGCAGCTTTATAGCTCACCGTCCCTTGCCCAGCTAGATCCTCACTCTTCACGTTCGCCAAAACCTCCGCACTCAGCTTGTCCCAAACCCTTCTGTTCTGCTTCAGGGGGAAATAAAACACGCTCCTCAGGACGATGGCAGTCGTATCCGCCCCCGCAATCATGTTGTTCATCATGTAGCCCACGAGCACGTTATCGTCCACAACCTCGGGATGTGATGCCCTCGCCTCCAGAAACTTGTCCAAGAAATCTGGCACAGACGAGTCGTGAACTTCTTTGTCCTCTCCTTTAACGCGGGCAATCATTCTCTGCACGGCTAAGCCGGTGACAGGTCCAAACCCGGGAGGTCCCAATTTTCGAAAGATGGCAATAGGGTTCTTATCCATGAGTCTGTCCAGAAATGGTAGGCTGTAGCACGTCGCAAAGTAGTCGATTGATTTCTCGGCGGTGGATAATGTGCCATCATGGTCGGTTGCCGAGGAGAGGTAGCCGAGAGGTTGGGAGAAGGTGACGGTTCCTACCGAGTCCCAGGTGTCTTTTTTTTGTCATTATTGTCAGCATATATATATATACACAACAGTGTGAGAGGGAAGGAAACCTACAAAAAGTGATCCACTCCCCTAGATCAATCTCTTTCGACCATTCATCGGATTCAGTCTTGGATATGAACCGTTTGTCAAGTTGGTCGCAGAGGAGGGCAATGGTCTTGTCGATGTGAGCCTCGAGAAGAGCAACTCCCGTGGCGGAGTAGTACTTGGCTATCGGCCGTTTCTCTCTCGCGTGGATGTCCGGATCGATGTGGCTGAAGAGGTTGTACACGATTTGTCCGTTCACCAGGGAACTGCTGGCCAGGACCGATCCCGTCTGTTTACGTATCCACAGTCAGCACCTCAGCTTCAACCCATCCGTTTAATGCCCAAGAATCAAAGTAATTCCACTTCATCCCAATGACCAGTGTTACATATGTGTATGTGTGATGTACATACCTTCCTCCACTCCCCCTTGGTCCCAAAAGTAAGCTTCAACAGCTCCGGGTAATCAACGTCCAAAACATTGGGCGCGATCCTGACCACCGGTCCATACTTTTTGTGCAGCGCCTCCGTCAGCAAGTGGAAGCTCCCCTGACGAATGTGATAAAGCCTCCACAGGTTCGTGAATCCCGCGAGGGGAGGACCGGGGTACCTGCGCAGCGGCGAACGGAGGTACGAGATGACACTCCAGGATAAAAATGAAAGGGTGGTGAAGAAGGTAAAGAGCGCACAAAAGAGGAGGCAGTCGTAGGCTGTTGTTATTGTTAGACCTGGAGAGGACCACCAGGTGAACTGGTTGAGGGAAGAAGACATCTTGGAGATGTGTTGCGCCAGTGCCCAAAACAAAAGCGGGAAGAAGAAGAAGAAAACAGAAAATAAATTACATTTCTCCAGACGGGAACCTTTCTCCCACCTCTCTTTTATTCACCCTTTCCCCCCCACCACCCTTTTATCTTCTTTCATCCCTGTTTACCCCCCCTTCCCCCTCCCCCCTGCCCCCCCACCGTAGCACACACACACACTCTCTCTCTGCTGCAATTCAATAATCCCCTGGCAATGCCAAGGGAAATACAACTCGCATGATTTGCGCGTTAGCACAATTCGGAGCCCATCACTATTCATAGTAAAGTGGACTCACTGCATCAATCCGACGCAGATCAAGGGCGAAAACATCGTAGTATCGCTCGTATGATTGGACGTCACGGTCAAATCGGAACCCAGGGGGGACCTTGCGTGGTTGAATGCGTTGTTGGTTCAGACCAATGCAAGAATCTATCCGAATCCCAATGAAGAACGCCACATTCCGAAAGTTTTGAGTACACTATTGAATATGCGTGCATTAAGTGCCGAGCGGGGTTACACACACACGCACACACACACACAAAACAGAGTGACAGTCAAGGGTCGTATTCGCTGACGTGATAGAAAGAGAGAGAGGGGGGGGGTTTTCTTGTGCATGTAGATCTATCTTTTGCCCACATCTCATAGTGTAGTTCGAGAACCCCCACTTCTATTACTTGGCTCTACGTGCACAATGCATACATACATACCCCTTTTTGTCCCACCCCACCAACTCTCTCTTTGACAGCTGTCGTGATTCCCCAGGTTATAAGGGCACGAAACAAGTGGCTGACAAGACGACATGTGCTTGGCGGCGCAGTAGTGTAGACTACTTCTGTGGCTAAAAACTGGCTGTTACTGCTGTCTTCTTGTCAGCTTCCCCGCTTCCACCACCAGAACCAATATGCACAGACGGGAAGGAACAAAAAAAAACGGCATCGGATCGTCACACACACCGCAGATGGGCCAAGGGCCAATAGAAAAATACCAGTTCGTCATAGGGAAGCATTTCGGCAGAAAAGATCCGATAAAATACTCAGCAGGAAGCAGCTGACGAGCTGCACAATATTTGCACATTTGACTTATATACAACGTGCTATCGAATATATACACCCATTTGTTACATCCATCCACCAATGTTATCGGGAAATTTACTTCATGTTGAGAAGGAGGTAGCGAACACCAGCATAGGTCTCGATACCGCTGGGGACGATCTGGGAAGCGGGAAGGACGAATCCGCTGGAGCCAGTATCACGGAGCTCGGCGGTGAAGGTGTAGTCGGATCCAGCAACATCATTGGCATAGTCGACACTGCTGCCGGTGGCCTTGTAGATGGTGGAGCAGATGGGGCCGTACTGGAAGGTGGTGCCATAGACGGCCTTGATGGCGGCGGCGGCGCCAGCGGCAAGCGTCTGGAGCTCAGTGTGCTTGGGGGCTCTAGCAGTGCACGAGTATCCGTAGGCTGTTCAAGGTGTGCTGTTAGTATCAATGCTGACTAGAGACGGCGAATACGAGTAAACTTACGGGTCATGAAGAGCTGAGAGTACGAGTGCCAGTCAATGAAGAGCTTCAAGCCCTGAGAAGACTTGATGTTCCTCAAGAAGGTGGCGAGAGCGGTGGTCTCGGGCGCATCAGAAGCGGAAGCACCCTTGTAGTCCTCAGCGCAGGGGCTGGTGCTAGCACCACCGGTGACGGACCACTGGAAGTTCCAGTTGCGGTTGATATCGCGACCGACGCAGCTGCTTCCGCTGTTGGTCTGACGGTTCTTGCGCCAGAGACGCTCGTTTGTCTGGGTGTAAACGAAGCCGTCGGGGTTGACGACGGGGAAGATGTAGAAGTCGTACTTGTCGATGAAGCTCTTGATCTCGGTGTTGGTGTCGTACTGGGTGATGAGGTTGTAGGCAATGTACTCGTTGGTCATGCTGGTGATCCACTCCCGGGCGTGCACGTTGGAGTGGAAGACAATGGCGGGCTTGACGCCCTTGCCGGAGCTGCCCCAGAAGTGCAGACCGGTGATGGGACGGCCCTGGGAGGAACTGCCGGAGGTGACGATGGCCGAGCGGGTGGGGTAGGTGGCCTGGATGTCCCTGAGGAACTGCAGGTGGTCGGCATATGCGTGGTAGGAGTTGAACCACGTGGCGTTGGCAGAGCCGGCGGCGTAGGTGGAAAAGGTCTCCTTCTGCATCGAGACGGCCAAGTCCTCGTGGATGGTGGTGATGTCCATGCCAGAGAGGGCCTCAGTGAACTCGGCGACCTTGTTGGGAGGGACGACGATGTCGGCAAGAGCACCGGGGGCCTTGGGAGCCTTCCATGTCTCGAGGCCGAGCTTCTCGATCACGTCGGTGACCTTGGCGACCTGGTTCTTGACGGCGACACGGAAAACCTTGACGCCATCGTAGCCCTTGACCAGTGGACGGACCTCTGGGGACGGGGCGGCGGACGAGACGGCGAGGAGGGCCGAGAGGGCGCTGAGGTACTTCATCTTGGAAACTTGTCGAGAAAACCCAGAAGCCGCGATGGACCGAGAAAGGGGATTCCTGAGAGATTCAGACTCGCCTCATCCTTCTTATACCTGATTTCACACAAAAGGTGTAGGTAGTGTTTATGGAAGGAGTGGAAGGAGTGAGTGAGGTCGGGTGGCCAGCCACTGCATCGCCTCGGATCTCCAGGCAGGCATTGTTTGGTGCGGCAAAATAAAGGAACCTTCCATTTCGGGACGCAGTTTGGGGTAAGCGGAGGGTGGTCGGAGAGGTGGCCAAGCTGGCACCTTCCCGGGATGACGATTTAATGCAACCGTACGGGGGCGCAAAAGCCGTTCTTGCATTAAACCCGGGGTACCAAGCCAATTGAATCCTGTGATAAGATGGCCGTGTGGGACCCCTTTTGGACCTTCCCGGCATTGGTTCCTGGAGTCACAACACTATAAGCTTTTCAATGCGGGCGCTTGCATTTCAGATGCCGCAACCAGGATCGAGTCCCGATGGCCAAGAGCACACCTTCCACAATAAGTTTTCCATCCAGCTGTTCTAGAATCGCATCAACCAACCTTGGACAAGCTTTCTTTTCCAGGTCGCGCGGGGGCGTATAGCATCTGTGCCCCCCCAACGGGTTTTTGTGTCACCATGCAGTGAGACATTTTAATGTGCGCCCAAGGGGACACGGCTCGATATGGCAAGTCGATTGAAGACGTGATTGCACGCTAAGAGCAGATAAGCATCTACAATTCGGTCGGCCGTGTGACATCCCGCGCTCCTTGATCGATTGTGGCGTCAGTAGTTCCTGGATTTGTGGGATAATCATCAGGTACGTAAATGATATTGATGGTGTAACAAGGTATGATTACATCAACCAACTACCTCTAATGGGAAGGCAGATTGCGTCCACCGTGCGGCGTGCTCTTCTTTTCGTCTCTCTCCTTTCCGCCGTGTCTGCTGTACTTGTTTCCAACATCTTCTGGAAGCTCTCCTCCAGAGGCGCTGACTACCTCTCCAATTCCTGTGCTTGCTGCGGGGGGCATATCCATCATTGAGCTGCCAAGTTTGTCCCCTGTGACTTTCTTTGTTGAGACTCCTTCGCTGGAGGGAATGACGTTGGGCTTTGCAGCGTCTTCAGGGACTAGATACGATGATGGTCAGCTTTGGTTGTCGAAAAGAGTCGGCGAGTGTGGATGTCCTCACCCTTGGTACCATCCTTGGCCATGTCGAAGAGGTCGCCTCCTTGGGGATGATGGTCGGACATTTTGATGCTATTTGTTTTGTATAACTTTTATTCAGTTGTTGATATTCTTGATTGGGATGTTGAGATCAAACATCTGCTGGATCATTCAAGTGGTGGGTTATATATACCAATGATGTCAAGCGCCAAGAAAGGCCCCTTTTCATTGACATCACGATTACCATCCTCAATGCAGGACATGACATATCTTCCACACTCTTAAAGAAATGATCACCGTTGATATAAACTGATTATGTTGAGTTTCAAAATCAACGTCATATCAATGTGTGAAACTTGCGGACAGGATCAAATCGAAGCTGGAAAGGTCGGGCCTGGGCATATTAACCATAATCTGCACTCCTCAGCACTTCAACTATAGAACGACTGCCCAAGGTGTGTAAACCGGTGTGGAGGTGGGACCTATTGTTAATACCACTTTTTCGAGGTTATGTATTCCTTATTCATCAACTGCTTCGCTTATTATAGCTATTTACCCTCTTGTCGCCATACAGCAAGGCCAGAGTTTCGATTTTCTTATACAGCTTCAGTTACTAGATAGTATATCTGCATCATGTCCATTTTTATTACATGTGCCATTGACCGAGAGGAAAAGAGATACAAACAATCATCACAAAAACAAGAAAAGATGAATTAGATCCCTGCAAAATTAAACCTCTATCACTCCTCAGGAGGTCGACCTGGATGATGCAGAGCTCGAAACTGGCGAAGCCCGGGCTTGCTCATAAGCCCCTGAAGCCTCAGAGAGCTCGGAAGAACTCCCCGGGGTGTGTGACTCCCCCCCCACCGCACAAATTGCCATTTCAAACTGATTACCTTGGTAATGTATCCCGGTCGAAAAGAAAGCGGTGTGTGGATGAATTGTGTTGGAGTAGCTAGGTCCAGGTGTGCTTATCGGGGGCGGCATGTGACCACCTGCTTGTACCGGGGCTGGGGCTAAATTGTTTGCCATGTTGACAAAAGGAGGCGGGGGAGGAGGGGCTGATTTGATCCCATTGCGGGTACCAGTAAGTCCATTGTCTTTCCACACCGTCAAAGGCGCTGGCGGTACGGGATCGCAACGGGGCGCTGCGCTCGAAGCAGGCATGAACGCGCCAGCAAGTCGATTCTTCTTGGATACAGCCATAGTTCGATTGTTTACCCGGATCCAGATAACGCGAGAAAAGACGACGACTCCCAGAACAAAAGAGATAAGTTGACCTGGAGTGTCAAGGTCTGAGATATTCTGGACCTTATTCCAGGAAAGAGTGAGCTCCGTGCCGACTATCACGGTCACAGCGACAATGAGGTTGACAAAGCTTCGTAGACAAATGAGGATTGCCGTCCTTCACGTAGGACTGATGAAAAAGTCAGCAGATTCTGTCAACCCAAAGTACTGGCCGCTCGTAGCCTATTACTTACTAGACTTTCTTTTGTTCCAAAAATCCACGGCCATGTGGAGATAAACACCACTGAATCCACCCGAGGGATGAAATCAGGAGAAGCAAGGTCAAGAGCGTCAGGTTTACCGCCTTCAGTGCAGTGCCGTACAAAGACACCGGCACAAACAAAAAGCCATATCTCTGACATTCTTCAGCGTCCTTGGCGGACTCAGCCGGCAGACCTGTCCAAAACACATATTGCAGAACTGCGATAGCGACCAGCACCAACGTTGAGAACACATTCAAGAAGGTGCTTGACGATGCCGCTCTCCAGCGTGTTGGGTCGAGGTTCGCATCGAAGCAAGTCAGTATCCTCCACAGAAAAATGGGGACCTGGGCATAGGAGGCGCCAAAACAGAGGAACAAGACGATGTAGGTATCTAGATCGGTGGCGGTCTTTTGCGCGCTCTGAACGGCGAGAGCAATGATAACGGCACCTGTATAGCTCAACAGGGAAAACTGGGAGGATTTTATCTCTGCTTCGATCATCAGGAAGTTTGCCAAAACCGAGGCGAGCCATTGAAGATAGAAACCGAGGCGGATGCCGATGCCGTACATGTCCGAATTTCCGGGGATGGCACATGAGTCCGCCATTTTGATGGTGTTTTTTCTTATCGGAGAACTCGAGTTTCCTTGAAGGTGACCTGCGGGATGTCTTGGCTTTTATGGTGGCCGAATTTGATAACTGATCACTCAAATTGGTCCGGCCGGTAATGGGACTCGGATGTTAGGTATGTAGGTAACCCAAAGTGGTTCAATATTTGCGCCACAGGCTGGCAGTCATTCAGCTCGGCTTGATAATGAACCGCTCTTGTATGGCGATCTTGCCTTGGCTATCTCACCAAACAGCCACTTGCGTAACTATGCAGGCTTGGAATTACAGACTCCTCAACTTGAAAGATCAGAAAAGGCGCAGAATTCTGTGGGACGAATTGCTGATTTGGACCTCTTGAATTGGTTAAACAAGCTCTGCCAGATGCCACCAGGCCGCCATCCGCCACACCTGCGTTTGATATTTTAGCAATATCGAGGGGTCCCCAACGCTTTCAAGCTCTGCCAGTGGCCGCTCCATTCCGGGGGAGGTCGCCACAGATTGAAAAGACACTCGGTCAACTCATGCTCGAGCGAACATAACCGGTCTATGACGCACTGGCGCTGAGTGGATAACATCAGAAAGGTCCGGTTACCATGTATGATTAGGTGGCCAGGCCTCCATACGAAAAGCTCTAGCAGCCAGTTGTCGTTACCGAGCCTGGTCCTCCGAGTCCAGAGGCTGTTTGTAGAATACCCAATTCCACCGTGAGAACAGTGCTTCCTTTCCAGACTTGCTTGCCCGGTGCGTGAAAACAAATTCAATCCAAGGAGTGCAACATGCCATCCTATCCTCCACACTTCTAATTCATGGACCCTTCTCATCCACCACTCCTCCCTCATCAGCCTCCCCAGCGCCTCTGCCCAATTAAACCTAACGAACTCAATCATGGCAGACTTACCTAACTAAACCCTCTCCCCTCTCTGCCTTAGTCCCATCATCTCGCACGGCTCACTGAACCAGGCGAAATTTCCAGCATACAAATCACATCCATCGTGCCCGTGCACTTCAAACAAGTCAAAACTCGACATATCCTTACACACGAAACCCACACGCCCCCCCCCCCCCCCCGTCCGCTATTGAGGCAGCCCACTTAACCGAATCTCAATATCATCCGAGTCTTCATTGCGGTTTTTGAGTCGATGAAAAACTTCAACCTTATCCCCTACGTTAGCCCACAACACCAAACTTCATCCTCACCAATTATCCTCCCCCCGGGACATGCTTCATCTGAATGATTTTTATCTAAAAGTTCTAGTATTCAACCTCCACTGCACCCGTAGCCGATTTTTCTTGGAAAAGATCATCGCCGCTCAAGGGCCGGGGGAGGAGGGGGGGGGGAAAGCTCCTACATGTACTTGTACCAGATACCCAGCTGTATGCTATAGCTTCTGAATAGTGTCGTATCGAAGCTTTTTACGCTACTAAATTCGATGTTTATAATCATCTAGTGTTGAAAAATGCTTTAATCTAACATATCAATCCACTGTTGTTGCGTGAACTGCTTGACGCGTAAATTAAAAAAATTAAAAATAAACAACTAGTACAAGAATTGGATTATATTCAATTATAACTACAGTACCTACTGAAAATGGGAATTGCCCCATGCGCATTGCCGAGTTGAATCCACCAACCAGGAAGCCAGGGAGTTTGTCTCTATGAACTAAATCAACTTTGAGATTGAGAATACGTAAATAAATACAATGCTGACTCGATTTGATGCACATCACAACAATGCTCTGATCACGCCTATATACGCCTGTTATGATTATATCCTCCAAACCCCCGTATGTGCGCAAAAGCCAGGAAATGTCCGCTTGAAAAAAATAAACCTCCCTCCATATCAATCTCAAAAAACTATCCCCAAAAAGTCTCAATTATAGCTGAAGTCCCATCTTCCTCAACTTGGCTCCAAACTTGTAAAGCAACAGAGGGACCGGAATCAACAACACACAGAGGAATCCCAGCAGGGAGTTCCCCCATCCCAGCCCAAGCGTGTCGTACATGGGAGGTCCAGCCAAGGGCAGCAACACGCCGGCCAAGCTGCGAAACACTGTGTTTGCCGCAATCGCTGAAGCCGCGTACATCGGATAGCAGTCGACCAGGTACGTAGTGAGTGGCAAAAAAATGCCAACGATTCCAAACGTAAAGGGGAACAACCCAATGGTTGGAATTATCCAGTGGGTATGGAAGTGTGTCGACCATCCGTACCAGAAGAACGTCATGGGAACGAAAAGGCTGAACCAGATGGTAATCGGCAATCGAAATTCGGGTATGAACACACCATCGTTGGCTTTTGTCCGGCGCACAACATCCTTGTCAGATCTAGCCGTGACAAAGGCCCAACCACCGATATTCCCGACGCCCAAGGAGAGATAGACGAGGCCGGTGACGCCGATGTCCCATCCATAAGTCTCCATGAATACTGTCGGGATCGTCGTAAAGAGGAGGTAAAGCGTCCCGTATGTGAAGGCGAGGTAAAGTGAGATGAGGAATACAAGCGGAGAAAGAAACAGCATCTTGGTAGGCCGGACGAGACCGTTAATGAGGACCTGCCGTCGGCTGAACTTCTCGGCTCCAGGCTTTTCGTAGCAGCTTCTGAGGTCAGTTCGGCCTGTTTCCTTTTTGACGGCCTCCAGTTTGCGCTCGATGAGAACACGAGGGTTGGTCTCCTTGTTGACAAGCTCGGTGAGGATCGTCACGGTACTGCCAATGATCAGGACGAGCCAGAAGTCCCATCGCCAGCCAATGGACTCGGCAATAAAGCCACCAAGAATTGGACCAATCGTAGGACCTATACCATGTTAGCGGGATGGAAAGCTCTCGGGAGACGAGTTAATGAGTCTGACCAATCAACGGCCCCAACGTGTAAATGCCAATGGCAAACCCTCTCTCATCAGTCCTAAAGACATCTGCAATAATACCGGCGCCTAGAGTCTGGAACCCAAGTTGTCAGTCGAAACCCTCCTTTCCCATCTTTCTTGCAATTAGGTGAACCTACCAAACAACCCGCACCTCCAATCCCAGTCAAAAACCGAAAGACAATCAGTGCAGCCATATTCGGAGCCAGGGCACATCCAATATGCATCGAACAAAAGATCACATTCGCGGCTGTCAACACTTGCTTCCGTCCGTAAATCTCACTCAAAGGTGCGAGAAACAGCGGCCCGACGACATAGCCCATCAGGTAAATACTAACAATGAAGGTGCCGACAATCTCGCTGTGGTTGTCGAATTCCTTCATGATTGACGAAACTCCCGGAGCAACAATGGACGAAGCGAACGGTGTCAAGAATGTGATGACTGAGAGAAGGCCCACGATTATCCACTTCTTCCTGGTCGGCCAGTTGAGCGGCATGGCGGGATCATCTTGGTCTTCCCATCCTACAATCCCCTCGGAGAGATCTGTGGTGGGGATGGGCTCAAAGGGGATACGGTCCTTTGGCGGTTTGACATTGCTTTTCCTACGGCTCACGACTGAGAGGACGCGTGAGACCTTGGATTTGACGCTGTTGCCGGAACGTGATTGAATGCGGGAGATGGCTTGGATGTCATGTGGCTAATAAGAGGGATATCAGTAATCGGCAGACATCTCTGCAGAGATGGAGAAAGCACTTACGTGTTGCCCAAGCTCAACGTCGAGGGTGTGTCCCGGGCAAGCGCCTTCGGCCTCTTCATGATCGATATCTGGATGGCTCTGGAGTTCCTCTTTACCGCGGTCGAGCGATTCCACTATTTCTTCATCCGAAGACGACTGCCTTTCCTGCTTCTGCGCGGCAGTTGAAGCAGAGCTTTCTGCGAGTGAGGTGTGCTGACTCTTGGTATCGACGACGTCTTGGCCGTCCTTTTCATCCATCTTGGCTGATTGGGTTGCATGCTATGTCATTTGAAAGCCAAGACCAAGGGAAGAGAAAGAAAAAGACACACGGGGGTTTTTGTTGGAAATTCCCATTTCTTTTTTTTTTCCTTCCGGGACCGCAACGCCGCGGCAAATCAGTTTGGAAACACGCACTAATGCCTGCAAACTGCATTAGAGTCGCATGGGATGCAAGCACGCAACCCAAGATTCCCCCAGCGCCCTTTCTTTGGCAGACTTGCCGTCATTGCCGATGCGGAGATAAACATTGGGGGACGGGACCTCAAGGCCGCGGCGCATCGGCAGGCGACATCCGCATCGCACGGATGGATGGTGTCATTGGTCGGTGGGGGAATCGGTGATGTCTGACATCCATGCATGTCAAATGGTCATAGTTATTTGGAAGGCTATTTGGACTATGGAATATGATGACCTCGGAGGCTCGGAGGGCGTGTCTTATTCCCGCGGACGGTGAAGGAGGCAAAGAATACGCGGGGGAAAAGCAGCCATCACCAACCATTTGCCAAGGATCGTGTTTTTGGGGATCGACTTGCGGGGCTCTTTTTTCGGCATCAAATGATTGATGCACTTACCCCTGATAGATACTGACAAATGCAATCGGCGATAACCACCTACAAATCGGGGATATTCCCTCTCGAAGTAACCCCCGATTTGCCCGTCCTCTTGATGCATGAATCAGGAACAACTTTGCAAGTTCATCTCATCTACACGTGTAGAATCTTGTTTCCATCTTGTGTTTCTATATGAATCGGGAAACGCTTTTCCTCCTCCCACTCCCCTCTCCCCGCAGTCCACCCACAACGCCAAGCTGGTCCTCGACTTCTAGAACGCACATTAAAATGCGGGGAATCGCGCCCCCGCTGCGCATCATTTTTTAAGCTTTTTTTCTTCCTGCAACGCGTCGGAACCCCCCAAAAATGGTATTCCCTACAGATAACCGGTGGTTCTCGAATGCGACCCTCGTTCCACACCGACATCATGGTATTGTCAGTGTCACACCGCCACTATGCCAGAAAATAGCATCGACATCCGTAGCTTTCATGCTCCTCTCGCATTGTTGTTTTCCGTCTGAAGAAGTCTGGCATCCCGGAGATCCTTGGTATTTGTCCGTAAAATGACAGCATTTTTGTGCTCCAAGAGCAAGACTCGTCTAGATAGCTACATGTAGTGCCGACACTTGCAACGTTCGCATTTCGGCCCTCTCTAAGGCCTCTCTACCTCATCCGATGGCCCAATAGGTCGAACAGCAGAGACTACCATACCAGCAAATTTCCGTCTCAACTTGGTATTCCTGTGGGAAAAACCCGTCCACTGATCAAGCTCAGCTGGATCTTGGGTCCCGTCGTAGTGCTTAAGTTGCGAAGTCTACTCGGATCCCAGTCAAGGAGGCATCAGTCGCTTAGTCCGATGAAGAGGTTATTTTGACGGTACCGGACGCGGAATCCCCTGCTACACGCAATAATAACAAGCGGAAGTCTGTGCCAGCCTCACGCGGCTTCAGGTTGGCCAAACGCCGCTATTAAGAATCATTGCCTGATGGCGCTGATATTTTGCTCTTTTTCTCGTAATTCCACTCTGCCACTTGCGCTTCCTTGCCGCACGGCTGCACCGTTTCTCAATCACACTCTTTCCGCTACCACAACTCACAGTCGACACCTCTTCCAACACCGGCTTAGTTGCATCGTCATTCTTTTGATCCAATCAGATTTCCTCCCCTCTTTAAAACAGGCTGCCGATACGTTGGCACCCACCCAATTTACTACGCGGGCACCATGAAGATATGATGATATACGGGCACCACCTTCTTTTATCCGTGGGCACTAGGCCCCACCAACTAAGGAAGCAAATCTTTCGCGATCTTCCCATTTTTCCACTTTTCACTCACTCAGTCAACAACCACTGGCAACACCCAAGTCAATTGATTCAGACTACTTTCTCCAGTACGAAAACCGCCTCGCGCCCCAATGGTAATTCAGCTCGTCTCGTCCCGTCTATTCGTCGCCTTCGTTCCGAATGGGAGCTGGTAGGTGCCGACGTGAGCGTCATCGAGATATAGGACTCAGAAGCAAGAGAAGGCCCAGGAAGAAGAAGTGGCTGGGAAAATGGCCAAGATAGCATCAGAACCAGATAGTCAGCCTAGAGTCGAGACTAAGGTCCAGCCTCGCAAGCGGCCGGGCTTATTAAACCGGGTGTCCAGGGCTGCTGAACAATAAAAACGATTCCTGGGCAAAGATGAAAACAAAGATGTGGAATCGGGTGCTCAACTGCCTCCCACATGACCCGGCGATGTTTGGGAGCGCCACTGAGAGTGCTGACACCGATGCATCAAGGCCCCTAAATGGTATGCCCCAATCATCTCGACTCGAAATGATTGCGGCCCTCGCGCCCATATATCAGGGGAAATAAAAGCTCGGGCTGCCAGCGAGTCGAAGTGATTGAAGAATCCCGCGGGCAATGGGCCAGCTTATCGGGGCTCTTTTTATCGTACCAACTTGAACTTATCTGACTGACACCCACGTTTAGTGATTTATGTGAAATGTTTTTACTAATCTGTGAAGGCATTGAGCTCAGCTTGCACCATTCGGAAGTTCAAGGTCGTTGGGACAGGAAGAGGCTCCTATCGCGGTGCATAAATGATAATGGTTAAATTCAGGGGGAGGGCTGTAACGAGGTCGTACGGACCGGCATTTCCTATAGCTCGGAGGTTGAGCGGTGACAAATTGAGAATCACCGAAACAATATAGGTCTCGTTAGCTCTTCTGCACACCACGAATCCAACAATCCCTGGCGTTGGGGCTACATCTCGACGGCCATATATCGCAAGTGGTGTCTAATACCCCGGCGACAAACCGTCGGAGTGCCAACGCTCCTTCGCACCCTGTAGAGTGGGTTTATAACCTCCAATGGCCCCGATTATGCATCCTACCCTAGAATTCAGGGATTTGAGAGACTACGATATATTCACCTCCCCATCTTGAGGCGTCGGAGGTGTGCCTGCAAAGCACGACAAAGGCAGGCCTAGCCTCATTGCTGATACTCATAGAGACTGATCGAAGAGCTAAATCTCTTCCGCCTTCGGCCCGGGAGGGTGGACTGGAAAACAACACGGGCCCTAAGGAGTCTACCATTATCATGACGGCTCATTACAATGCCATCTGGCTGTGGTTCTTTAGGGGAATAAGAAATCAATCAGAAATAACAAATTATGGAAGTGCTCAATGACACCTTCAGCAACTATAAAAGTAAGAAAACCATTCTCCATATCAGTGCGATGCTCGTCCATGAGCCTTGGCATTCTTTGTATGGAGTTCCTTGGAAGCACAGAGCGCATCTCTCGCATGAGCCCGCTCATCTCTTTCCTCAAGACTGGACCTTGGCAATGCCGCTGTATCCGCTGAAATAAGTTGCCTTCTAGAACAACATGGCATGTTTAAACGAAACGGGCGTTCTCTCCAGGCCCACTTCTGTTTCTGTTTCCTTCAGTCGTTACCAACGAACCAGCTCACTCGATTCTGGAACTCCTCTTATTTACTAGCATTAGTTTGAAGGGGTCCAAGGGACCACTTTACCGGATCAGCACCAGTGTAGATCTAATGCGGTAGTGTGAGGCGTTATTGGACGGACACGCGACACGTCGCTCTTCCCCACTTCGGCCCATTCCGCTGGCCATCAGCCGAATAGCAAGCATGCGTATCGGGTTCCATCCGCAGCTATGGACGTATCAGATGCAGAACCCCCGTTCGGTCCCTAGTTCGTAGGCCTAGACCTCTGGAGCCGCACGCCGAGAGAATCATCCCAACGCCGAATGGACGCCACACAACAGCTTCACAGCTGAGTATATGGCTTAGACTTTCATTTGTAGTAACGGATGCATTTCGAAGGTCTAGACCGCGGGGAGACGGGCTCGTGAATCCTTGAGGCGGGAAGGACGACGTTGTCAAAGTTAATTCCAGCAAGCCAAAGAGACAGGAACAAAACATATATAAATGACGTCTGGTCCTCCCAAGGCCGTCAAGAAGGCTTAGAGCACAGAATCAGATTCTCAGGTTACCCATCCCAACAATATTAAACGCCATCATGATTTCACTCCTTCCCGTCCCCCATCCCAGCGTGGTGGAGGCCGTTGCCAAGCCAGAAGAAATTCTTGCGCAGCCGGACGTTGACGAAAAGAACGGTATGTGGTATCAATGGTAGAATATTTTGCCAGAGCTAATACGGGGATTACGCAGAGAAAAACAAGATTGGCGTCGCCGATGAGCCGTTGCACGACATCGACCCAGGTGTCTTCGACAACGAGCTGATCAAGCTCCGTCACATGAACGGTAAGTATCTACTCCAAGGTGGACCCCAGCAACAGACAGGCTGATTTTGCGTACCAAGGCGGCGGGGTCACAAAGGGCACCTACACGGGAACCCAGGCGGCAGTAACACACGCCTTCAGCCGTATCGAACGAAGGTAAGAGTTGACCACTCTATCCTAGCCTGAGACGGTGTAAGCTAACGGATCGCAGTTATGAGACGTACTTTGACGCTCTACAGGTTGAGCCGACGATGCCTCGCTACGTTCACAAGGATAAGAAAAAGGAGTTGTACCAGTGGTCTGACTATCCAACCAACAGGGACGGCACGCCGGCTCTGTACCCCCCTCATCTACAAACTATCCCGCGCGAGGACCAGGTCGGGTTGCAGCAGCTTTTCGACGGCCTCGGCTTGGCCGACACGTTGCTCATGATCGGCAAGCTCGTGCCTGATACTTGGTACGGCAAGACGGCCGATTGGGGAATCGGCATTCTCCAACGCGCCTTCAACGGCAGCCCCATGGACGGCACCATCAAGCAGCTCGAGGAGTACAACAGGGCGCACCGCAAGTCGGGCACCGACATTGAGCAAGGCCAAAACATTGGCCTGCTCCCAGACTGGTTCACCGACCGTCGCTTCGCCGACCAGTCCTTCACCGGCACTAACCCGACCAGCATCACCGTCGTTCCCGACGAGCTCCTCGGCGAGTTCATTGTTGCTGCAAAGCAAGGCGGTTACGACAAGTGGGCCGCGAAGCTCCCGACCATCGACCCCAAGACACTGTATGTTCAGGATGTCCGCGGCCTGCGCCGCGCTCTGGGCGTCGACAAAAACGAGACGCTATTCAGTAAGGAGCCAAAGTCGGACGACAGCTGGGGATGCGCCGCCATCACCCTCTTCCAACTGCACCCCGCCGGCGAGTTGCACCCCGTCGCCATCGTCATCGACTACAAGGGCGACAGCCTGGCGACGTCGGTCACCATCTTCAACCAGCGCATGCTGCCCTCGGACCCCACAGACGGCGAGGAACAGGACTGGCCGTGGCGCTATGCGAAGACGTGTGCACAGGTCACCGACTTTCTCCGGCACGAAATTGGCGTCCACCTGACGCAGGCCCATCTGATCGAGGAAGCTCTGATCGTGGCCACGCACCGCACCGTGCCCATGGAGCACATCATTTTCCAGCTGCTCTCGCCGCACTGGTACAAGACACTATCGCTCAACGCGGCCGCGCGCGCCACACTGGTGCCGCAGATGATCAAGGACATTGTGGGCGTCAAGCATGATAACTTGTACCAGTATGTGCGGTCCGAGTTTGAGAGCTTTGACTATGTCGGCCACTACGTCCCCAACGACCTCGCACGGCGCGGCTTCCCCAACACGGCCGAGGGCCTGGCGGCGCCGCAATACCGCAACTACGCCTACGCCAAGAACATGGTGTCCATGTGGCACTGCATCCGCAAGTACGTGCGGAGCATGCTTCTGACGCATTACAAAGAATCAACGGCCGACGCCGACATCAGCAAATGCGAGATCATCAAGGCGTGGTACACCGAGGTGCAGACGGCTGCACTCATCAAGACCTTTCCAACCATCACGACGCTCGACGAGCTGACCGACGCCCTGACCATGAGCATCCACATTGCCGCGCCCTTCCACTCGGCCGTCAACTACCTCCAGAACTTTTACCAGGTCTTTGTCATTGCCAAGCCGCCTTGTCTCTGCTCGCCAACACCGGCCACGCTTGACGAATTAAAGGAGTACAAGGAGGCCGAGTTCGTCAAGGCCCTGCTCATCGGTCGCCAGCGCCAGTGGCTGCTCGCCGCGCAGATTCCGTGGTTACTAAGCTTCAAGGTACCTTGCCCCCCTTTCTCCTTTTCTTCGTGTTAATACTAACCCATGTTGGTAGGTCGGCTCGGACCGTAGCCTTATTACCTTTGCGCAGTCGCAGTGGTGGTCGCGCAAGTACGCCGAGACAGAGCCCGAAAAAACTGTGCGCGACATCAGCGAGACCTTTCACAGCGACCTGCGCGACCTAGAAGTGCAGTTTGCCGAGACGAGCAATGCCATGAGCGAGGGCAGCATCCCTTACATGGTCATGGATCCGGACAATACGGCCGTTTCTATTCTAATTTAGACCTTTTGTTTTTTTTTTAGACACAGAGAGAAAAGCATTCAGTTTGGGGTTCAAGGGGTAATGTTTACTAGACATGGATTGTTGTTAGTTCAGAGCGTTATCGGGCATAACCGGAAAAATAAAAAATAAAACCCGAATAATTATTATATAAAAAAAACATAATTATACAAACTTTATATATGGCTCGATTGATAAGGCACGACTGCGGTCGCAGGCGCCACGATAACGCCTATAACTAAGATCTCGCGATACCTTTAACTATCATTAGATATAGTGATAAGGCTAGCTGCGAGCGCATTCGCCCTAGGCGTATATAATTAAGGATTATATTAAATAACCTTTCACTTTAAATTTATTCCTCTATCTATCTTCTTTTTACTTATTTTCTTCCTTTTATAATATACTTAAACCTTATCGAAAGACTATACCAGTAAGTCTTATATTCGTAAGAGGACTTATTCCCGTGCTAGCTAATAGAACGCTGCCTTATAGTCCGAACCTAGCGAGCGAAGAAGAACTCTCTTACTCTTATCCTAATACTTTAATAAGGTATAATTAGCCCGATTCCGATACCTTTATAAAGCTAATTATATTAAATACCTTTTAAAAAGAATAAGAATAAGAATAATGGTAATAAACGCTATTTAAAGGTACCTAATGAATGAGTGAAAACACACACCTACAACCATCTACATACCCACTAAGAAAGAAGCCTTCGAAGAAGGCTTCTACCAAAAAGAAGCTCACAAAGTCACCTGATCCATCTGATCAGGTGGGCAAGCACAAAACCAAGTGGAAAATGAGTGTGTGGATAGAAGTGGTGGTGAATTACTTCCTGGGAGCAAGCCTCCTTCTTTCTTGCTTGCTAGGTTGCTTGCTTGCCAGAGTTCTTGCCCTTCTTCCCGAGTGGAAGGGAGGGTCTATGGCTATATATACGTAAAAAGAAAGACTGGTCCTAAGAACGTGCTCTTACACACAGCCACGCAAGCCACACAGCCAAGTGAGGTGGGCCACTGCCCCGAAATGTGCCAATCCACCAATTCACTAGAAAAGACCCTTTGCTGATATACCTAGCAATTCCTTAGAACCTCCGGGCCATCTGGGAAGTCTGTCTAACGGATCCATAATCTACAACACAAAACGTCCCAAAAATCATAACTCGGTCGCAGCAACCACGCGCAGAGCCTTGACGACGGCCAAACACGGCCTCTTCAAAAACTCGTCCCAAAAATCTGGATCCCCCTGCACGACAGGCGCGCTCCCATATGGCACAATCTCGACATCAGTAAGCCCACCAAACTCTTCGTAGGCCGCAGCAGACCCGGAATAAATAGTCTCGAGGCACCTTCCCTTAAACACAACAGGTGCCGCCGGGGTGTTGCACTGCAGCTCGCAGACGTACTCGACCCCGCCGGGTACGCGCCTGACATCTCTGCACAACCCTCCGTATTTCCCCGTCCTCAGCACGGGGCTCCACGGATCCGCATCCCGAACGCCGATGAACCGTCCGCCGGGCTTCAGGTACCTCTTGACGTTGCCAAAGACGCCCTCGAGCTCTTGCGAGGTCCCGACAAAACTAAAGATCCAGTTAGCCATCACCACGTCGTACTTGTCTTGTAGTAGTAGTAGCAGGGGTAAGTGATTGAGCGACTTGGTCGCGTCTGCTTCAAAGAATCGGAGCCTGTTCTCCATGTCCGGCGTGTAGGTGCCGTCGTCGCTGCCGTCAATGTTACGACCGGCTTCGAGCATGCCGGGGGAGATGTCCACCACGTCAACCAAGACGGCTCCCAGCTGGAGCGCTTTGCGGGCGTAAAGACCGTTACCGCCCCCTAGGTCTAGGACGGTGGTGGAACCGGGGATGCAGCAGTCGCGAAGGGCCAGCTCGATTAGCTCGCCTTCGAGCTGGCCAGAGGGGGTCGAGGCGTAGTTTGAGTATGCGGGCGCGGCTTTGTCATAGTCTTGTTTTGCTTGTTGTGGTGTTGATGGTGCTGATGTGGTCATGATTGGGGTTTTCTGGGGTTGTAAGAGAGAGTGGGGGAACTCGAGACGATGATGATGACGTATATGTATGTGTGTGTGTGTGTGTTGAATACTCATGATCCTCGCCTCATTGCAGGAATCTGATAGGCGGCGTTCGTGACGAGAGCGTCAGTTGTGGCTTGCGTGCAATGTACCACAGCATGAGTGCGTTGCGCGCATTACGCGACTGAGCACGTTGATAATATGCAGCTGAGCGAGTTTCCCCGCGAATCGAGTTCAGGGATGGCGTTGGTGGTAGCAAGCGGGCTTACATTCTGCATGATAACTACCCTGCCCTGGTAGTATGGCGTGGAGGTGCCTGCAATGGGGAACAAAGCAGTGGTTCTCATTG
This sequence comes from Cladorrhinum sp. PSN259, assembly GCA_033725935.1. Lineage (NCBI taxonomy): Eukaryota > Fungi > Ascomycota > Sordariomycetes > Sordariales > Podosporaceae > Cladorrhinum > Cladorrhinum sp. PSN259. The sequence goes on along the minus strand of MU867086.1, from coordinate 74,892 downwards.
GTTGGGTCGTGCAGATTGGCTGGCTGTTGTTGTCGATCCCGAATTTTGACCTGGGCGTATTTCATTCTCACCATGATGTTGTTCTTGGTCGTCTGACATATCATGGCGAGAGTCGTCTGGAAATCCAGTGTCGGTGAATACACCTGTCCCCGTCCCAGTTCCTGTTACAGTGTCGTATGAGTAAGCATCTCCAATCTCATGGGACGATGAGGACCACCAATCTTGCTGTTGTGGGGCATAGCTATCCGTAGCGTGACCAGGATGATGGTGTTGGGCGTAATTCATATCCAAAGAGGCATGAGGACTCTCTGGACTGTTCAGCGGGTGCCAGTAAGGGAAAGTACTCATGTTGATATCGTACGGGGATGCCAGCTGATCCGGAGGAAGATAACCAAGATCAGCCAAGGTAGGCAGTGCAAGGTCTGTGGCTACTTGGCTAGGCAGCGTCTGGGGGTAATACAGCGTGTTTTGTGCATGTTGATCGTGGACGGGAGCTATCAAGTCTGGAAGAGAGTCAGGAGTCAATGCAGCCGGACCGGTTATTCTCTGACTGCCCCCTCCTGCTGTGGAAGTGTTGCCGTTGTTGCTCTGCCAACGACAGTGACATTGAGCACCGGGAAGATGCGGACATGCGGAAAGAGGACGTCCTGGTCGCCGGACAGCCATCATGACGCGGCTATCAGCGTGGTTACACGTCCCTGAGCGATGCCCACGAATGCAAGGCCAGCTGCTTAGTTTGTAAGCCCGTGTGTTAAAGTCTCGGAACGCAAGTAAAGACTTACCAGGCCACTTTTTGTCCGTTGATTATCGGCATTGCTTCTTAAGAGGAGACTGCAGGGTTGATGATATCAAGCTCAGAAAGGGGGGGAGGGCCTTTTGGAGGGTGCAACGTGCCACAAGTATGTTGGCCCCCCCCACGCAGTTGACAGACTTGGAAACCAACGCAAGGGGGTCGGGTGGAAGGATTCAACCCCAGTTTTTATTGCATTTCTAACCATGCCCACGAAAATAGCGCAAACATTCTCCCTTCCACATATACCTTGACCAGTGACATCAATTTGCATCAAAAGGGACAAGACGGCTCAGCCTCCGCGAGCTCGTCAAGTTCAATTTCAGATGCGATGAACATGCATTCTTAGAAAAATACAAACGCCCGGACCTCGATGCTCTGGCGCGGCGGTCCGCTAGAGCTTGCTTCACCCAGATCAAAAGAACAGTGTGGTACCGCAAGGGTTTGGCCCTTCTCCGAGTCAAACGCATTAAAGATGGTAATCTCAGACTCCAACTGATCCGGCACGTAATACCAAACATGATCAGGGCTATAAGAGACCTGGAAGACCTCGTTCGCCACGGTGGGAAACACCTCATCGACGGCAAACAAGTCCTTGGCGGCGCTCACGGACCTGGGGTTCAAGTATGCCATTGGAAAGTCACGGCACGGACCAAAGAGTGGTTTCCAGATACTGCAAGATGATGTATGGTCAGAACCAGCCAAATATGCAAGTCTTTAAACGCACTTGATCACCTGGTAATGCCTACTGAGCATGGCATCTTTGGAGTCTCCAAAATACCGGTCGACGCGAGAGTCGAGCTCTCCGGTGGTGTAGTCAATGTGTGCCGACAGTGACGGCTGGTGGGCGTCTTCGTTCTCATCGCCGACATTGCGTATAGGGAATGAGCGCGCCCGCTTGCGGATCATCCAGTCGAAGACAGTCACGTCACGGGCCCCCAGCGCCTCCGAGATTGAGCGGTGAAGTTCAGGAAGGTAAACGCTCTCGACCCAGTCATCGTCGTCAAACTTTTGAGCATCGTGCATCTGGCTGCTGTCGTTGAGGGATGCAAGTTTTATGCCGTGTTCTTCGTAGCTAATACCCGCCGTCCGCAGATTGCGAATCTTGATGCCATGGACGGGTTTGATGGTGAAGTTGTTCTGAGGGAATCCCTCGGGAGCTGCATAGTGCAGGATATAGGGCTTCTCGCTGGCACTGCGGGTGGCATCCCGTTGAGCATAACGGATGGTGGCTGTGACTGTGTCTTCCATGATCCAAGTCCTCTTCTTGCCTAGGAGTTGCAATGAGGGATGAGAAAGTGAGGTCGGTTTTCGGTAAGGGAGACAATGCCCACCTACCTATACACTACCATCCCACCCGTCTCCCACAGCTACCCCACACAACTGCCTCGGTGACATAGCTGAACGAGCATCAATGAGAATCTTTGCGGCCATTCTATGCAGCCGAGCACTTTTGAGTGCTTCTGAGTAGATATATGCATATGCAATGTATGCAGAAATAGACAGAACCAATATTAGGTATGCAACTATAATCCACCTTGTGTTGCCCAGGCCATCCATAATATTCTCTTGTAAATGAGTGTTGAAATACTTGGGCGTGGCACTCATTGGGTATAAAGTACTCGACTTCAATTCCACGCCCGAGTTCACAGGGTCTCTCGAATCAACAACCACTTGGGATCACAAAAGATTATCAAGAAACCAGCTTCTTAAACCCCATTCAAGTCAAAATGCAGCCCACCAACACCGAGAACCAACCCTGGAAGGCCGTCTGGCCGGCCCCTCAAGGTGTCGTTGACTCCGCCGCCGCCCCTTCCAGCCTCTCCCCCGAGGAGACTGCCAACCAGCGTGCCTTTGGTAGCCATGCCTCCAACACCAAGGGCCGCATTGTTCACCTTACCAAGACTGCCTGTGAGTAATTACATGTAATTTTCTTTTCTTTTTTCCTTTTTTTTTTCCGAACCGTTTTCGGATTTCTCACAATCTAGAAGCGGCATTTCTCTCTCAGTCACTAACGGTCTTTTGTTCAGAAACACCGCTGTGTTCAGCCTGCATCTCTATCAAACAGCAGTACTAGGTGCACATGTGGTGAATGGTCGTAAACAAAAACAAAGAAATGGAAAAGGGGGTTCAACCATGAAATAGTTTATATCTGGGCGCTGTGTACTATTCACTCAGGGGATCCGCGTTCTGTAGGTTCATAGCTATCTGCGTACCAATTTACATGCCCTCCCAGTCGAGGTGGGCCCCTTTTCTGCCATTGTTGTTCAGCATGTCTTGTCACAAGTCAAGTTTACTCTTTCTCAAGGTCCACTGCACACGCACATAATACAATAAGATTTCTTATTACCTATCTCTGCTGGGACTCTATTGCTCGTAAGTTCTGTAAATAACAAAATTTTTTGATCTTTTTGCTTTTGGCCGCTGGTGAGTCCTGTAAGTTGTATTGGACGTGTCATCATTTTCGTCCCCGGCTCGTGCACGTGGGACAACTGAACGAAGGAGTTTGATCAGCTCTCCACTGTACCGAGGCGAGGTGGGCCACTTTGAACCATCAAGAATTTAGATGAGAACAACCTGGAAGGACGTCAGTAGGCTCTTCACTCCAAATTTCTCAAACCACCTCGCTTCACGGCATCCCCGGAACGGAAGGAGCCTGAAGCAGGACAACACTCCGAATCCACTTGCTTGCTGTAGGTAGGTAGGTAGGTAGGTAGCATCACACGTGAGATTTTCATTCTCGTCATGTCAGGTAGGGACAAAAAGAATTTGTATTAAGCAAGACGGTCCGTCAACACGTTATGATCAAGCTCGTCACTCAAGGACCAGACTGGGGTAATATACCGAGGTGCCAAGTTACATCCTGCTGCAATCATGCCACACCACACGGTAATATTCCGTCTCTCAACCAAACCCCAGGAACCGCTCTTCTTTCCCTTCTGGACACCAACAAACACGGCCCAATATCTAGCCACCTGCGTGTTCCTCATCTTGCTAGCAGCCATAACTCGCCTTCTTTTGGCTGCTATGCAGTTCTGGCGGTTGTCGTCATCATCTAGCCACAATCACGGTTATCAGAAAGCGAACCTTCTCGGAGACCAAGAGCCTCAGCCCGGCGATGATGAAGGCGACACGCTGATACCGTCACCACTACCAACAAAAACACGACATCAACGACAAAACACGAAAAGAATCCCCCCTACCTTGTCCCGCATCGTTTTCTTTGCAATCCTGGAAACAATAATCGTTACACTCGGATACTTGCTGTACGTAGCCCCCACTCACCCCTCCTCCCCTCGTTTTCCCAGGATTATCCGGGCCCCGGCGTCCCCCGACACGCACTGACTGACCCTTGACCATCAGCATGATAGCAGTAATGACGATGAACATTGGCTACTTTTGCTCTGTCCTGGCCGGTGCATTTCTGGGAACGCTCGTAACCGGCGGCGGCGGCAGCAGCAGCCACAACAGCAGCAGCATGCAGCAGTGGCATCACTGCTGAAATTAAAGGGTGTGGCCATCAAGGTTGAACAGCTGCCTACATTTACCTACCTTACCCAGATCGGATAGATAATCGAAATCAATGATATGCGGGGTAGGGGAAAAAAAAAGCCTTCCGTTATTAACTTGCTCATTTTTGCTCATGTTTTCCGAGTCTCATACTTGCTCTCATTTCTCTGCGGCCCCCAGCCATCCCGCCACTCAGGTCCATTCCATACCTCCCACAGCACCTTCCTTTTAGCTGTGTTGTGTTATGAGTGCGTGCTGGCAGGATTGCCAAGATCATTTCTACCATGACTTGATGCACTCATCTTTGCGATCGCTTACATGTAATTTGTACTTTGTAGGTACCTTGCAAAATGATGTGCCCCCCCTATCTGACTGGACGGACTGGAATTATTAGAAGTGAGCCTAGGTGATATTACCTCTGAATGCACCGATGAAGCTGAGCTAAAACAGGAAAAAATGACTCGAAAGAGAAAGGAGCCAACTGAAACAATACAAACACGACATGCTATGGAGGGTAGGTAGGTAGGTAGGTAGGTAGGTAGGACGAGACTAAATAAGGTATTTGCAAAATAATAATAATAATAATAAAAAAATGCATGATTGGCACCAGACAACCATTCACCACGAATAAGCATCGACCTCCAGCTCAAAAACGGTTTTGCCTTGGGCTCGCCGGCCGGCTGCAACCACGGCGGCCCTGACGTCGTCACAGAGCCCGCCGGGCCCACAAACAACCACGCCAACTCTTTCCCACCCGGCAGCCACTTCTTCATTGATGAGCTCGTCAACCTTGAACCTGCTTCCCACTCTGACCTCCCTGTTGGCCACCCCACTGAGGTCAATCACCTCGGTCAACCGCCGGGCCGAGTCGGACACGCTCCATGCCAACTTGACGTTCCAGTGCCGGGATACCCAAGCCAACACACCAGTAATGCCGATGCCGCCGGCGATAAGCAGCACGCGGTCGCAGCGCAAGACGTTTCCCGTGTGACTGTTGGAGTACGGTCCGTCCAGGAGGGTGAGCAGCCCGTCGTGAGCCTTGAGGTGTTTTGTTATGCCCCCAGACCGTTTGATGAAGAGGGTAAACCCAGCCGGCGGCGATTCACCGTGATCAGGCTCTTGATCAGACGCCACCTGCGTGAGCTCCGCGCCGCACTGCTGCTTCTCCTCGTCGTCCTTGCGCGCCGGCAACCCCAGCGGCCGCACGGGGAGAAGAGTCGGCGTCGGAATGACTGAGAACGGGTGGTTCTCCCAAGGCCGCACGAGGCTCAGGGTCGGAAAGTACACGTAAACGTGGCGTCCCGGCGTGGCGGCCCAGCGGACCCCGCGGACGTCGACGCGGAAGTAGCCCTGGCCGAGGTCGGTCACCTTTGCTCTCGGGGCGCCGTGCTTCAGCACCCGACCCAGGCGGACGAGCCTGTCAAAGAACCACGCGGCGATGGCAAAGTAGAGCCAGATCTCGTATCCCCAGGTGGTCGCAAAGGTGATGCCCATGCTCGTGTACCACCCGGTGAGGTGGTACCAGCACCCAACGACGAGAAAGACGCTGAGCAGGACGTGCGAGATCAAAAAGAGCTCGTAGTGTGATGCGCGCACGTACAGTCCGCTTCCGACGGTCAGAATGACGGCCGCGACGGTTGCCACGGCGCCCCAGATCCACCACGACGTCTTGGAATAGTGCGCATAGTTTTGCAGGCCGACGATGGAGTGGACGACGGCGTACAGCGTGAAGACGCGGGCGACCCAGCGGTGCAGCAAGAGGTAGGTCGAGTGCGACCAGCTGGTGAGCCAGAGCAGAACGTTGTTCCTGGACGAGAAGAGGAACACGATGGGGAGAAGCACGAACCCGAGAGTGCCTGTCCGGTAGAGCACGTAAGCCGAGACCTCCTTCGACCGGCTGGCAAACCATCCGTTTGGCTGCCCGGACTTGTAGTCGACGGCGGCCAGGACGATGCTCAGAACAAGAAAAATGAAAATGTAAAGGCCTTGACCGACGGTGGGCGCGTTTCCCAGTCTGAACGGAAGGGGTCGGACGTGGTATCTGCCAATAAGGCTCGGGTAGACAAGGTAGGGTTTGGTCTGATGTTGTTCTTGATTGTCAGTGAATATCTGAGTAATAAAAGGGAACAAGTCAACAAACTAACCCTGTCCACGATGGTATCAAGGAATGGCATGTAAAAGAGCCAAGTCAAAACTATGGGGATCCCAAGCGCCGTTGCGAGGATGATGATGCTGAATTTTGATTCGACTCTGTTTTCTCGAGCGACCATGCCCAGGACGTTCCATTGCTTCAGGTATGCGACGGGTGAGACAATCGAAGTATCGTTCAGGTATGTGTGGGAATCGTCGAGCTGACTGGTGGGCGGTCGGGGGTTGACATGGTCAAGAGCGGTCGAGTAGGTCCATTTCGCTTGTACGCCAGGACTCCCCGTGACGAACCGCTCCCAAAACCATTGGATTTTCGAGATAGGAACACCATTTTGTTCACACTTGGTGTGAAAGCACCAGGCAACCGTGGTGAGGAACGGAGTGTTGGCGGCATAACACTCGGGGGATGTCGCCGATCCGTGGCCGTGGTCATGATCATGGCCGGCTGCGGTTGGTGTACAATCCAGCATGTAAGATGAAAGCGCACGGTAACACGACTCGGCACACAGCGGCTCGTAGGGGTAGAATCCGTAACCGGCCAGCAATTGCCCGGTGACTGGAGACGCTGACAGGCCGATGAGTCCAACCCAACGGACCACGACAGCCGCCGAAGGCACCTTCATTGTGGAATCGGCGAATTGATGTCGACTCGAATTCGGATGAACGGGTTCAAGGTTCAAACTCGCAGGACAATGATCATGATATCCTACTCTCACCTTGACCGCACACAGAGACACACATATTATGTAACCACCAATTCCCCCCCGCCCCCGAGTTAATATGAGCAGGTTTTCTGAGATAACCATGCACAGGATCCAAGTTGGGTGCAGGACCAAGAACCCCCCACTATTTTCCTCCTTTTGGGAATCTGGATGAGTAATAAGAACACCAAGACATCTTCAGAACCTATTGGCTGGTATAATGTTTGGGAATAAAATGTGTGATAAAGTGGCCGTACAAAAACCCCCATATATAACCCAGAGAATATATCCTGCTAAAATGGCCAAATCTTAACTAAAAACCTTTTCACTTTAAAAAATAATACGCCTAGAATCTGAACCGACCTTTATCTTGGCTCGGAATTGGGATTCCTTTATATTAATCCTCCTGGTCATACCTTCAAACTGCTGATTTGGCTTTGGGCCCCTTAATTTATCCTCAGTGGAAGCTTTGCCACAAATGCAGAACTAGCTAGGTAGTTTCGTATCGAGCATACCTCTGCGTTTTTAATTCTAGAAAGAATTCGAACTGGACCACCTGCGCTTATCTTATTGACTGCGGTGTATTACCTTGGTTGTATCTTTGGATGCTCTTTTGGAGGCTGGGCCGTGGACAGGAAAGGGCGGATCAATGGGTGATTATCGGTTCTTTGATCCTTGGAGATATTTGAGCTACCCCGGCGGTAGCTGACAGCCTAGCCAGTCTCTTCTGTCTCATCCGATGGCCCAATAAGTCGAATACCAGAGACTATCATACCAGCAAATTTCCTTCTCAACTTGGTATTCCTGTGGGAAAAGTCTCCAAAGTCCCGTCCCGACCACTCTCGCTCCGCCATCGAAAGCGGTATCCGTGCAGCCCATGGCCCACTCCACAGAGAGAGTGGCTGATCCTCCGCGTGATCAGATGTAACAGCTGTGTCTGCGAGTCTCTTGCGATAGGTGAACTGTTCGACAACGAGCCAGTGCATGATATTTGGGAAACCGTAGGCAGCTGCCAGTGCGCTTTGAGGGGTGTTGGTTTTGTCCATATACAGGATTGATGCGCCACGTTCCATTAACAGCTTAACAACTTCAAGACGACCATTCGAGCATGCAGTCGTCAAGGCAGTGGCACCGGCGCTATCCTCAGTATCAATCTGAGACCCCGCACGCAGAAGAGTACGCGTAGCCTCTACATCGCCGTAGCGAGCGGCAAAACAGAGAGGACTGAGCCCCTCTTTGGTGTGAAGATCCACGAGGCTAGGTCGTCCAATATGATTTTGCCGCTTATTTATCAGTCTGATGTAATGCAGGAGCCCAAGAAATACGGCAGAAGCCATCAGGGAAGATGAAGAGACCTTCAGAGGTGGTATATCTCGGATATCAAGCTCGTTCATTACCATTGGTCTGGTTGCCGGCCGAGATAAGGCGCGGGTAGCTGGACATTGGCCAAAACAATCAAGCTGTAAAGGATCAAGGCCCAGTTTGAGAAGATGGCGAAATGTCACTGGATCGCGTGACAGCGCCAAGGCAGACATCCCGTCCTCATCGAGTGCGTGGGGATTCGCCCCATGTTCTAGCAACATCTGGATAACCTTGAAGTCGGCCGCTTGGGCAAGAGCTTCCAATAGGGGTGTGAGTAAAAACAGGTTTCGATGTTCTAGACGTGCCCCTGCGTTCATTAGCTCCTTGACAATTTTCTGCATTGTATCGGTATCCGAGCCATTTTGGGCTGCAAGATGGAGCGGGGTGTCGCCTTGATCCTCTGGCTGGTTAGGGTCCGCTTGGATTTTAAGCAATTCGACAACACTCTGAACGCTGCTCCACTCGACAGCAAGGTGCAAGGCTGTTCTTCCACACGCATTAGGGAAGAATGCTTTGACGTTGACCAACGCCCGCACGACATCGTCGGCAGTTACGCAACCATCCAAGATGGATGAGTGAGTAGCTCTATTGAAGCTTTGTTAATTTCGAATCCCTGATGACTTCGGCTTTGGCATCCACAATGCGCTGCTTGACATGTGAAATTTTCAGGGGCGGGAACTCACTTACCGGTAAAGGTTGACATTTTCTTTTATATGTTTCACGATAACAGGAATTGCCGTAGAGGTTTTCCCAGCAGCGGCCGCATGAAATGGAGTTCTCGCATCGAGAAATAGGAGGCCGCCTGCTTTGAGGTATGCTGTCATCACTGACGAAAGGGTTTGAACGGGGTCGACTGAGCGGGTAGCGAGGGCGGGGGCATTGTACGAGCTGTAATATTCCTTTTCACAGACTGGCGCCAGAATGTTGAGGTCAACACCGGTCTCAACCATCCATGCCACAATGGCACACTGGTCTTCCCGCAGAGCGAGAAGAAGTGGTGAACAGGCTCCACATCTGAGCAAAGGCTTATTAAGAGGACAACCCATTTTAAAGAGTTTCTTGCAAGATTCAATGCGAGAGTTAATGATAGCATTCTCTAATGCTTGCCTCATGCCGTTGATCCGTTCATTCTTGGCAACTTTCTCATCCTGTAGCTTGTAAGTTTGAGAAGAGTCCAGTATCTTAGCAATCTCAAATTCGCCTTGGATCAGCGCGGTTACCGCAGGCGTATGGTCGTTGAAGCCCAGTATTGTGCTGTCAGCGCCAAGATCAAGAAGTGTTTTCACAACCTCAACGCTCCCCCACGAGACCGCGTCATCTAGTGGTATTAGACCGCCAGTAGCTCGATAATTGATGAAAGTGCCAGCTGTCTTATGAGAGCCGAGGAGCCTGAGAGCTTCTGTGTGCCCCCATCGTGCAGCCAAGTGGAGGTAGCTGAAACCATCCTGGGTCAGTGGACTCATGTTATCCACAAAAGCCCCTTGAAGAACAAACCGAAGGCATTCCAGTTCACCCGCAGGGTATAATGCAGCAACATGTAATGCATTACAGCCCACATACATGATTTGCAGCGTCCCTAATTTTTTCTGAACCGTGCATTGTTTCTGCCAATCCACGGAACCGGGCTTTGCAGTGGCTAGACGCTCGACCTCCTGAAGAAAGCCAGGGTCGTTAACCTTGACAGCAGTGAGGATAGAGTCCCAGCCATCACTGTCCTGTAAATTAGGGTCTGCACCAGCCTTCAGGAGAATTTTAGCGGTCTCGAAGGAACGCTGCTCCAAGTGGAAAACCATGGGGGGGACCCCATTCCCTGTCCTTGCGTCGACACGCAACCCTTTATGGATGAGAATTTCGAGTTTCTCACAAGGATATGGGTCGTTTTGTACAGGTGACGCCAAAATATGGATGAGGCCTTGTTGAAAGCCGTCTTTGTTTTTGAGCTCATCAATTCGCGCAGGATCCGCTTTTGCAAGGAGCTTCTCAAGCGTTCTCGGGCTACAGCGAGGCCCTGGAATACACGCAAGCTCCAAAGCAGACACCGTTTTGTCATCGCCACGAGTATGAACATCGACGCCGTTTTCTAACAGCAGATCCAAGAGCCAAGAAATATCGAAATATACTGCGTCCCGAAGCAGAATTAGCACCACCGGGTCACGAATGGCTAATTCCATGTGCTTCGTACTGTGAAAGGCGCGGCGCAACGGACCCTGCGCGGCAGTTAGGAGGTTTCGATTAAACATCAAGTCTGATTGAAGGCGTAATATAAGCGGTATTACTCCAGAGGAGCAAGTTTCAGCTTCAAACGCTTCGAATGCGCCAATATCCAGGAGAAATTCGCAGGTTAAGTTTACCTGCGAAGTACACACAGCACAAAGGTGCTGTTTGGGCAGACAAGGAAGTCGTGGCTGAAAGGGCTGAAGGTTCGAAAATAGCTCCTTGAGTTCTAAAAATTGCGGATTTGTTTCCTCTGGCTCTTTTTGTGCATTCCTGGTGCCCCTTGCGAACTTGTTTCGGTGTAAATGTTCACTCGCCAACTCTTTAATAGTTTCCCATCCTCTTGTCAAGTAATCTGGCCTTTTGTGCACGTAAACATCAGGCAACAAGAGCCCCAAAGGTGTCATTTTATCTATGGCCCGTCTACCCGCATTGGGGTATAAAGCTTTCAAGAAAGACACAAATTGAGGACCATGGTCAAGCCTCAGGTAATGAAGAGGCGTGTCTCCGTCATCAAGTACCGGGTCTAGTGGAATGCCGGCTTTTCTTATTGCTTGAAGAAGCTCAAGTGACCTCGTCGACGCTGTGACTCGCCGATAAAGCGGTCCGTTGCGCGGCATTGCGACGCATGATGGTTCCCCTTGGCAGTGGGATAATAAAAGCATTGCAGATTTCACAGCGCCGCTATATAAAGCAATTGAGAATGGCGTGAACCCTCCCTCATCGTGACGTGAGAGTGCTGTTATCTTATCCTCTTGTGACTCGTGGATCAGGACCTCCAGAATATCGACTGCGTTGGTCGCCGCGGCTCGGTGCCACAGTGTGACACCGCGAGCGTTCGCAAAGTGAGTTCGCGCACCGCAAGCGAGTAGTGCACGGAGGATTGGCACATGTCTGTCCCGGCAACACATCATTAAGGCAATATTGCCAGCATTGTCGGTGATGTTAGCGTCAATACCACTGTCCACCAGGATTCGAATAGCTTCCACCGCCATATTTCCAACCGAATAGTGCAGAAGCGTACCACCACCCGATAGCCTATCATTTAGGATGTTCCTATTGATATTTTGGATCATCTTCCGCGCGGCTTTCATATCTCCGAACTTGATGGCAAGTTTGACGTCCTCAAGTGCGTGATGGCAAGTGTCGGAACCTAGCATAGACTTATATGCCGGCCTCATGGTTGAAGACGCCCAGCGAAAGTTAATGTTTGAATCGGTAATAAATTGAAGAGTGGCAGTCCGTAGAGCAGCTGATTTGTCTCGGAGCGGTCGACGGTCTATGGCGAATTGCAGAATGCCTTCGACGGCAGATGTGATCCTTGCTTCTATTTTCTCCGCCGTATGTGTATCAAGAGAAGGATCCAGTTCTTGGTTCGATCGGAACATCTCCAACGCAACTTGATATGTCTTGTTGTCGATCAGTGCTCCGGCCTTGAGAAGCTCTAGGAAAACATCAAAATTGAGCGAGCCTCTTGCTGCTTGTAACGAGACACATAAAGGTGTATGTGACCACATCCTACTGTGGCAGACTTCGGAAGGGTTTGCCCCCGCCTCCAAAAGAACCTTGATGGTAGATATCCTGGCGGTCTCTCCCACGATATGTAATTTCTCCAAAAGCTCTTTGACCGGGTCGCAGGACAGAGCAGGGAAAGTCAGTTCGGAAGAGGCGAAGATATAGGTTCCGATTACAGCGCAATGTAGTGGCGTCCCAACCTGGCTACTGGGGTTTATGCTCGTATCGTGTTTCAGGAGCTGGTTTGTGAGCCATGGTATAGCTAAGAGGGCCGCAATGTGGAGGGGAGTGAAGTCAGCCCGTGTGATTGTTGTCACCACATCTCGGAAAACTGCCATGACATTATTGTCATAAGTAGGGGGGCTTCTTGGTGCTCTGAACCATTGGCATCCTGGGATACCTAGGTGGCGACAAAACTCAATAGCCCAGTTTGTACAGTTTCCGGTCTTTGGTTGAGAGAAGAGTTGAATTAGTAGCCGTCGCACTGTATCGTCGTCCCACCAAGATTTGTCTAAAGCTGATGTCCAAAATTTCGCGGCGTACGAGTAGAATGGATGTGCTTTCACCCGCTCAATGGCATGTCTGGCGCCAAGATCGTAGTCTCTGTGTTCGGTGGAGAAATCAGGCTGTAGGAGAAATTTAATGGAAACTGAAGCCAGCACAACGGAGACCTTCGCATCTGAGATGTGATATTTGTCGTAAATTGTTCCCTGAAGCTCATGGCTGCGGAGAAACTCTCGCACCGTGAAGTGGGCAAATTCGAAACGAACGCCGTCGTTAGACTTTCGTATAAGACTACTACACCTGAGTGCTATTTCGTCTTCTGGGATGATATCATCAGGATGAGATATGTGCGTAGAAATTGCCTCTCGAAGTTCCGGAATGGTGATGGGCTCCTCTCTGAAGTCGACGAGACAGAGCACCTGTTGAACAAGGGTTTGGATGTGCTGCCCCTTTTCGTTGACACGGTCGAGGATTCGTTGGTATGTTTTCGCCAAGTCTGGTGGAAGGTTGTTTAGTGCGTCAAGCCTGTCCTTGTCGGTGGAGAATTCGCAGATGTAATCGAGCTGGCACACGACCCAGCGAAACATCCCAGCTGCGCCTTCAACCAGAGCCTTGGTAATCGCCTCTTTGGTTTTATCTGCCATCTTGCGCTTCTTCTTGCTTTCCCCAAACCTTTCCTGAATCTTGGTAATTACATAAGGCTCGATGTCATCCTTGTGGGCTGTACCCTGGATGTATTGGAACTTGTCCTCGAGTTGCTCGCGAATATGAGCCTCGTCCCGACTCAACAGGGCGATTGAACACGTATCGGTTGAGGTCCAGATGTCGATCAATGTTTTGATGATCTCCAGGGCTTCATCTCCATATTCATCCAGACCGTCAACGATGATGTATACTCGGCCAAAAGAGTTGATCATCCCAGCCAGGACACGACTCAGGCGCGAGGCACTGGCCGCACGAGTAATACCCTGCTCAGGATTGAGCTCAGCGTGGTATTGCTCCAGGATCTCAAAGGCATCATCTTTTTGACGGGCAAGTTGCGCAGCCAAGGTCCCCAAAAGACCCTCTAGCGAAGTGACTGGGCCTTTGGAGGCATCGCAGAAGAAGAAAGCAACAGCGCATTCCGGATTGCAGAGACCGAGAGCTTCCTCAATCATGGCACCGGCGAGTACTGTTTTTCCTGCGCCTGGTATGCCAGCAAGCCATAATCGGGATCTCGCTGTTGACAGCCATTCCCTAAATTGCTCCCCTTGGGTCAGCCACAGGCCAGTGAATGGAAATCTGCTGACCACGCTAGTCTCGAGGAGTTCGGATGCTTGCGCCTCAGATTGGTGGAAACATTCGAGAACCTGGCGGCGCTTGCTATTGATGTCGACCCGCCTTGTAAATTCCAGGGTCCTTCGCACATCGGACTGAATTTCGGCCATCTGCCGGCTGGTGTCTTCGTGGTAGCGCGATAGCGTGCGGAGAAGTGCGCTTGTCGAGTCGACCGTCATCGCAAGGTTCATGGTCTGTTTGTCGGCGTTGACCCTGTCCAATAGTTTGATGGTCTCCTCCTCGCAGAAAGGCCATCGCAGGCTACGATGTAGACCTTTCAGCTTATTTTTGCTGTTGAAGCCAGCCTCAAAGTCTTGCAGATCCGATCGGATCTTGCTGAGGGTATGGTAACAAGACTCAACATGCTGCATCCGGAAGGCCTTCATGTCTGCTGCTGCCAAAGTCTCGTCCTCGAGGGACGCTGCAAAGATCTTTAGACTGTGGAGAACGCCGCAGAGAGATCGTATTTCAATGATGAGGCGCTGTACATCTTTTCGAGCGTTTTTAACGGCCGGGAAGTATTTGAAGACAACCTTGTAGGCGCGGTCAGCTATTTCCACTAGAGCGCCGATGCTGGCGGCAACACCAATAACTTCGAGACCTGACATTGTGTATAAAAATGATGCTGACAAAGACAGAATGATGTTTGTCACAGCGACTCAATAGTGGAAGAATGATACCGGACTGCTGTTGACGAAAAAAGCCAGAGAGGATGCCTAGGCAAGGTGGGCTGTAGTGGGACGAGCACTGCTACCATGGTGCGTTGCTTCGGGGATGCTATGTAACAATGAGTGCATCAAATTTGCAGAGTTGGGGTAATGGGATCAAATTATTTCTCCACGAATTTTGGGCCACTCTTCTCCTTGACGGGAACTACCTCGGGCAGTCACGATATCGCTCAGACTGCAGCCTGTGATCTCTAGATTTTAGGCGAGACTTTAACCCACCTGCCTTCTCTCTACTGCTCGCCAAGTAATTTATTCCAGTAACTTCCAGTCAATCACTGGTGAACCAGAGCATTTGTGACCTCATTCCCCAACTCCAATTGTCCACTCAGGTACTTTCGCTTTCGATATCTAAAGCACTGCAACGCCGCCCAAAATACCTACAACGGCCATCGCTCCCGCAACAATCCCCGCTGTCTCTCTCGCCCCAGCTGCCGACGATGAACTGCTTTCCGCCGCACCCCCAACCCCACTTACACCATTCCCGACTCCAGTAACCTGCGCTGCCGCCCCTCCAACCACGACGCTCATCGCCGTCGCGCACTCCTGCGCATCCGTCGCGATCATCAAGAGCGCCAACCCAGCGGGCGTATTTGCATTTGGAATTGCCTTGCAGCTCGAAGCAAGACTTTGCACTTCAGGGGAGACGCTCGCCCTCCAACTGCTCCACGCCGACTTGTACGACGCATCCTCGGCCGAAAGAGACGAGGGCAGCGTCGCCTGCTTCAACGGAAGCCATGCAGACGTGCAATAAACCTCGGGCCCACCGGGGCTGTATAAGGGGGGATTCAGAGTCCGTGTAGGCTGGGAAAGAGAATAAGTCTTCGACCAAGACGACAGGGCGGCTGGCTGGGTTGGCGCGCCGCGAGAGAGAGCACCCTGGCTATTGAGACAGTCGTAGGCGGGTTTCATTCCCGGGTCGTTTGAGTCGTCAACGAGGGAGGGGAGATATTGGGCAATTTGGGCACGCGTGGTGGTGGTTTTCAACGTGGTAGTAGGGGTTTCTGTCTCGAAATCTGGTGCGGGTTCCCAGTTATCGGCAAGACCAAGAGATGCGGCGCCGAGGACGGCGAGAACAGTTGAGGTGCGCATCTTCTTTCAATTTGTTCAGTCGTTGAATGAATGAATATGGTCGGAATGACTGATGGAGAAATTCAAAAGGAAGAAAGAATGGGGCATGATTGCAGATATAAGTAAACCTCTGAGTATGGAGATATCGCCTAGGATCCTCCACGAGTGGAGTGTTCTGCCTGACTTTTTCCACTGATTGCTTCTTGTCATTGGTTACCAACGATCTTGAATCTCCCGGGCCCATTCTTTTCCCCTGCCAAGAAGGCCAAGATGCCCAGGACCAGGCATGATGCTTCTTCGGAAGTTTGGAGGATCCAGGTTGCGTCTCGGACAGCTTCTGTTGGTCCGCGGGAATTCGGAACGAGTTCCGCATGAATCAGGGGGCCGAAGATGCCATTAACGAACAATCCTACAGCCGCAACCCCATCTACACTAAATCGCCAGAGATTCTCGAGGTCAAGTATCGTCCCTTGACTCTCACACCAAGGCCGAAACGAGAATGGGGGCTCCAATTCTCAGTCAAGAACTCTAGAAGAAAGTAAACTGTGGAGTGCAGATTTTGTGTTTTGAACTATTTGAGCAGGAAGATCCTGAGACTTGACCTGTTGTTCCAACATATACGTGCACACCTGTCAAGAAAGAAGGTATAGTGAGTACGCACCGTTACTACCAAAAAAAAAAAAAAAAATTTGCTTTCCAAATCCAGAGTAAACAAAAGGCCAAAAGAATCCTTTTTTTTTTTTTTTTTTAACAAAATCCCATTTCCACGCCCTTCCCCCTTCCCCGCTCACTCAATCCTCTCATTAACCCAAACACTCTCATACCTAACCCCGCTCAACTTGAACAAGGCAGTAATAGGACACCTCCTCTCGACCTCCTTCACAAACCCTTCAAACTTTTTTGTGTCTTCAAGAGGTATATCAGTCTGCACCCTCGCCTCGAGCCTGACGCTCTCCCAGTTCGGGTTTCCCTCCTCCCCGCCCACCAGCACATTGGTAGGCAGCACCGCGTCGACGCTCACAACCCATTTCCCCAGCTTTATGCCCCGGTCCTTTGCGACCACCGCGCCCGTCACTTGGTTGCACGAACTCAGGGAAGCTAAAGAGTACGAGACGGGGGAAGGGTGCGAGTCCTGCCCGCCCAGGGCCGTGTAAGTGTCTGTTTGGATCGTGTAAGGCTTGGAGGGGATCGTGATGCGCTGGAGAGTTCCCGTGCCTGTGCCTTCGATGCGGATGGGGATCGAACTTGCTTTGGATGGTGATGATGATGATGATGATGATTGGAGTCTAAGGGGGGTTGTGGAGAAGAACTTGAGCCCGAGGGAGGGAGTTGCAGGGCTCCTTGGCAGAGAGCGGGTGGTGGTAAGGAGGAGAGTTGGTCGGCGGAGCATTTTTTTTAAATTTTTAATTTTGAAGGATTGAGATGTGTGGTTCAGAGATATGAAATGAGTTTTGAAATGTTGGTAGGTTGTGGTCTTTGTTTCAAGAAATGAGGGGAATTTGTTGGCGATCAAAGAAGGGAGGGTAGGATTGAACCTTTTTAAGCTTAAACCGTGCGAGACGATGCAACTTTGTTGTCCACCACCAGTTTGATCTTGCGCAATCATGTTAGCTCATGACGGAATCTCGACATCTTGGGGAAATCGTGGGGTGATTGGGGATTTGCCAAGCAGCTAGTTGATACTGTTACGAAATCGAAGACAAGGCTTGAAGGACAAATGAGAAAAGTTGCTATTAAACACAGAGCAGAGTCGCACAAAATCATGCTGCATATTCTTGTTTATCTCATAGCGTTATCGGGCATAACCATGCTACATATACCACACTAGGTATTTCTCAGAAAGCACATTACATCCAAAGTGTGATGTTCTTGGGAAAATGCTGTAGGTATTTGGAAGACTTGCTTCCGAAAATTGAAGTCAGTTCCCCCCAACCGGCAATAGAGATACATCACGGTGCAGGTAGTAGCGTTAAGCGCCCACCTGATATGGACGTAACTCAGGATCTAAAATTAATTTTACATTTTTAATATGGGTTCGGCGCTTCTGAGAATTAATGTCGGTATGCTCTATGCTTGCAAGAAAAAGAAGAGTTAATAGAGATCTAACCACGCAGCTTAACACACTCCCCATTCCATCCTGTCAATGTCCCTACACCGCCGATCTAGTCAAAGTCGCCCTATATGCAGCCAATGTTACAGCCACTGCCTGGCCGTCGGATCCGATTTCAAACACGAAGAGTGATAAGCCGACGTTATAATAGATACTAGCGTCCACCAGCAGCCAATCCGGACTCAACATGCCAGGTCCTGAAAACAAGGCTCCAGCCGTCACCTCGGTTGTGGGCGCATCCTTCGCACCCACGATACGAAAGGCCACCTTGCCATTCGCGTTGTCAGCGACCGAAGGCAGCAGCCGGAAGGGCCCAAGGCCCATCCGCCGCGTCAAGTACGGAAGCACATCCGTGCCGTTGCTTATCCATGACGAGATAACCAGGCCCGGCGCCGTCGACACATCATATTCCGCCGCCAGGACCAGCGTTGAGTTCAGCCCCGAATCGGAAGCAGCCTTGTAGACGCCCGCAAAGTTCTTGGTCGCTTCAACCGCCGCCTGGTGCTCAAGCGCCGGAAGGAGGGTGTTGGTGAGGGTGTCTGCCAGCGCTGCCACGACGTCCAACCTGCTCGGACGCGAGGCAGCGGACAGGATGCTGAAGCCGAATCCGTAGTCGGGTACAAGGATGAGCCATGAGCTATACATTCCCGCGTCACCCAGCTTGGTATATAAATCCGTCACTTTGCCAGCCGGGCTCATAAAACGCATAATCTCCCACGGCGCACCAACATCGTACTGCAGTCGTGCCGTGTGTGATACAGGTTTGAGCCAGCGCCGGGTCTGATCGGGCAGGAGGAGGGTTGAGTTGAGAATGCCGGTGCCGAAGCGGGCGAGGTCGTCCGTGTTCGAGTAGACGCCGCCCGACGAGACAAAGATGCCGTTTGAGATATTAAAGTAGCTCACCGCTGCATCTCCGACAATGACACCGCGGGGAAACTCGCTCATCGGGGGGGGATCGGAGAAGGTGGATTTCATGCCCAGCGGCGCCAGGATGTTTTCCTTGTACAACTGACCGAGGGTCTGACCGGTGACGCTGGCCATGGCGAGCCCTAGCAGGGTAAAGCCGTTGTTGGAGTAGCCGGGTGACGTCCACGGCAAAAAGGTCGGGGCGCGGTTTGCGACGCCTTCGATATATGGCGTCGCGGTGCATTCGCCTCCACTCATGACAGGGAGAAGGCATGGGGGAGTGGAGAGAGGGTCAGAAACATTGGCAGGGGGCAATCCAGATTCAGTCATGAGATCTTCCTCGGTCTTGTTCATCGTAAACATCTCAAAAGCAATCTCTCCACCGGTTCCAGGGAAGCCGTCGCGCGCTACGCCGCCAATCTGAGCGGCAAGAGCACGCATCGTGATCTTATCCCATGGCGTCGTCAACACACCAGCATTGTTGCCCTGGCTGGAGAGCGGCGCGAGGATGTTGCTTAGCGGACGCTCCCACTCGGCGTCAGTCAGCTTCAGCAGGCCTGCGAGGACGGTGAAAACTTTGGTTAGGCTGGCAACGCGGTAGATGCTGTTTCCATCCACTTTCTTGGTGCCCTCAGTCGATGCAGCTATTTCGGGTGAAGTGTGGTGGAACTGGAGTGAGACTGCATCGGGGTCGTGAAGTGAGAAGAGACCGATGGAGAAAGTAGTATTTCTTGTCGTCTTTGGAAGTATATTGCCGTTTGCTGGGCAGCCGCTCTTGCTGGTGCCGTTGCCTACAAGGCCCGCTGCCTCGAGGGTATCCGTGAAGCTCTTCCACGCCGTCCGTACAAGACTCTGATTGCCACTCAGGTCTTTAGGAGGTGGGAAACTTGGCCCCACGAAATCGCTGAGCACCCCGGGCGTGCCGAGGGACTGTGCTGCAAGGAAGGCGAGTACATGTCTAAGTGAGAGGTGCATGTTGAGTTGACTAGAGATGTTGATAGATGAGAGTTTGTGAGAGGTAAGAGATGAGAGTTGAGAGATCAGAGATGCTGGTACAGAACTTCCCCATGGTATCTCGCACTCTCTCTGTCTCTTTATACATGGTCAGCGTGAACAAAGTCAGCCGTGCGGGTGAACTGATATGGAGGTTGCTCAGGCTGTTTATGTCATCTCTGTAGGACCAACCTGTAAGCAAGTTTCCCTTTTTGGTTTGATGCGCCGCTCGTCCAATCAGAGAGCAATCCTGCAGTGCCGCATTTAAGCATTCCGCAACTGCGCCATTCCTGTCGTGTAACGCGAAGGTTGCTTTCCTATTTAGGTACGATGCTGCGCTCTGTGGTTTACAGATCATAATGATCAACATTCTACCCTGCCGCGCTCTTTGATGGCAAGGCATCTGTTTGAGAATAGCAAAGCCACCATCTCCGCCTCAGATCCCGTATGCCTAGAATTAGATCTTGGGATATCTTTCTGCGTGTTTCAGCCAAATGCCAGGAGTTCCGTCCGGCCGCGGCTGCGATGCCTGTCGGCAACAAAAGAAAAAGGTAAGAAGCCATGACTGCTATGGATACGGGTGTCTTCTCACCTAATACTTGTTTCCGTTTAGTGCGACCAATTATCTCCCTCATGTTCACGATGTGCTCGACTCGGCATACCCTGTATGGGGAGCGGGCAGCGCCGTTACAAGTTCATACCCACCCTACAGCTGCCCCCCAGGGTTCCCCCCAGCCAGATGAATCATGATGCGAGCAGCTTTGTTTCAGCTTTACAAGTGACCGACGTTCGATTTGATCTTGGAATCTACGGCCCGTTTTTGACAGAAATTCCCCGTCGTCTAGGGAAAAGCGAGGCCCTCGATGCGTCGGTCCGAGCCCTTACGACGGCCTACCCCTCGGTACATAGTCACCAGTTCACGTCCGACATGTACAAGTCATATGGCGAAGCGCTGCAACACCTGCGCACAGCTCTTGGCGATCCATCAAAGGCCACATCCATCGACACCCTTTGCGCGGTTTACTTAATCGTGATTTGTCAAGTATGTGCATCATCATCTGCGCCATACACTGCTAGTGTTGTCACTTTCCAAACCGCTCAACTGACTTGTCCTTGAAGGGATGGATTCGCAGGGGAGGAGACTTTATTCCCAGCCACGGCGAGGCTATAGCACACCTGCTGAATGGCGCTGTCGCGAGGCAAAATTGGCAAGGTCAGTTCGAAGCTGAGGTGGTAAATACGCTTCTTATGATCGTCGTAGGTTTGGTTCCGTAGATTTGAAAGCCCCACTCTATACACTTGACTAACTCTGGTCGCTCTGAACGAGGTCCTCGAGAGCTTCACAAATCATAAGATAAAGCTCGATCCGCGCCTTTGGGTTACTTCCACTACTCCCGCCATTGCGAGGCCGAACCGGCCGCCTGCAGATGGAACCACCGAAATCAAGTGTCTTCGAGTCTCGACCCTTGCTGCCATTTCCGGTTACACGACGGACATCCGAGGGAGTCTTCCGGAAATCGTGTCCACCTATGAAGTCCTGCAGGTCGATCTCGCCAAAATGAAAGCGTTGTTATCGGGGATGTCAGTAATGGCGGCGTCCGAGCTCACGCTTGCTCAGAGACGGATCCACGTTCGCCGTCAAACCGGCTACGGGATATTACTTCTGCTGGGAATTATGGCCAACTGGGCACTGAGAGCCTTTGAGATAGGTGACCCATATGCTTTGGAGCTCCAGAGGGCTATGATCGTAGACGAAGTGGTGGAACTGGCACAACAGGCGATCCAGTATCGCCCGCTAGGATCGAGCTCCATGCCGGGATTCATCATGGCGGCTAAGGCAATGACAAATGATGCGACTAAGCTGATACGCCTCCAGGAGCTGTTGCAGTTGTATCAGTCCGATTTCCCATTATCTCAATGATCGCCTTGCGACAGGAGGAATAAGCGATTAGGTTCCAAAGTTAGCTATCTTTTCACATCAACACTAACAGTTAGGACATGTCTCTGTTCGGCCATTAGTGGGCTTGAATTGTTGTGAAGCCCGAGTTATATACCGTATTTGGGAACAAATAGAAGACTTTTTTTATTTATTTTATTTTTAGAAAAAGAATAGCCCAACAACTGTTTTCTGCTTATGGCCGAGTACCGAAGAAACCCATTTATAGCAAAGGCACATGACATAACAAAGTCTTGTGCAGGTTGAGGCTTGGAGAGCGCTAACATTTTGTGTTGAACAGGTCGAGATTTGCCGAGTGCTAGCATTTTTAGGGTACCTACTCCAGCCGTGAACGTGAAATATGCAAAGATACATGCATTTATGGGACAGAAGGGTTTAATTTTTTAATTTTTAAAAATATCGTTTGCCCTTTACAAGCCACAAAGCAAATGCTCACAGGTATTTAATTACTTCTTTTATTTAACCTACTTCCTCAGAAGCTATTCCAGTAGTCGTTTTTCTCGTGGCATCCAACTATGTCCACTACCAAGTTCATTACACATTATGAGACGAAGATTTCGTCCCTATGAAATCAATAACCGCTCAAGACACCCACACACCATCTTGTGACCAATAACATTCCAACAGATATTTAGACCATCTGCTCACCCCTCAAAGCAGGACCCCTAGTCCCAACAGTCGACGACCCGGGCACGGCACCATGACCATTATGATGGTGCCCATTAAGCGCCCCACCGTTGCTAACACCACGTCCATCCATACCACCCCAACCAGCCTTCCTGGTAAAGGTAGCACCAGATAGATCACCATAGCTGAAAGGCGAAGCCCGGCTCAGGGGAATGTGATTGTACCTCCAATCCCAAACAGAAGCGAAGGTCATGCGGTAAGCGCTGAAGGCAAAGATAGTACCAATGATGGCACCGGCCAACACATCATACCAGTGATGAAACTCATCAATCGTCAGCGCGCCAGCAATCAAGCAGGCTCCCAAAATAGGCATGTAGGTAACGGCCAACTTCCACAATGCGGGATGATAGTTGGAAAAGACCTTCAACTTGGCGTTGAGATACAAGTAAAGAAAGACCAAGCCCGCAAAGGCAGCGGTCGAGTGGCCGCTGGGCATGCTCTCGAGGGAATCGTTGATCTCCTTCTTATCTCCGGTGCAAATGTCGGGAGTGAAGTAGATGGTACCGTAACCAGCGTGGTCATAAGCGCTGTTGGTAATTCGGGACATGTCGGGCTTGCACACGTCCAAGAAGTGAGGACGGAGACCACCGATAAGCCACTTGATGAAGACCTGGAAGACGGCAGCGGTGATCAAGCTGTAGAGAAGACCGATGACGGCGTTATTGAAGTCCCAGAAGGAGCGGATGCGGATCTGCATGAGAAGCATGATGAAGATTGGGATGACCGAGGCGAGGAATGCGGCCAGCCAGATGGGGATGATTTCATCGCGGAGAGGGTAGGCGAACTGCGGGTAGACGATCTCACCGTCGGCGAAGGTGACTGCGAAAGAGCGAGAGGGAGCTGGTGGGGCGTAGTAGACGCCGAGTCCGACTGCACCGAGGACGACCATGGTCAAAAGGTCGAGCCATGTCCCCTTGATCCACTGGCCGAAGCTGGGACGACTCGACATGGCGTAAGGCTCGTGGTGATGGCGACCGTGCTTCTCGACAGGAGCTACGGGAGCGGTGCCATTGGCATTGTTTGCTCGACGAGTGAACAGACCCATCGTTTACTAAAGACTCCGAGAGTAGTGATGTCCAAAATTGGAGATAAGCTCAAGGCCAAGGCGGGGGGTGGCGCTCGACGGGCCGTGGGTCGGGAGAAGATTGACAATTGGGGGGCTGGATGGCAAAATTGCCAAGCTCTGTCCAGATGCTGTGAGTTCGGTTGAAGAAAAGAATGGATGGAAAGAGGAAAAAAGTCGGTTGATATAAGCTTTGAGACGTTCGAATGAGATCGTGCGATCGAGAATGAAGGATTCTGGGTGACCTGACGTCACTGACAGATTTCGTGTATTTCTCAGATTCTCAATGCAATCTGTGACCACTGCAAACCAACTGAACGGAAATACGGCAGCCCTGGAAGCAAACAAAAACTCAATTTCTGTCCTCGTCAGTGGTTGACATATGTTACTTGGGCTAATAACATGACATCATTTTGGTCAAAAAGCTTGGCACGAGTTGGAATGACAGCTCAGCTTCGACCAATCAAACAAGGGTTTTCACAAAAACGTCCGCCCCTTCTGACGCACCTTGGCAGGGCCCCGGTCCGAAGCACTGCAGCGGCAAGCACCCCAGCAATTGGTACCTGTACTTTTGGGTTCTGAAACCTGGAATCATGCATGGTTTTTGGGGACGGAGCATTCTGTCCGCACGTGCAAGATGTTGGTTGATCTTTTCCTTTCCAAAGTTCGCAATCAGTTACTTACACAGCCGCAAAACAGGAAATAACGCCCAATAAATCAATTTATCTGAAACACAGTCTTCCAATCTCTCTCGTTGTACATGTACAATACATGGCCAAAATGACGGATCCAGATGGGCATCAGGTAAAGACCAGTGAAGTGGGAGACCTGAAGACAGGTACCGAGGCGCTATCTGTAATGGGTTCGCAGCAGTTTGTTGCAATTGGTGCTCCCCACGCTAAAAAAAATCTTTGAGTGAGAAGAGAAGAAGGTCTCCCGCTCCTGATACAGTTGTGCAAGTTGGCCTGAGCGCAGGAAGAGAATCTTCAAAGTAAATGTTTCGGTGCCAAGCATTTACGAGGATGCTAAATCACTAACACAACGTCCCACTCTGCGACACCGCCTCCCAATCATCATCATCATCATCAGCAGCAGCTTCACCTTCGCCTTCACCTTGTTCTTCCTTCCCAGCGTCAGCCAACGTCTTTGCATCATCATTCTCTTCTCCATCCACATCCAACAACCCCCTAACCCCATTTGTCAACCCATCCACATCCACATACTCAGACTCCTCCTCGGGCACAACCAAAACCTCAAACCCCCAATTCCCAATCTTTTCCCTCCCCGGCTTAACCCACTTTTTCTTTCCCTCCTCCTCCCCGCCCCATTTTTCCTCGTACCAAACACGTCCAACCTCATCGCCACAAACCAAAACTAGATTCCCCCTCAACCAAGCAATAAACCTTCCGTCCTCGTCCAGCTCTTTACGACTATTCTCGTCAGAGACATAACACGTCCCCTTGGGCACCTTCTCGCTTTTCTCAATCGTCTTCCACTTCTCTGCCACGACGACCGCCAATTTATCCTGGTCTAGCAGCAGAGCAGAATGACACTCGCATCCGTGGTATATCTGGGGAGGTAAATCGTCGGGAGCGTGGTAATGGGGGTACGCATCCGGGTACGCGACCGCGTCTGTGTATGGTTGATATTTGGCTATGTCCATGGGTAGGTCGCTGTGGCAGGGACAGTTATGGTAAATCAATCGGTTGCCGCTTGCGTCGAAAGAGCAGTTCACGATGGTGGTGGGGTTCAAAGACGGGGAGGAGTAGTCGGTATTTGGTTGGAGGGAGGGGATTGTGGGGTAGGCTAGAGAGATACCTGGTGCCAGAGAGAGACAAAGGTTGAGGAGGAAGGTGGTGCGTGTCAGGTTTAGCGTGGGGTTCCTGGAGAGAAGGGACAAGGCGGTTTTGGCTCGGAGGGGGATGGTGTCTGTTGAGCCGCCGAGGATTACGAACGAGTGGATGTAGCGGAGGAGGTGGGCGTCGGTTGGGATGCCGTCTGGTGAAGAAGGGGAGATGGGCAAGGCGATGGTTTTGTTGTCTTCCAGAAGAATTGCGAGGTTGAAGTTGATAATGTCCATGGAAGGTAATTCGGGGATGAGACCCAACTTGCGGAAGGCTTCGTTGGGGTCCGGGAGGGAGGACACTTGTCTGATTGAGTTGGTTTCCATCACGTTGTTTGTGGTGGGGATTGTTGTTGGTAAAGGTTTGAGATCTGGAGGGCTGAACCTGCCTCTGGATTGGACAGAGTCCCAGACTTTGGCGGAGTAGTGCTTCTTCCAGATGGACGATGGTTTGATGGCGAAGAGCTGCTGGAAGGAGTGGTAAGTGAAGTTTTGAATCATTTCTCCTTCCCCCGTAGCTTGGAGCTGGGATAAGGCCGCATGGACGAGCTGGAGGCAAAAGTAGGCTTTTGTTTCCGAGTATAAGGGGATGTCAGAATGGCTGCAAAGTGACCGCAGCTGCATGATTTCTTTCTGGATCGACTCGAAGGCTAGCTGGACGAACCAACTGCGCCTTCGGGCTTCTCCGGGACGCAGATAACGTTGGACAACAACAAGAGCCAAGCGGAGGTATCGCTCAAGGTGAAAATCCTCTGGATCAGCTTTCGTTGTCTTGCTCCCAAAGGCAGCGGCGAAGATCGGCTTCGGCATGGTGACATACTCGGGAATAGGCTTGAGAGTGGGCAACATCCAATATCTCTGTGCCTCATCCGAGTTGAGCAAGCGCTCGGTATAATACTCTAGTGGGAGCTTCTCGTTCAACAGATGCGGTGCATGGCTGAGGATGACGGGGAACGGAGGTGCGTCGGCTTGGTTTTCATATGCCTTGGTCTTCCATGCCGTGTCCAAGGCAAGCTTGACCTGGTAAAGCCAAAAGACGGTGGTTGTTCTGCTAACAATTAACCAATGCTTAGGTATATTTACAGTGCAGTAGAAGAAGGCCCCCACCTGTGCTCTCGCAGGAGTCGGAATTGTGAGTTCCTCTGCTTGAAATCGTAGACGCTCTCTGCAAAGTCGGTTGCAATCTCAAGCAACCCTCGATCCTTGTTTTCGGGAAGCGCTAGTGTGATGCAGGCGGCTCGAACGTACTCGCGGTGCCGGAAAGGAACGACGTGGTCGTGAAGAAATCCGTTCCAGAATTCCAGTAGCGGCAGGTCGTGCTGGGCCGCCAAGTCTTCAGCTTTGTTTTTGACTCCCATGATGCAGTAAATTTACGATTCGGTCAATGTAGGAGATTTATTGTTGAAGATGTTGCCATTCGAGTCCTCGGGAAGTTGAGTTCGATCAAAGTAGTAGATATGCTTGAAATCCGAGTAAAAGCCAGATCATTTTATTCTTTTGACCAGTTCTCAGCTTGCGCAAGCTTCCCGCAGAGCATGCCAAAATGAGGCGCGCTAGGCCAGGCTTCTCTGATTTGTTGACGAGTTCGCGGCTGGGCGTCAGGGGGTGAAAAGGGAGGCCGCCTAGACCCTAACCCTTTTCCCCGGAACTTTGCTCGTTGGCCACGACCACAATAAAGAGCAATAAAATATCACTCCGATAGCTTCGTGCGTTTTTTTTCTTTCTTTTTTTTCTAGGTTGTGGGTGTTTGGGGTTATTGAGAGGTGATGTTTACAAGGTACGGCGATTAAAGCAGAGGCTGTGCTGAAGGAGTTTGGAAGTGAGTTGTTGAGGTTGGCGGGGCCAGTGTTTGCCGTTCAGACGGAGGCGTTGATTCAGGCGGAGGCGTTGAGGAACGCACCTTATACGAGGAATGCGTGGTGAGGGGAAGGAGAAGAAGAAGGACAAAATAGAGGGACGAAACTCTGGATGTCAAACAGGAGGATCTGAGCTAGATAGAACAGCGACAGACGCCTAGGCGAACATGCTCCTGCTCTCGCAAATTCCGATAGGAATATCTCATGGTCGAAGGAACAATAGTGACAGCTATTCAGATACTAGATAGGACACAACAGCTAGAAACAAATACAACAGATTGATTACTGCAGGCCTCGTGTAATCCCACAGTCGCATCGCACTTGAAGCCGGTCATATCAAAACGGCATAACGATAATCCCTTGCGCATAGTCACGCAACCCCACATTCCCGGACAAGCTCAAACAGGAGGGGTCAGAACCAGCGAGACAACATCGGTGTTGTTTCTCTTGTCAACCAAAATATCTCCCGGCTTCAGGAAGCAGACGTTGGTGGAGTTCTCCCAACTGCCAGCAGCGCAAGGACGCGAGGGATTGTTCGCAGTCCAAGTGTCGCAGGCGCTTATGAAAGGTCAGCCTAGAGATCAACAAAAACAGTTGTGGAAAACTCACCTTGCACAGGCAATGGGGTCACCGATGGGCTGCTTAGAGTCCAGATTCGTTTTGGTCCAGTACTCGATGCCGCAGTTGATCTGGTAAAAGCGGCCGCTGCTGGCTTGGTAGAACAGGTTGTTGGCGGCGGGGCAGAGCTGTTGGGCAGTGACAGCTCCCGCGGAAAGGGCTGTCAGGAGAGTGGTGAGTGAATGCATGGTGGACTTTATTTTGAGTTGATGTATTGATTAGAAGTGTATGAGGATTCCGGCTTGTGCCTGATGAAGAGGAATCGACGCTGTCCATCTTGAGGACTTTATAGTTTCCTTGTCGCTTTGCCAACCTTTGTTATCCTAGGACTGCCTCCTCCTGTTCATATCTTTCACTTTCAAATTAGATATTGCTGATCAACTTCAGCTTACACGAAGCAGATTGTTGTTGCGGTGAAGAGCCAGACCTGCCATTATTGTCTCCCCGAATGTGACTTTCGCAAGTGAGCTCCTGACGTATAATTTGGAAGAAGATGCTAGGATCTCTTTTCGTCCATGATCAGCATTTAACCGACAAGAAAAGCTTCTCAAGCTAGCTGAGTAGAAGACCTAACCCCTTGATTCTTACACCAGTTCCGAGTTGGCCGCGGCAGAAATGGAAGAATGCGTTTGGTGAGCTGCGACAATGCCTTGACGTGCAATCACAGTAAGGAACTCGCGAGCAGCTGTCATTAGCAATATATATCTATATTGAACTTTTGCTTCTCGTTCATTTTCGTGAGTATGTGAAGGTGTGGAGGTTGCCATTCCAGAATGACAGGCTCGACGGTGAATTACCATGGCGGCGCGGAGTTTAATTGCCAGATTCATCTTGACGGTTACGCGGAGTTTAACTGCCAGATTCATCTTGACGGTTACACAGTCCTTGCCAACCATTGAGATACAGTATGCACAAGCCATGAACAACACCTACAACCCCCCAGTTCCACAACCTCACGACTTTGAACCCCTTTCCCCTCTTTTTCTTACCTTTCCCTCTGGTCTCTGCAGCCAACCATTCCTGAATCACCTAAAGCCCCTGTCCCTGAACAACACCGTACCTCACCAACCCAAGTACGGCTCCAAACAAACAAGCAATCGGTGGACTGATTCTGAACCAGCAGTCACCCACGTAACTTGTCGCCGTGACCACAACCCACCACGGATCATTCGCCAGACTCGTGCCGTTGACGAAGCCCTCGTCAATCCACCCAATCTGCCACAATTTGACGCCATCACCTGCACACGTAATTGGGTAATGTAAGTTGCCAAGGTACGGGGTTATCTAAAGCGATATTCGTAATCATGGAATTCCGGCCTGAAAGTCCAACTTCATCCCATCATTGCTATCTAAACTTCAATTAATCCAGAAACGCGTTTCTTCATCAAGGCAACAACGAGGCTCAAACGACTAAACTGCCTTATAACGTCATTCCAATAAAACTACGACGGCAGGTATAACGAGAGCTATAAAGAGGAACAATATTGTAGTGTTATAACCTGCACCGGATAGGATACAGACTGCAAGGCAGTACGCCTGGGTAAGATGACAGGGTAAATCGAAGGTTATAGGACGCTCTTAGACGGTATCAGTCACTGTTAATAATAGGTTATTTTATAAAGTATCGCTATAAGTATTATAATTAAGTGAATGTGATATTACTTGTGTGAGGAACTAAGTTCTTACGATAGGAAGCGCCCAGAGCTCCCTCTACTTATAGGGAAGCTATCTATATATATTTCTGAAGTATCCTGTATCTTGCTCGACCTGCTGCTTAATATACCTAATGCTATATTTGCCCGTTAATCCCGTCGAGCGTATCCTATGCTCGGTATGCTCGATGGATCTTGGCGGTTTTGGCGTCGAGCACGTCGAGCACCTCCTGATTAGTTGCTCGAGGTTAGAGTCTATAGGACAGGGCTACAATTGGCTACCCGTTCTCGTCTTCGTCCCCCCTTGAGTTCCCGTCAGCCCGTTCCCCCCTTGAGTCCCGTCAGCCCGTTCCCCCCTTGAGCTCCCGTCAGCCCGTCCCACTGAATTACTCTAATTAGTCCGTGTCCCCAGGATTTCTTATCTTTGATCAAGATTTTCTCTCTTGGTCTAACCTGTCCAAGAGAATTATTATCGATACCAAATCATTATTTTCTATATATTAGCGGCGAAGTCAGCCCGAGGCAGCATTGAGCCAGGTCGAGAGGCTAAGTTAAGCCGCAAATGTCGTGGTACCCTACTAGCCCTGCCCGCACACCGGGGCCGGCTCGACCTGTCATCAGCGCGACGGCCGTTGCCGTTGCTACCACTAAGGCCACCAGCCCTTATTCGACCTCAAGCTCCCCGACCCCTGCGAAGTACCCGACAGCCGGTCCCGCTCCCGCGCTCCCTAGTCCTCCTGCAACACCATGTCATCAGGCCCAAGCGAGCACCTCGGGAGGCCTTGCCTCAGCGGCGCAAAGAGAGGCCGTGGCCATGCGGAAACTGCGGAAATGCCTGGGACTCGACAGCGGTTACTGTGGCAGCGGCAAGAAGGATAATCCCGATGGATCATGTCGCAGTCGTTCAGGAGGTAAAGACGGCGAAATGGATAAGCTGCTACTGCCCTTAGCGACGCTGAAGCTAGCGGCTCCGGATCTTGAGGATCTGCTGGACGAGGTCGCCAGCAAGTGGCATTGCTATCATCACGCCTGGGGACACTATAAAGCGGATCGGGTAGCGCGCTGGATGACATGCATCCCAATCTACAAGGTTCCTGTCACTGCTACAGATGTCTATAAGTCCGCCAGTGGGCTCGGAAAGCTTCTCGGCCTCCGAAGCTGGACGTGCCGCAGCTACTGGAAGAAGTGTGAGATGAACCCTAACCCGCTGACGGGGCCTCGCTGTGCGGCGAAGTCGATGCCCTATTACAAAGGTGACAGCCATAAAGCCGCGGTCGATAAGATCCTCGAGTCGCTAGTCGGTCTCACACGTGCATCGCCCGGCTTGTGGGCCGAGTTGGTCAAGCTCGCGGGGAAATGGCATTGCGAGTCCCACTTAGGGGTCGTCTACGCAGAGGACCGGGCCCGCGAGTGGTCAGCGCTATTTCCGGGCGAGCCTCCGGTCGCAGCAATCACTACTACCAATCTCTTTGATGGGGCCCAAATGAAAATAAAGGAGCTGCTGCGTCCTTTGTCGTCTTAATGTCCCATCATTGCGGGCAACACCGGCAAGCGGTGCCGAAATCGTATCGCCGGGAGAAATATGCGCCACTGCGATAACTTGGCCGATGAGATTGCGAGGCTCGCCGTTAACCTGGATGACGAGAAGCTCCAGGTCTTGCTCGAGCTCCTCGACCTGATTGGGCGCTGCTCGGTGCACAACACACTCGACGCCGCGTGGGTGGCAAAGTGGCTATCGCAAATCCGCGACATCACGAGGAACCTACCGCGGGCTGCCGCTCCGGTGGGACTGTTGTCCACGCCCGCGCTGCAGTCGCTCACGGAGTCTGAGCAAGACATTTGTAGCAGGTCCACGCCGTCCGGCTACGACGAGTCCCCGCTACGCATTGTCCACCGGTCTGACGAGCCCAGAGACTACGAGTCCATTCGCCAGCGCATCACCAGCAAGTGGCGGGAGCCCCTAACGAAAGAAGAACAGGAAGTCGAGTGGGGCTTCCTATACGCATATAGTGTCAGGGAGAATCCCAAGTACGTCAAGATTGGATACACGTCTCGTGACGTGGTTACGCGGCGTATCGAGTGGCAGACGGCTTGCGACCGGCAGATTGCGGCCGCGTATCCGGTAGATTCTAAAGATGCGGTATTACTCCCTTATCCGCGGCGGGCCGAGGCGCTATGCTACGCGGAGCTAGAGCATTGCCGGGTCCGGGTCGCGTGCGGGCCTTGCCGCGTCCAGCACGAGGAGTGGTTCGAGGTGTCGGAGGAAGTGGCCGTCGATGTTATTCAGAAATGGACCGCGAGGATGGCGAAGAATCCGTACGGAATGGTTTAATATTTTGCGATTTGATGACTGTGAGGATTTCCGGATGAGACTTACCAAGGGGCGATTAAACACAAGGAATCTTCTCTAGATGAAAGATGTCGAGGACTTGGCAGATTTGGGAAAAGAGGTCGAGATAATGATACGGTATCTATTAATTCAGGTTGAAAGCGTTCAGGGATTATTGCCACGGGTGCATGAGGCTGAACCGCAAGTGATTCGCGGTATCGAACGAAAAGGGGATCAAAATTGTTAAACGGCAACGCGACTGGACGGTCGCGAATATAGTCTGGGAGAAATCGGTGGAGGAGGAAACGAGCTGAGAACCGGGGTTTTTCTTTGTATATTTAAGGCGCAAGGTTAGCGGACGTGAGTTTTTTCGATCGATATTATATTATATTAGCTAGCCGGTGTCGGAATCCGGCTGGTCATGCCCTACAGTGATGGGATGGGATGGGAGAGTTCTTGTTCGATCGCTGGGTTCGGACTGCAAGGCAGGGTTCTGTTAGCTGGCACGGGGACAAGCCCTCTCACGAACACAGGACTTACTGGTACGGGTCTCTCGAGACTTGTTTGCCCGGAGGTTCAAGTGTGTTTGTTGAGGGAAGAAGACGGGTGGGAAGATGATGGATGGAAAGACGTATTTAAGGTGGAAGATGGATTGCGAAGGTTGCCTAGTGTGGTTCTTGATTATGTGCGCCCAGGGCAAATGCCCTGGCAGCTGGCCTTATCACCACATCTGACGACCGTTGAAGGTATCGTGAGATCTTGGTTGTGGGCGTCGTCGTGGCGCCTACGACCGAGTTGTGCCTTATTAATCGAGCCATGTTGTGTATAATTGATCTTATAATTATTCGGGTTTTATTTTTTTTCTTCTGGTTATACCCGATAACGCTATAACTTAATAAGAAGAATTTTTCCAAAATCTTGCAAAAACCCTTTTTCAAGGCCTCGAATGAGTCCTGATCTCCAGAGTGACGGCGACGTTTTGCCCCCTCACCAGTACGATTTCTGTTTCCTCCAGTAACTGCGCCCACTGCCACTGTCACTGGGGGATATCCCACCGCCATGAGTATTACCTCCGTTTCCTTCACTACTATCACTGGGGGCTGTCCCACCGCCAGCACTGTGGCTTTGGCATACTGAACCACCAGCACTTGGAGGCGTCCCAAAATCACTGGCAGCATCTCCATAAAATGCGTCACTAGCAGCACTTCCATAGACTTCACCACTGCCACTGCCACTGCCACTGACAGAGGCCGCATCCGTTCCCGCAGCGGGCGGCGGAGTACACCACACGCAGTCACTCTCCGAGACGAAGAGATCGCCGGGAACCCATGCCACGAACATCTCGGGACAGGAACCGGTCATGATGAAGTCTTTGCATCGAGCTACGTCTTCGTGGTATTTGGGATTTCCGGTGGCAGCCTCGATGATGTTGCTGCGGCATTTGCGGCAACGCCAGTGGAAGTTTCGTCGTGTGCGCATTTGGAGGTTGTTCTCGATGGGGGTATTTATTTCAAGTATGTGTGTATTTGTAATATCCTAATTAGAAATGAGAAATCTTTGTTATTGAATGTTAATGCTGGCCAGCTGCTTCGTTTTATAATGCACAGTAAAAGAAGGTTGGGAATCGGATCGGAACATTGTGCGCATTGGGTAACCTTACGACTACGGAAAAATGTAATGACTTCATAAAGCTAGGTATGTCTGAAGCTAAATCGGTATCCTATAGATATTAGTAGTGACTCATTAGTGGTTGTATTCCGTACTCGAGATGACCAGCCGATATCATTGCAATGAATATCGCACCATCGCTTCTAAGTTCCAGAATCTTGCCACTATCTCCCTGTCAGTCTGTCCTACCACCACCCACGAGTACCTCCGTCTACATGTACTGCATCATCGCGTACACTAGCAGCGGCGCCAGTTGAAGCAGCTTGATGTTTATTTCCAGCGTCACTGGCACCAGCAGCCACCTCAGTTGAAGCAGCACCGCCTCCGTCTTCTGTACCGCCGTCGCCGTCTATTCTAGCATCACCACCACTACCGCCACCCCTTCCGACAGCAGAGTTCACGTCAGTTCCAGTAGAAGCAGGACAA
The DNA here is from genome assembly GCA_033725935.1 of Cladorrhinum sp. PSN259. Taxonomy (NCBI): domain Eukaryota; kingdom Fungi; phylum Ascomycota; class Sordariomycetes; order Sordariales; family Podosporaceae; genus Cladorrhinum; species Cladorrhinum sp. PSN259. The sequence continues at coordinate 40,927 of MU867086.1, read as the reverse complement.
TCACACAAACCATCCGTCTTCGTAAACCAAAATCCGCCAAGCAACAGGCGAGACGTACCTCCCCGCGCAGACTCCATAATCGAGGTAAGCCCTGCACCGCTCCACCCCTTCTGTGAGTTTGGGTTCTTGGTGTTGGGGTTGAGGATTGTTTTGTGGCATGAGGGGTAGTGCCAGTAGTAGGTTTTGTGGGTGCACACTTCTCCAACTATCCCTCTGTAATTTTATTTTTGTGAAATGCGTATGCCACGGTGGAAAGGTGTTTTTGGTACTATTTCGATTTGTGTATAAGACTGTGATAATCTCTCGGACTCTGTGGTGCTTTTGAACTTGCACCAGTAGATTCTTTTGTTTCTATGATGAGGACGGTAGTGATAATCAGTTGCTGTTTTGCGAGCTGTAAATGAGAAACAAAACCAAACCCAGAGGAACAAAGTTCCAAGTTTATATCAAGGAAACTACTTGTTACACATAGGCTTATTACATTGAGAATATCCGGCCAGAATAGCTAGTACGATGCGCAATCTATGACCAGAAGCATAAAATGTATATATATAAAAAATGACTCTATATCTAGGTACTGTAACCCCCTCGTCTATAGTATCTATCTATGTAGGTAAAAGATTCCCAATCCTTTATGTGTATCTATCGTGAGTCTGAAGTCTTCTGCTGCTCTAATGTCTTCATCATCTATAACCGTCTAAAAGTCAATCATGCTCGCATTCCGAGTCTGTAGCCTCGCACTCCTCGCAAAACTCCATCTTTTCCAAAGTTACTTCCATCTCTTTTGTCTCTTCTTCCTCTACCTCCTCTATTTCTTCCATTTCTTCTGTCGTCTCCTCTGTCTCCTCCGGCGCTTGCCTGATAGGTCGGGGTGGCTTGTACCACCTCACTCCCGCGTAAAGAGTATCGCTCTGCAAGTTTTCTCCCAAGCTGGTCAAGTTGGTTGTGATGTTCTCGAGGAACCTGGCGGGAGCCCGGTGGCTGAAGTGCTTCTGCAGGAGATAGGCCAAAGGTCGATGCTCCACGTTGAGCTTCTTTCCAGTATCCCGTTTCGGAATCGGACTGGTCGGGAGAGGATCACTGGCGCGGGCCAAAAGACTGGGGAACGCAATGTACCTGCTCTGGCAATCCGCGTGCTGGGCAACACCACAGGGAATCTTGCTGGTCGGCTCAGAAACGAACAACAACCTGGTGTACTTCTTGACTCCCTTAAAACCGGCGCTGGCGACTTCGAGAGAGGGAATCTCAATCATATTTCCAACTTGTGCTGGCATCGTGATCTCCTCTGGCTGGTAAACACCAGGGAGAATGAGGGTCAGCTTTCGGACTTGGGGAACCTCGGCAAGCTTGTCTTCGAATCCCTCGGGGGAGTGAATAAATGGCAGAGGGGTGTCGAAACGCGCTCGAAGTCGTCCCTTGGCATCCACAATGATGTTCTTCAACACCTGAGACACCCAAGCAATCTGGGCCACTTGCTCCTCCACAGGGAGCGCGTGCGTCCTCTCGGAAATGCTCTTATGCTCAGTACGCTGCATCAGACGCTCCTTTTCTTGGGTCTCGCTCGTGTCTTCCAGGAGCCAATCCATAAAGCTTGAGAACTCTGCGGTCTCGTCTCTGGTATATGGCGCAGTCCGGGTGTTGAAGCGGTACACGGGATACTTCAAGAGATGTTGATGGTGTTCAGCAGAGAGCTGAACGCTCTTCCTAATCACACCGTCCCATTGCAGCTTGGCGTCTCCAGAGAGAGAATACGTCCATGTGTCAACCAAGTCTTCGAGTCCGCTCCCTGCCGCATCAAAGAGTGGCGCCTGATAGGCACGCGACATGACTGCTCCCCATATGACGACCCTGTAGAGGGATCTGGTGATTCGTTCCTTGGCGAGGCGCTTGAGAAGAGAGAACCAGGGACCGGGGTTTCGGTAGCGCAGGGTCTTGGCCCAGACTTTATCCCAACCTCTGGCTGCATCAGTGTCCAGATCGAGCTGTTCGCGGCTGTTCGAGTCCAGGATATTGAAGAAGCATCGAGCGAAATGGTCCAGAGAAAATGCCTCCTTGAGTTCAGAGACAGTGGGCGCTCTCCTGAAGGGGCTCAGCTTGTCGATGGGGAAAAGGTCCTTGGGGTGAGGAAGCCGACCGGCGTTGTAAGCATCGCTGGCCTTCCTCGTCACCCTGGCGGCCAACACTGCGAGATCGAATGCCTGTTGTTGTTATTAGTAAACTGGTCGGGCAGCATTCAGTACGGGGATTAAGGGGTGTCGTACCATGAAAGAACAGAGAGCGACCGGCCAAATCACCTGCGCGGCATTCCTCACATAAATCTCGCGTATCGACTTGGAAGTAGACACAAGGGCGACAACGTCGTTTATATTATCGCAACTGGCCAGGATTGACACCACCAATTCCGCAGGAAGACGACTGAAGCCCTCGAACCCAAACAAAGGATGCGCCGCGGTGGCGTGATCGGCAACATCGGGATTCGTCTCTGGCATCACCAACCCTTCCTTTCCGAGGGACCGATATATCGAGACCGCTTCATTGAGAAGATCCATGTTGTGCTGTTGCAACGCGCGCGAAGTGGGAATTCCAGGGATCGACGACAGGGGGGCGAAGAGGAAAATGGAGTTCAAAATAAAAGAAATGGAGACAAAAGATAAGAAAAAGTGGAAGAAAGGAATGGGACAGGGAGGAGAAAAGAATGAATGCGCGCGACGAAGCGCTGCTGAGAGAAATCTAAAACCAAAAAAGACAACGCGCCCAAAAGGAAAAAAAGAGAGCCAGGGTGAGGGTGAGAAAAGGGAAAAAAACACAGTTTTGTGGACTGCCCAAAAAAAAGTTTCAGTTGCTTGGCGTTCCGCCTGGAACGCCGACCATTCCATTTGTGGGTTCGGAGAACGGGGGTTGTCACCCAGCTGACAGGGATTCGGGAATAGGCATGGTATTTTTGATGGTCGTTACGAGTTACGGTAAATAAAACTGTCATTTACAGTATTAAATGTAAACACCTTCAAGATATTTGGTAATATTGGGTAAATTTACATGTATTTTCAAGCCACTTACCACTTGTTCATTACCGGATATTCAACCAAATCCAGGAACACGCAGCAGCCAACAAGCATCTGGCAAGTGGCAATATCCATCCACAACATCCAAGCACGTTTTCACTGATTCCCGATATCCACATTGCAACACACTTTATTTTTACTTCATCCACAACCATAACCACACTTTTTGTCATACCGTGCATGTATAGTTTAACTTTAATATATTAAGCTCGTGACACAAAGAAAATAAAGAAAGAAAGAAAGAAACCTTAAAACACATACGATTACCCCTTATCTCTCTTGCTTTCCTGCTTTCTGGCTCGTCCTAGCCCTTACAAATACTCCATACAAAACCGACAAAGATGGGGACAAATTATACGGCCCTAGCTTCTTTTGGTGAGGAAAAATAAAATAATAAAAACCCCGAAGACAAAACTCAACCGGCCCCGTATCCATGTTAACTGCACCACAACTAGGCAGAGACGGTGACGTGAAGTTTAAAAAAAAAACAAAAAAAGCAAAAAACATTCTTGTTTAAACAGAGCGTTACCGGGCATAACCGGAAGAAAAAGAAAACATAGACAAAACCCAAAAAAATCGGGGCGTCGCTCGCAGGATGACAGATGATGTGTCTTTGTAAGTTCCGGGGTGAGGTGCTGATAACGGATGTGGTGGCAGAATGGGAAGGGTATGTTCATTACCGATGAAAAGTAGCCGGAAAGTTCCAAGTTGTTCGTGAGGAGCGTTGAGGCGAATCCGCCCTGCTGCTACGGCGGGAGCCAGTACCTCATGGGCTTCGTCGTTGACGGGTGACACCGGCAAGGGGTTGCTGAAAGACGTCGCGAAGCCTGGTTCTTGGTCCGTTGCCGAAGGGTAGAAAATGTGCACATCTCATCGTCTACCCATCTTTCCATCCTTTTTTTCCAACCAGTCCTTCCATTTCAAACACCCACCAAGTAAAAAAGAAACCCGTTTCTCTCCATCAAACATATCAACGCGCAGTAAGCAGTAAGCAGTGAAGTGAGCACATGCAACACAATCAAAAGCCTTTAATTCTTCTCCCAACCAGGCGGCGCACCACCCTCCTTAAACTCCATGACAAATTGCAGGTTGATCGGAGTCTTGTTGGTCAGCTCAATGAAGTCTTCGGACAGGTGTGCCCAGATCTCAGCAGCGAAATCGTAGTAAGGCTGCTGCTCTGCCTCAGAACTGCGCTCCGTCTGGCCGCAAAGGAGGACGATTTCTCTGATGGTGTGGAAGCCGTTGAAGGGGTAGTTGGTTGAGGCGGCGCGGGCGAAGTTCTTGAGGTCTTGGGCGATTGCTTGGGCTGGGTAGAGTTGGACGGTGGTGCCGTCGTCGGAGGATTCATCATCATCGTCCTCTTCGTCGCCGTCGTCTTCATCGTTATGGTTATTGTGATTGTCATCGTCGTCATCAACATCCAAAAAGTCCAGAGTATCCCACATATGCTCGAAATGCGGCGGCCCATCATCCTCGTTGTCACCTACAAACTCATCTTCCGTCCTTGGTTCCGAGTCATCCGGTTCAGTTTCAGAGTCCTCGCTGAGATCAAATGACGCAAGGTTGGCAGAATCGTCTTCATCTGTGTCCATAAAAGACACAGGGACCTCTGATACTCGTTCAGGGCTGTTGAGCAGGATGAACATGAGCGTCTGCAGCTTTGGGAGTGCCCAGACAAGGTTGGTGGCTATGCTGCGATCGAGCTGGTAGTAGGGGTTGAAGTGGCGGTAGTGAATTGCCAGGCAGCGCAGATTAGGGAATCTCGAAGTGATGGATTTCTCACAGACGTCGTGCGGGATGGGGAAAGGCTCCATGGTCCACAGATCGAATCCGGGACGGGCGGGATCGTGCCAGAAGTTAGGGGGAATTCCGGAGATGCCGAGGACTTGGAGGTTGGGGGCGACATGCTCGAGGCACTTGATGACCTTTGAGGCGGGGATGGGATTCTGTTGCACGTAATACTCAAAGTGCTTGATGGCGGGAGCGTGGCAGACGATGCGGTGGAGGCCTTTGGCGTCGAGCTGTCCTAGGGTGATCCTGATCTTGGTGAGGTTGGTGAGCATGATGCTCCTGGCCAGGCGGTTCTCGGCGATCTTGATATCCAGCGTCTGGAGCTGGCGGAGAGGACGGAGAAAGTTGGACAACATGTTGAGGGTTGCCCCGGAAATGTGAAGGGAGCGAACCCCGTCGTGATCTCTGGGCACCACAAGAGGCTCGTTGGAGAACCAGTCCCCCCTCAGGCGGTTGAGGACGTTAATCTTGTGTGCCTTTGGGCACATGCCGACGATGAGTATCATGGCATAGGAGCTCTCTCCCCACTGGAAGCCGTCAAGAGGTGCCACCACGGAACTGTCGCCGCCGAGGGCCATGCTCCTGAGGAGCGACTGGCAGAAGCTAGCGCCTTCCTCGCCCAGTCGGGAGTTGATGACGGCGCGGAAGGAGATGGGGTTGTGGAGGAGGAGGGTGATCTCTTGGACGAGATCGCCTAACTCTGGCTTCTCGTGGATGGCGCGGAGGAGGGAGAAGCCGTTGGTGCCCTCGTCGTGCCGCTGGGGGCCGGTGGCGGGCTGGTCGGCCCAGTGGGTGACACACACGTGTCGGTACAGGAGCGGCTGCAACACTGCTTAACATTAGCTAGTTGAAAAATTAAACGAAATGTGGAGAAAGCTGAGGGGAAGAGAAGAATTCATAGCTGCGAAATGGGACCCCTGAGCGATTATGCAATCATGAGATGTGCAAACAGACTGGATTCATTCCATCTGAAGATAGCCTTCTGATCATTCGAAAGTGCCACCCGACATCAGATAAAACCATTAGTCACGTCGGCCGTTCCGGAATGTACCGTAGAGTACGATGAGACTGACAAACTGGAAGGGTCTAACCATAACGCTTTCATTAACCTGTCATCAGCCAGTTGAGATCAATGGTCTTCCACAGTCTGTTGACAATTTGAGAGACACTCAACAGTCTGTCAGAGCTGAGGGAGACTAAACAGGTCGCAAACAGGCTGATAATGGGTTGGTGAGAACAAATAGCCACCCTACCAGTTGGTAAAGTCTGGAAGAGACTCGCGGGCTGTTTCAACGTGCCATCGATAAACCGCCAAGAAACTGTGTGGTCGGTTACCAAGAGGTGAACAGGCTTAGAGAAACTTGACCGTCTACCTCCGCACAACCTGAGAACGCCTGAACACTTTGCCAACAGGTGGAGAGACAACCAACAGACTGTTGCAGGCTGAAAAAGGCTTCGGCAAGCCGTTTCGGTCTTGTTTCAGTCTGCCATCATGACTGCCACTATCAAAGACTCGACAGTCTACTGACGACAAAAGACAGGCTTGCGAAGATACTTGTCTGTTATGCGACAGCAACTGAAAGAGACTCGACGATCCGTCAACAGTCTGAGAGTAGCTCAAGCCTGGTCACGTAAACGCTCAGGGAACCCCATTCCTGCCAGTCAACTTCTCAGAAAGAAGTCAGAGAAGAAAGAGAAGCAAAGGGGTGTATAACCAGCAAATAATAATTTGGCGAATTAATTCTTAACCATACCCGCAAGAAACCCCTTCGAGGTTCTTGCCAACCTCGAAAGGTTGGCCACCCTGGCCTTGTAGCCCGAAGGCCACCGCTCCTGGGAGCCCAGGAGCTCCTCCCCGAGGAGGAGAAGGAGCTCCCTGGGGAGCCCGGCGAGGGAAGCGGCGGCGAGGGCGGCGGCAAGGGCGGGAGAGGCCCGAGGCGGCGACGAGGGGGAGGGCGCGGCGGCCGAAGAGTTGCTCATCTTGACTAGAAAAAAAAATAAAAGTCAGTGACTGCGACGTCAAATAATTAATAAGTTTTAACGTACCGGAAGCGAGGGCGACGGGAGCGGCTCGAACAACAACCTTTTTTCTTTTTGTTTTCTTTAAAAAAAAAAGGCCGGGGCGACGAAGTTGTTGTTGTTATTGCCGCCGTTGTTGTCGTCGTCGTCGTTGTCGTCGTCGTCGTTGTCGTTCTCGTCGTTGTCGGGAAAGAAAAAAGTCAAAATCAACAATTCTTTTGACTATTGAATTGTCTACTCTAACTCGCTCATCATGTGACAGAACCCATCCGTTCCTTCCAGAGAGTTCATCAAGGTCTTCTACTCGTCCAACTTTACGTCACTCAGTCTTTGGGGAAGGAGCCTTTGTCATTGAGCTCACAGCCTGTTGATTTGGTCAACGGAGACTTCCGTTTCTACACCAGCTGGCATTCCTACCAAGCCTACCTTGAGTTCATGATGTGTTCAATAAAAGGAATATCTCCGTCTAGATAGTTGCTATTGCTTCAAGAGTCGCCTAAGATCCACTACAGTGACTGGTTATGTCTTTCCAGTTTGACTTTACTAATTCAGTATCGAGACTCACTTCAGACTCCAGACACCTCAATAGTCTATGCTTCACCCTGTAAATTAACGGTTTATCAACTAGCTCCAGTAGTCTTTAATAACCTTGAATATATATCCGAAACAGGAGATGATTCTTGAGAACAGAACAATCCTGTGGCATATACCACGCTTAGTCGTGGATGGATTCAATGTAGTACTTTAAATTGAAAGGGAAAATACATGGAAGAACGCTCTCCCACATGAAAAAACTTGGCATCACAAAACTTAAGCAAGAATTGGCTACTGCCGGCGTGGATAGAGAACATGATGTATGTACTGAATCTGTTTGGCGCTGGGATTGATAGTATAGCCCATCACTAATCTTTTACGCAGCACGCAAAATTGAATAATACCTAGGTGATGTTCAGTTTCTTGGGAATTCAGTGAAGTATGTCGAAGAGAGGCGGAAATCCGATCTGAATGACGGCATCCTTATGCTTCATGTGAAGTCTCGGCACTTTGTGTTGGCAAAAGGACGGCAAGAAGTCTGAACCAGGAATGTGCTCAGTGTCTTGGCTGCTGTGCAGTTGAAGTTGGTTATTTCGGGAGACGGTGGTCAACAAGAGCTGAATACTTGTACTCAAAGCACTAAAAAAGAGATTAGAATGCCAGCCTTTTAATTCATGGCGCATGTTGTTGTATGTACATCAAATGTGATGCAGGTGACTTGAGACTAGTGAGCTTGTGAAGACAACGCCTGGCACGCAAGACTCTGCAGCGACGGAGTGCACAGCTGCCGTCAAGAGACGACGATGTGAACCAAAGCGGACCATCAAATTTGCCCATGCAGTAGCTGGTGCTCCTCGTTCACTTTTGCGCAAAACTCCGCACAGTGACGGTCGTCCACCCACCGTCTGCAGGGCGGCTTCCCAATCTGTTCTTCGCATAACCAACTCCGCATGGAAAGTCCTCGGTCTTTCAACATCTTTTGTAAACTTTATTCGCCCTTCCAGCAATCTTCAAAGCTTAGATATGGCATTCATCGGCAACAATTATTATCGAAAAACATCAGTAATTTCACTATCTCTCTTTAGCTCGCACATCAAAGCTGGCACGAGTGTGACCGTACCGGGTACGAGACTGCAGCGCTGGCACGAATGTGTGGAAATAGTGTGTGATTTAACTTTACGAAAATCCTGGTCTGATGCGATGTTGTTCGTGCTCTGGAGGGAAACTTGGATCGCAGGTTCCTAGCTACGCTCGCCCACCACTTCAGATTGCTTCAACTCCCTACCTCCTACCCAGTCAATGACACCTCCGCCATCAAGCACTTTCAAATTTGAGAGCTAACTCCCATGTCAGAAACAGGGTGCCGCCGACCCTGTAATTCTGCAGGCGAGGGCGGAGATGGAGCAGAGCCGTCGCCAATCGCGCATCTCTCCAAAGACTGAGGGGAACCTCTGCTACCTCCGCCGCCAGACAGAGCGGCGTCACCATCAACTCGACATGAAGTTCCTGGTCCCCCAAACAGGGCCAAATGGGGCGAAGAACCTCTTGGCCCACACGAACCGGGACAGGTCCCACCACCAGGACCGCCTGATCCAGCCTGAGGTCTCTCAGGCCGGCCAGAGTGCGTATGCATCCCTTTCAACTTCTCTGCGACAACATCGCTGACAATTTTCTAGTCCTTCCGGCCGGTCAATCATGCGCCGTCCGGCTCTAGCAATGTCGACTTCCAGCACTTCCAGGGCGGCGCCAACGCTAGCCTCAATGCCCCCATGGAACTTACCGTCGTTCTGAGGATCCTGAGAGCGCTGGGTTGACAAAGACAGAGATCTGATGGTTAGTTGCAATATCTTGTTACGCAGTCTTGCTGGTTTTGGTTCTGTCACGGTCTCTAACATCCAGCCTGATACCCAGATCTTGCGACCTTCCTATCAAGGACAGCCCGAGCCATAGAAGAAAGAAGAGAAAACAAAAATGGCAGAGATGGAGAAAAGGTTTGGGACAAGACGGAATGGGCGCTTAATGTGAAGATGACTGTTCGGGGTTCATCGCTCAACTACACGACATGAAAGGAAATACACTGGTAGTCGCGGTCGTTGGCGCTGCAGCTTACTCCATCATCAAGAGAGAATGCTCATTTCATGCAGTGGTTTTCATCACGACGCCTAGTTCAAACCTGCACGCCGTACAATGCATTAGAATACTATGCTCATGATTCTCAGGGTGAACAAAACGTATACCAGACCGGTTATTAGGACATCATGGACCAGCGCTCCAAAGGTCAAGTCGGTTCACCGTTTCAATACCCATATGGACCTCCACGTTTTCCTTTGAAAACAGGGTCTAGATTCCCTGCGAACAAATAATAGGTCTGGAAGATTATGCCTGGAATTTGGTCAAAAACAGCTCACGTCAGTCCGGCAGCTGAACTTGAAAAGGATGCAGTAAGCTGACGGTGCTTTCACGGATCCAGTCTATTGGTGAACGTGCGACTGCGGCGGTGTGCTTAGCCATCAAAGCCGCAACCGCGCCGCATACATGCTAGGTATACTGAGTATACTCAGATCATGCTTTTGTTGATCAGCATGAACCTTTGGCTTTTCGTGGGCGCCGTATCCAGTGGCCTGGACTGCACATGCGCCATGCTGCGAGGGTCCAGATTTGAACGCACGACCGACACTAGTGAATAAACGGCGCAGCTGAGAATTCGTTTTCCGCCAATCAGCCTGACGGTACGGTACTTCGCCGATCCCCTTCGAGATGACGAGATGGACCCCTGCAGCACTTGACAGATATGCCGCGAACTCCGAGAACTCGGATCCTCACACCATGTTCCCAAGCCTCAGACGCGTCGACCATGTTGAAAGATATGTACTGGTTGTCAGCTCCTGTTTGTCGCTCTGGGATTCCCCTCTTCCTTTACCAGAAGCTCTAACATTTCCCACTTGCAGCACGAAGGACATGGCGAACACAACCACCAACGGCGCCCATACAACGATGGATCAAAAGGACGACGACCGAGTTGACCCGCACAACCAACTTGTCCCCAACTTCCAAGCTAGCTTTCCTGAGCGCATCACAATCGGCGGCTTCAAGTTTCTCAACAAGTTTGTCCCCTGGTACAAACTGCCCGGCCTGATTGGAGCCTTCAACCTGGCCCCTATTCGCACCGAACTGCGGCAATACAATCTATACGACGGGTATGTTTCCGCCGAGGCACAAGGAACCTCTACCAATAACCCCCTGACCGACAAGCGCTACGAAGGAGCTCGCCACTCTGATGGCAAGTTCAACTCCCTCGAACAGCCCCTGATGGGATGTCGAGGCATGCGCTTGGGTCGCAACTTTCCAAGGGAGCTGACGCCGAAGCCCACCGAGGAAGAGCTATGGACGCCCAACCCTCGCATGATCAGCGACAAGTTCATGGCCCGCCGTGATGGCAAGTTCATCCCTGCTGCCACACTCAACATGCTCGCGGCAGCTTGGATCCAGTTTCAGACGCACGACTGGTTTAATCACGAGGAGGTCCGTACAGAATGATACCCCCATTTTTAAAACAAAAAATGGTAGAATCCATCTGACTGACATGTGGAATCAAACAGAGCAAAGACAAATTCACCGTTCCCCTCCCAGAAGGCGACACTTGGTCCCAGATGCATGGACCGCACATGCAACTCCACAAGACTCAGCCCGATTCCATTCTCGACCCTTCGGACGTCAAGTGCCCCGGCTACAAGAACGAAAACACTGCCTGGTGGGACGGCTCCCAGATCTACGGCTCGAGCGAGGAGGTCACCCAGAGCTTGCGCACAAAACTCCCAGACGGCAAATTATCGCTCGACAAGATCGGCGCCGTGTCTTTTCTGCCGAGGGACAAAGAGGGAAACCCCCTGACGGGATTCAACAACAACTGGTGGATAGGCATGGAGATGCTCCACACGCTCTTTGCGCTGGAACATAACGCCGTCTGTGACGAGATCAAGAAGGCGCATCCTGATTGGACCGGGTGAGTTTCCGTCTTCTTGCCTTTTTCTTCTTTTTGTTTTCTTTTTCTGACAGGTGTGTTGTTGCTTGTAATTTAGAGACCAAATATTCGACACCGCCCGCCTCGTAAACTGCGCCCTGATGGCCAAAATCCACACGATAGAATGGACCCCCGCCATTTTAGCTCACCCGGCCCTCCAGGTAGGCATGAGCGTGAACTGGTGGGGCATAGCAGGCGAGAAGCTCACAAAGGCCGTCGGCCGGCTCTCAAAAACGAGCGAAATAATCTCGGGCATCCCCGGCTCCGGAGTCTCCCAGGAGGGCGTTCCTTATTCGCTCACGGAAGAGTTTGTATCGGTGTACAGAATGCACAGCCTCATGCCTGACAGCATCGCTTTCTTCTCTGTCAAAGAAGACGGCGGGCACGTCGAGACCGTGCCGCTGCCCGAGCTGTCGTTTGGTAAGGCGCAGAGTTTGTTCAAAGAAGAAAAAGTCGGGTTCGGGGACGCGTTTTACAGTTTCGGGATTAATTACCCGGGTGCCATCACCAACAATAATTATCCTGAATTTTTGAGGAACCTCAAAACGCCGGATGGGCAGGTTAGGGACCTGGGCACGGTGGATATCCTGCGGGACAGGGAGAGGGGAGTGCCGCGGTACTGTCAGTTCAGACGGCTGTTGAGGATGTCTGTGCCAAAAACGTTTGAGGAACTTACGGGTGGAAACACCGTGTTGGCAAAGGAGCTGAGGGAGGCTTACGATGGGGATATCGAGATGGTTGATGCCTTGGTGGGGAGCCACTCCGAGCCTGTTATTCCTGGGTTTGGATTCTCGGAGACGGCGTTTAGGATTTTTATATTGATGGCCAGCAGGCGCTTGAAGAGTGACAGGTTCATTGCTGGACAGTGGGGGGAGAAGACATATACAAAGGTCGGGTTCAAATGGGTTCAGAACACGGGGATGAAGGATGTTTTGAGGAGACATTTCCCTGAGCTGGGGAAGGTGTTGGATTTGAGTGGGGGGAAGAATGTGTTTGCTCCTTGGGCGAAGCTGGATGGCAGTAAAGGGTATGAGGGGGTTGAGACCAATGTTTTGTAGGCCATGGAATTATTTTGGGGGTGCAAGTAAGCAGACTGGAAGTACAAGCAGATAGTTCTATGACTCATGAACCAGAACCGCTTAGGCTTCAATGATAAATTCTACTTATAACACATTTGAGCATATGATGTGGGCGTTGTCGTGGCTCCTGCGACCGAGGCGTGCCTTATCAATCGAGCCATGTTGTGTATAATTGTATAATAATTATTCTGGTTATATTTTTCTTCTGGTTAAGCCCAATTACGCTCTAAGTTATACAATAATTTGAGTATATGATGTTTCGCTTTTGCAAGATTTAAATACAATCTCCGGACGCACCAAAACGCCGGCTTGGACATATGTATTTTTTGTAAAAGACGTCTCTTGTATGGAAGCTGTTTACCCAATGTTTTAATGATTTATATACAGTAGATAATCGACTTTACCATCTTTGATCTTAGAACTGAATCATTCTACGGAGGCTTCTGAAAATAAAACAGACTGGGTCAGAGAATATGGTACCTTGAGGGTGTTTTAATTCACAAATCTACGACCATGTAAGAATTTCGTCGAGGCCGGCTGCCCAAGTCTTTGCATTGGCTCAACTGATATTGGTGTGATGGCTACCGGGAAGTGTGATGGCAGTAACGCTGTTCAGGTAGTTACCAATGACTTGCCACGGTCGTGGTTGCCCGCGCGAACGACGAGAGGTGCACTTGTTGCCATGGGCACTGTATGAAGCGTCTGTTTACATCTGCGAGCCCCAATGGAAGCCTTGGCAGTCGTCGACAGGCAGGTACAACCAGTCTGCAAGCGGTCAGAGCTTTGGACAGGCAGGTTAGATAAAATAAATTCGAATCAGTTCGCCGAGTTCTTGACACGACCACGACCATGACCGCGACACGACAATTGCGACCCGCACCACCAACACCACACCTTCACCCACCTCAGGTAAGGATTTCCAATTTTCAAACAGGCTGGGAAAAAGAGTCCAAGCATCTGGAATATCATTGCATCCCTAGCAATAAGAAACCGGGTCTGTGAAAAATCAAGGTACACTTATTAATAGCGACTGCAGACCAGATCTCAGCCACCACACACCTCCAACAGCGACAAGGTAAGCATTCTCGATCTCAACAGGCCTACATCCCATCACGTCACGCATAACTAACATCCTTTTAGCCATTCGTAAAAAAAAACCCCAGCGACAATGGAGGACAGCACCAGCCTAGCCGGCCGCAACGTCATCTGCAGCCTCCCCGCCGAAGTCCTCGATATGATCATGGACTTTGTGCTGGAGGACCAAGACGAAACCCCCCTCCAAACCCTCTCCCGCCTCTCCCAGACCTGCCGTACCCTCAAGGCGCGTGTCAGCCCCCGTCTGTACGCCGACATTTCCTCCGTCTACACCTCCGGCGCGAAGATCGACCCCCTCGCCGCCGCCATTTCCTCCAACCCTTCTCTCGGCGCCCTCGTCCGCTCCCTCCACTTCGAGGCGCCCCGGTACATCCACCCCCGCGCCTTCATCAACGGGGTCGTCGTGCCATTTTTTCGGCAACGCTTCGGTCGGGCCCCCTCCGATGCCGTCCTCGCCCGCGTGGATCCCCAGTTGGATGATAAAAGCCGGTATTCTCCTTGGGTCTTGGCGTGCCTGATGATCCATATGCCCAATTTGGGTCTTGTCTCGCTGGATGGTAGGGAGCAAAGCTGGTTGGACACCAGGTTTCTGGAGGTGCAAAACGGCGGTCGTCGCGCCTCTACTCCGCTCGTTACATTCGACAGCGTTGCGAGTCTGGAGCTCAGGGGAGGTCATCCGAACCGTCTAAACGGGCTTTTCTTGTGTCTTCCTAACCTGGCCGAACTTACCGTGATCAACAGTGAGGGCTTCTCAGGCTTGCGAGCAAATTTTCCGAACCTCTCGACGCTGAAGCTGTTCGACTGCGGCATTGCCAAAAGCGGCATCGTTTCGATATTGAAAACCGCCAAAGAGCTGACGAGGTTCGAGTACGAAGCGCACGTACCGAGACGGGATATTAAGCCGCTTTCTGTGCTGGATTGTCTGATCAATGCGCCAGGCTGTCATCGGCGTGAAAAGCTGGAGAGGATGTACCTCCACGTCGGCAGTTTTCGGGTCGAAACAACGGGTAGACTGGTGCCGATCTTGCCTTTTCGGCTGGCTGTCTTTACGGGTCTCAAGTACCTGACGATTGACAGGCGGAATTTGGATCGGAGCGCGGATGGGGTTGAAGGTACGTACATACATATTAGATTTGTTTTCACTTGCCCCCTTCCTCTTTTTTTTTTCTGACAACCCAAACTAATGTTGTGTGTATATGTATAAAGTGCTCAAGAAACTCTACTTCTCCCACCTCCCAACCCTCCTCGGCCTTGCCATTATCGGAATCGAGCCTAGGGAGTCCACCGACGAGGCGCCCCCTCGGCCCTGGTTTTTCCGGGAAGACGACCTGGCCGAGCTCGCCGACGAGATCATCCGTCGGGCCGAGCGCCCTAGCCTTACCCGGTTGTGGCTCCGCGCCGGCGACGGCTGGACCAGTGACAGCCCCGAGCTGCGGCTGTTGGCGCCCGGCGACCGGGACCGCTGGCGCCGGGTGAGGGAGTGGGCCAACGACCGGTACGCCGGCCCGCTGGCGGCTCTCGGTGTCCAGGTCCGCCTGGACTTTTGGGACGACGACGCCGGGGTGGAGGGGAAGGGAGGGAGAAAGAGATTGTTTGCCGATTGGTAGTTCGGTTACTTCGTTTTTCTAAGCGATCAGGAGGAAGTTTTTTGTCTTTCGGGATTTTTTAAAAGAAAGGGAGAGATGGGTTTTTTATGGGCGGGTTTTTTGTTTGAGTATGGGAGGAGAGCCCCTATTTATTTTTGTTCTTGTAGGAGGAGAGGAAAGAGCCTGGGTTTTTTTTTTTCCCTTTTCCTTTTCTGAAGAACGTTTTTATACCCTCTGAATGGTTTATACTCTCTGCTTTATCTGTTGTTCGTGTATGGGAGGGAAGCAGAAGGTTTTTCTTTTTTTTTTTCGGGATTGGGAGGTGGGCTGTTTTTACAAGAGTGTTTATAGATGTCTTAACGGTAAAGTAATTCGCCTTAATAATAAGATCGCGTACCTACGTGTTACAACCTGCACCGGGTAGGGTTCAGACTGCAAGGCAGTACGCCTGAGGTAATATGACAGGGGAATCGAAGGTTGTGGGACGCTCTCAGACGGGGTCAATCACTGTTAACTAATAGGTAGCTCTATAAAGTATCGCTGTGAGTATTATAGACAATGAACGATTGTAATTGCTTGCGTAAGGAACCAAGTCCTCACGATAAGAAGTGCCTAGCACTTCTCCTACTTATAGTGAAGCTATCTATATATGTTTTCTAGGTATTTCGTACCTTACTCTGTCTGCTTTGTAGTCTTGGCACAGATTATACAGAGCAACTCTCAGTGCTCTATTTGCTCTATGGTCTTGGCATAGATCACATAGAGCAACTCTCTGATTGGTTTTCCCGGGACTTATGGGTCTTTATATCCCTGGCCTAACGATTAACTATGGTCTGCACGATGTCAGGTATCCGCGCCTTGGGAAATGTGCACTTGGAAAAGCAATTGATGGTTCAGATGGTTGCTTGATTGACTGATCTGGTTCTGACCAGAAGAGTGGTCTGGCTCGACCTCCCTTGATATCAGGGAAGATCTCAGACCCTGTAAAAGCCAAGGATAGATTACATCAGTATGTCGCAAGACTCGTGGTCCTGTAGACCCTAACCCACGGACAGAACCTCCGACGGGTCCTCCATTTCTAGACCCCTATTTTCTGACACACCCCCTCAGATCCAACTAACCTGTAGGGTCTGTCTAGGTATTTATGTATCGGGAGGTTCTTCTAGTCCTAGCTGTTGAATGAATCTACTATGACACCCAATATTTAAGGCCTTTGTTAGTCCATCTGCCACTATACTGCTTGACGGAGTATACTTTACGCTAATAGTCTGCCGCTTAACTTCCTGACGTAACCAGTGGTTATGGATATCCATATGGCGTAGTTTTGTCTGCAATGTGGCCACTTCGGCCGTAATTAGCCGTATGGTCTGGGCATTATCGTACTAGATGGTAATCCGGTGGCTGTCTAGCCGTATAGTGTTACAACCTGCACCGGGTAAGGTTCAGACTGCAAGGCAGTACGCCTGGGGTAATATGACAGGGGAATCGAAGGTTACGGGACGCTCTCAGACGGGGTTAATCACTGTTAACTAACAGGTAGCTCTACAAAGTATCGCTTATAAGTATTATAGATAATGAACGATTATATTACTTGCGTAAGGAACCAAGTCCTTACGATAGGAAGTGCCCAGCACTTCCTCTACTTATAGTGAAGCTATCTACATATATTTTCTATATATATTATACCTTGCTCGCTCTGCTCGCTCTATAGATCCGCGATCATAGCGAGCAAGCTTCTTGCTCGCCGTGCTCGCTATGCTTGGCAGCGATCAGAGCAGGCACATCTTAATTAGTTGCATCGGGACTTCGTGGGTCTTCACATCCCTGGCCCAACGATTGGTCATGGTCCCACAATGCCCTGCATAGTGGTCCGTGTGCGGGGGGTTTACGCGCGGGGCGTAACATATAGTCAGTTCTTAAAGGAGTCGGCTCATAAAAAGGGCTTCTTTAGCGGCCTGTGCTAAGGCAAGAAGCTCAGCCTCGGTTATAGACGTGGTTATTATATCTTGCTTATTGGCTCGCCAGCCTACCAGTCCACCAAATAACTTCATTATATACGCCTGCGAGCTCTTTCGATCTAACGAATTATCTGCAAAGGACGCATCACTTGCGACCACGAAGTCGTCTTTACCCCCTAGCCTTAAGGCTAATTTACGGGTATTATATAGGTAATATAGTACTTGGTTAGCTGCTTCGTAGTACTGTGGTCTAGGATTAATATTAAATCGAACGAGTCGTAAGGCGGCAAAGGCTACGTCTGGTCTTATGATGACGGCAGCGTATAGGATAGATCTAGTCTTTTACTGGTATTAAGTAGTCGTGTGTAGCTCGGCCGTGCCTTCGTATGGCAGTAATTCTATGTGTCCTATTAGGACCTTAGGTGGCCGGCTAGTCGAAGTCTTAGCCCGTATGATGATCTTATCGATATAGGCAGTCTAAGAGAGCTAGAGTATCCGTCTTACCCTGTCCCGGTGTACTTGGATTTTAAGGAACTACTGTAGTAAGCCTCCTCCTATAAGCGTATACCTCTGTTAAAGTTATTAAGCTAGTAGTCCTACCGTACCGGTATCTTTCCCTCGGTAAGTAAAGACGATATTATTAACGTAGAAGAATATAAGGATCCCATTATTAATTATGATATATAGTTCGTATAGGACTGGCTGGAAACCTAGTATATTAAGAGCATTAGTAAGCTCCTTTTGCCAGAGCAGTGGCGATTGCCGTAGGCCGTAGAGAGCCTTCTTAAGCCGTAATATGTATCCAGGCCGTATATAGCCGTGGGGCATCCTTATATATATGGCTTCCTTGAGAATAGCATTAACGAAGGCATTAACTGCGTCGTACTGGGTGAGCTCCAGATCGAATCTTGCCGCAATAGCTATCAGTGTCCTGAACGACCGGGCGGCTAGTGTAGTAGCGAAGGTGTCTTGCCCTGTAGGCTTCTGCTGGTCTCCACGCACAACCACTCTTGCCTTGCATTTCTGGAATCGGCCGTCTTGGTCATATTTGTAGGTATATACCCACATACAATCTAAGATCTGGTTGCGGCCAGCTTGCCGCTTCTCGATCTCTTCCCACGACCCCATCTGGGCATGGCTTAGTAGGTGGTCCTTCTCAGCTTGCAGGAATTGCTCTCCGAGTGGGTGATGCCGTAGTTGCCTGTGCGATGTTGGCGGCAGTGGCAGATCTTAGTGATGCAGGCTCGTTAGGCCATCTGGCCGTCTAGCCAGTCGCTGGGCCATTGCCTTAGTAAGAACCTGTCCTTGGTATTGCACTGGCTGTATTAGCCGTCCTGCCAAGAAGACTGCCATCTAGACTTGGAACCCTGGACCAGTGGTAGCTATTATGGCGGCGGCAGTGGCAGCTATAGCTGGCCGTATTGCTGTGGCTAATAAGGCGGCCTCTGGTGAATCTGGTAACGGGTATGGTTCGAAATACGAGCTTGTGTAATAAGGGGCTTCTTCTTAGTCTTCGACTCCCTTTGGCTCGGCGTTATCGTTTGCGGCGGATTCTATAGTCGTGGCGTCAGATTCGATTATCTGAACATCGTCGTCTTCGTAAATGCCAGTAGGCTCAACATCATATGGCTCCTTAATGGTATTTAAGAGCTTCTGTAAGTCCTTAAGCCGTATATAGATATAGTCGTCTTTTAAAAACTGCAAGTTTCCATTAAATATCTCTTTTTCATTAAAAACGACATCTCTGGTAACGACGACTTTATTAACGACTGGATTCCAGATCCTATAAATATTCATTAAATTATAGCCGACCAGATACCCGATCCATGCCTTTAGATTCAGCTTCGGATTCCATTCTTCGATGTCGTCTAGCTTCTTATTCTTCCCAGTCCTAGCTGCCTTAGTAAGAGCAAAGGCTTTGCAGCCATAGGCACGCAGGTGGGCTTAGCTAGGCTTCCTGTCTTCCACTATAGTGCCGTCTTAAAGTGCCACATAGGTATGGAACCGGTCGTACGGAGTCTTCCACTTATAGGCGTATTTCGGTGTTCGATTATTTAAGTATACGGCGGCTCTGACGATCTCTGGCCACAATTCTTCCGGCAGTCGTGCCCCCGCACGCATGGCGCGCGCCTTGCTGGCAATCACACCCCCTGAGCGCTCTACGCCTCCATTCTGGGCTGGCGTATCAGGTATAGAGGGCTCGATCCGTACTAACTAACGAAGTAGATAGGCCTTAATTAGTCCGATATTAAATTCGTTATCACACTCTACTACTCTCGGCTTAAGTTAATATTACCGTTCCAAAATACCGAAGAGGTTTACTAGGGCAGTTATTATACCTACACCTTCTCTATTCTTCAGATAGTAGTCCCAGACTATTCCAGACCACCTATCTATAACCAGTAGTATATGCCTATAGCCGTCTAGTCCTTTATCGTAATCACAGATGTCTACGGCAAGCCGTAATCCTGGGCCTTCCATATGCTGGCGAGGCTCTCGTCGTGGCAGTCGTTTGACTTTGGATATGCCACAGGCGTCGCACTTAACCATGGTTGCCCCCTTGATCCGGACGCCTATAGTATACTGGACTAGATGTTCAAGTGCCTGTGGGCCTGGGTGGCCAAGGCGTAGGTGCCAGATGCTGGCGATGGCTTTGTTTGGCCGTCGACTGGTGCAAGAGGTGTATTTGTGGCGCCGGATGTGGAGGCTTGCCTGTGTGTAGGGACCTGGCTGTGTGTGGTGGCTGGCCGATGCCATAGATCCTGCCGATGCCATGGATCCTGCCGATGCCATGGGTCCTGCCGATACGTATAGTGGCACGTATTCTAGGACGTGTTGGTTAAAGTGGTCTAATAAGTAGCCGATAATGGAGCCGTTATTACACCGTAAGCAGTCGTTCCCTGGACTTATATCCCACCAGTACCTACGCCTACGTAGTAATCGGTAAGATACCAAGTTACACGCGAATCTTAGGCAGTAGGCTATATCAAAGAGCTACAAGACGTAGGCGCCCCTTGGACTATCGAGATAAATGGCTACTTTGCCGTATCCTTGTATTAAGACTGGCTGCTCTCCGGCCCAGACGTGGTCGCTAGGAAGAGTATTCTTAAAGGTAGTAAACCTGCTTTTCTTATTAAATATATGGAGAGTTAATCCAGAATCAAGTATTATAGAATTCTTTAAAGGGTATTCAGTTATTAAAAAGGCTGTTTTTATAACTAAGAAACTGCCAGAGCAACGGCCAACCTTACGGCCTAGTCAGCTCTGTAATTTTAACTGGGCTGTCAGCTTTTCCACTTCCTTTTGAAGATCTGGATTAAGTAAGGCTTCCTTAGTCCTAGACCGAAGGTACTCTCTTTCGATAAAACCCTCTGGGGCTAATTATGGGAAAATATAAAAGCATCTTATAAGACGGTAAAACTGGCCACAATAAGGGCAAATTAGTAAGGAACTTGCAGAGCCTGACGCCTTCTTCGGCCTCTTTTTAGGTCTTCTACCTCTCGAATTACCCTATCGCTTTTTACTATTCTTTTATTCCCCCTTATCTTTACCGGAGCCGTCTTTATTATCTTAGGTATCCTTAGAACAGGCCTCTTTAGTATCTTTTATACTAGTAAAGGAGGGACCGAATGAACCTTTTGTAACCCGGTAACCTATCGGATTATAGGCTTATATTCTAGGTCTTATAGCCTTTCTAAAGGCGTTAGCTACCTCACGGTAGGTAAGAGTTAACTACTCAGCTTACTTATAGAGCTTATAGCTAGTTGCCTAAATAAGCATCACTGCTTCTACTGTATAAATGAAATTATTGAACCAGGTAAGTGCCGAAAGGGCCTCTAGTACTTTCTTACGTATAGCATAAGCTATAGCTTGTTCCCAGGCTTCCGACCACTTTATCGGATCCTTAGGCATATAGGTAAGCGGTTTGACGGCCGCGCGATAGGCATCTTGCGCATCGCGTAAAGCGGCCTAGCTGGAAATGCCTGTCTGCTCCTTCAGATTATTATACCACTCGCTAATCGACTTATCGGCTTCGCAGGCTATAGCGAAGTAATAGTGTTACGCCTCGCGCGTAAATCCCCCGTACACGGACCACTATGCAGGGCATTGTGGGACCATGACCAATCGTTGGGCTAGGGATGTGAAGACCCACGAAGTCCCGATGCAACCAATCAAGATGTGCCTGCTCTGATCGCTGCCAAGCACAGCGAGCACGGCGAGCAAGAAGCCTGCTCGCTGTGATCGCGGATTTACAGAGCGAGCAGAGCGAGCAAGGTATAATATACACAGGAAATATATGTAGATAGCTTTATTATAAGTAGAGGAAGTGCTAGGCACTTCCTATCGTGAGGACTTGGTTCCTTACGCAAGCAATATAATCGTTTATTATCTACAATATTTAAAGCGATACTTTGTAAAGCTACCTATTAGTTAATAGTAATTAACCCCGTCTGAGAGCGTCCCGTAACCTTCGATTCCCCTGTTATATTACCCTAGGCGTATTGCTTTATAGTCTAAATCCTATTCGGTGTAGGTTATAATACGTTGCTTGCGTCATTTAAGATCGAACGTTATGCTCAGATACCACGAATACCCTTTAACATAGCCTCCGCTTCCGCCAATCCCTCCACTATTAACCCGAACGTTAACGAAGGAGAAGTCCAACTTCCGGATATTACTCCGCCCAGCGATAACGAGTCCGATAAAAAAAAGGTTCCGAAACTGAACCTTAAGGAGAAGATTAACACCATAGGACGGAAACTCCTCGGTATAAAAGAAGCCCTAATGGCGAAGGACGAATTTAAGGAACTTAAGGAGGAAATTATGCGTCTTTAAACCGCTATCGCGAGCAAGCGTGCTAATAAGACCGATAATATCCCTAAGATCGCAGCTAAGGTCGGCAAACCTCCTATTTTCAGCGGCAATAAACAAGAACTCCCGTCCTAGATCTCGCACGTTAGAACCAACCTCCGGCTCTATAATATCAAGGACCCCGAGTCTTAACTCCTTTACACTGCCAGTTTCCTTAGAGGAGACCTTAAGCAGTGGTTCGACGGGATCCTTAGGAACTACTTCGACTACGCCGAAGATAAGAGAGAGACCCTTACCTAATAAATCTTTAAAGATAGGCTAAGCAGATTTAAAGAGGAGATTAAGAAAATATACGGCGAGCCCGACGAGGAAAAGGCCGCCGAAGATCGCTTAGAGCGATTAGTGCAAACGGCATTAGCTATAACGTACGCGATATTATTCCGTCGCGACGCTTTTAGGGTAAATTAGGCAGAAGCAGGCTTAAAGAATAGGTTCTATAGGGGACTAAAACCTAAGGTTAAGGACGAACTTATTAAGGAAGACCGATACGCCTTATCGCTCGACGATTATATTAATAAGGCTATTATCGTCGATAATCGTATCTTTAAGAGAATAATAGAGGATAAGGGCGTTTATAGAGACCCCCGCTTCCCTAAAGCCAATACCCCTAAGAAGTATCAGTATAGAAGTACTTTAACTAGAACTTACCCTAGACTTATAGACATCGGCGTAATATAATATAATAACTAGCGTAAGTATAGCGATAAGCCTAAGGACAAATTTAAGGTTAAGTATTTTAATTATAATAAGATGGGTCACTATGCACGAGATTATCGTGCCCTTAGGAAGTTTAAACTAGTGCTTAAATAGAGGCAAATATAGTTCGCCGAGAACGATCGTACTATTAGGATGGCTTGGCAGAATAGCGACGACGATACCCTCGCACCTACTTACGACGGCTTTAACGAGGAAGAATATACCAGCGAGTTAGAATAATACGTATTACCTCTATCCGACGATAGCGAAAATTCGGAACCCGAGAGAACGATCGACTACCCCTTAAAATTAGATATAAGCAGAGATATAAGCTGGTAGGTTACCTTAGAAGATATGGCAGAAAGCTTTACGGTAACTGGGAGAGTCGTAGAGGATATCCGAGAGATAATGGTCATCCGAGAAAAGGGAGGACGATCCGACGATATACCCCTCGCCTTACCTACTTACATCCTACACTTACGCATTACCTAGTTTAACTATATCTACAATAATTACATTTATTACTATAAATATAAGGTTTTTTACGAATTCTTTCTCGTACGCTTAAATAACGAACCTATTCTTAAGGTCCACGAAGCAGGATTAGATAACGAATGGAATTTTAGGATATTAATAGAACGTGCTAATATCCTCTACGTAGAAAGCCAGGTACCCACGGAATGCTGGGATAAGGACGAACCTAATTACGAGGACTGCCTATACGCATGGTGCGTTAGGCATAAGAGAGAAAAAGCCAGAGAATGGCATAGACGGAGAACACGATAAAACTCTAACCTTATTATAGCGCTACGATCGGGAAACGGCTAACGGGCTTCCTTAGGCCCAAGTGGATCAGACTAATTCCACACCGACGGATCATAACTCGTATTAGGAGGCCGCGAGCCGGATCTAATAAAAAGACCTCTATAGCATATTATAAAACGGTCGCTAGAGCTATAATATTAGGCAATAAGAACGCCTTAACTATAGAAGTTCGATAGAAGGACTCTAAAGGAAAGGAGTACCGAGCCATTGCAGTAATCGACTTAGGGAGCATAATTAATATTATTAATCCCTCGTTCGTGAATAAAACGAGGATGCCGTAGGTTAAAAAGAAATAACCTTACCGAATAAGGACCTACGAAGGGTAAACGGCCAGTTATAATGGTAGAATCAGTTCACGGGAAATAATACTCTTGATTACAGTAGATAATGACCCGTAAAAAGTGAATTTTAATATCCTACCTATAGGTCCTAAGTGCGATATGATTTTGGGATATCCGTGGTTAAAGAAATATAACCCGGATATCGACTAGGAGAATGGCTATCTTAACTCTAGGCTTGATATTAAACGGGTGAATAGAGCAGAACTAGATAGGGCTCCTAGGTGCCTAGAGGGACAAGAGATCCCCTGCGAGCAAACGAGATATATAAGCTACGACGAGCTGATATTAACTGATAGAGGAAGATTTAAGAAGGGACCTTCGCACCTTAAAGAACCAGAATAATAGGTGATATATATCAGACTAAAGAAGTTAGAGGATAACCCGAGTGATGACCCGGGACACGAACTTCCTAAGGAAAAGGAAGACCTTAGTAATATTCTAAGGGAATATTATAGTTTTACCGTCTTTAGATATAAGATAAAGAACGAGCTCCCCGCGAGGACCTCTTTTAACCACGAAATTCGATTAAAGGAAGGAGCTAAGTTGCGATATTATAAAGCATATTACCTAAGATTATAATAGGATTAGGCCTTATAAGAATATATTAAGGAGAATTTACTAAAAGGGTTTATTCGGAAGTCGTAAAGCGAGGCGGCCTATCCTATTTTATTTGTACCTAAGAAAGGGATAATAGACTTGAGGCTTATAGTTAATTATTGCTAATTGAATAAGGAAATAATTAAGAATAGGTATCCGCTGCCGCTTATTAGGGAGATAAAGGATAGATTGGCTAGCGCTTAATAGTTCAGTTATTTTGATCTTCCGATGGCCTTTAGCTATATCCGGATTAAGGAAGGGGACGAATGGAAAATAGCTTTTAGGACTCGCTACGGGCACTTTAAGTACTAGGTTATGCCTTTTAGACTTACTAACGCCCCGGCGATATTCTAAAGCATGATCGACTATACCTTACGCCCCTATCTGGATCGATTTGCCTTTATATACTTGGACGATATCTTGATTTATTCTAAAACGCTCGAGGAGCACTAGGAACACGTGCGATAGATTTTATAGACGCTATAAGACGCGGGATTATTAATAAATCTACGCAAGAGCGAATTCTACGTATAGAAAACAATTTTTCTTAGATTCGAGATCTCTCCGGGAGAAATCCGAATGGAACCAGCTAAGATTACGGCAGTCAGGGACTGGCCGACACTAACGAATTAAAAAGAAGTTAGGATGTTTATTAGATTCATTAACTTTTATAGATCCTTTATTAAAGGATTCGGTAAGATTGCCAAACCCTTATACGAGCTTATTAGCGAAGGATATTTATTTAAATAGAAATAAGAATAATAAGACGCCTTTGACTAACTTAGAGAAGCTATTAGTAGCGAGCTAGTATTACGGATGCCAGATTTCAGCAGACCTTTCTAAGTCGAGACAGATATATCAGACTTTGCTATTGGAGCAGAGCTTTACTAATACTTCGACGACGGGCGATACCCTATAGGATTCGTTTCGAAGAAGATCTCTAGACCAGTATTTAATTACCTAATTTACGATAAGGAGCTTATAGCCGTTATCGAGGCATTCGATAAATAGAGACCTTATTTTAGTAGGACTAAGGAGCTAGTGGATATTTTTATAAATTACCGGAACTTAAAGTACTTCGTTACTAAGGAACTGAGTCCTAGATAAGTACGATAGGCAGAGTTCTTAGCCCCTTTTAATTTCCGTATCCATTACATTAAGGGAAAAGAAAATACTAGAGTAGATACGCTTAGTAAAAGACCCGATTATAAAGGCAATAAGAAATACGACGTAGTACCACTTTTCAAGGAAAAAGACGGAACCTTAGAATATGCAATTCAGATTTAAGAGGACTGCGCCAGAACCTACCACACGGAGTAGGAAGATTACGAATTTTAGGCCAAACGATAAGATATCGATAAGGATGAAATAGAAGAACTGGAGTTACGGGTAGGACCCGAGGACAGTGACCTAATATAGTACCTTAATAAAGCATACGTACTAATGGATAAAAGACGAGCGTATGTTACTAAGCTGTACGAAAATAAACTTAAAGGATACCTAGGTATTAAAAAGACGCTCGAACGCGTATAATAACACTACGCATTCTTAAGAATGAAAAAGGTAGTAGAAGAGATAGTTAGAGAATGCGAAATATGCATTAAGAGTAAGGCGGTAAGATATAAGCCGTATAGACTACTCGAACCTCTCCCTACCGCAGAACGAGCATAGGGATCCATATCGATGGACTTTATTACTAAGCTCCCCGACTTAATGGCACCAGATGGAACAGACGTTAAATACGACTCTATCTGGGTAATGGTTGATAGACTTACTAAGTGGGCCTACTTTATACCCTTTAGAGAAACTATTACGGCAGAATAACTAGCCTACTACTTCGAACGGAATATCGTGAGCTAATACGGGCTGCCAGATGACATTATTTTGGATAAAGATAAGTTATTTATATCTAAGTTTTGGCAAGCCTTAATGAAACGACTAGACGTTAAGTCCAAACTCTCGACCGCGTTTTACCCCCAGACTGATAAATAGACCAAACGGCTTAACCAGGTTATTAAATAATACCTTCGGTACTATATTAACTTTAAGCAGGATAACTAGGTTAACTTATTACTAATAGCGTAATTAGTATATAACTCTAGCAGCATAGAGTTAACGAATATATTACTATTCTTCGCTAATTACGGGTACTAGCTAGAGCTATATTAGGGACTAGTAACTGATATACCTAGAGCAGCGGTACGTATAAGACGGTTATAGGAAATGCACGATATACTGAAGGAAATATTCGAATTCGTCCGGGAACGAATACGTATTTATTACGATAAGTATAGGGTCGAGGGACCTCCCCTCGAGGAGGGAGATAAAGTGTTTCTTCTTATACGTAACCTCTATATAAAACGACTAAATAGGAAACTCGATTTTAAGAAAATCGGACCGTTTAAAATTAAGAGGAAAGTTTCGACGTTAAATTATGAACTTATCCTACCCGATTCTATAAGAGTACGAACTAAAGTATTCTATATTTCCCTGCTTAAACCCGCATTAAGAAGAGCCAGACTCGAGACGTAGCTTAAGGTAATAGACGATAAAGAAGAATTCGACGTTAAAGATATCTTAAATTCCCGAATTAGTAATAACGAACTTTAATATCTTATTAAATAGCTTAATTACGGACTAGAATCTAATTCGTAGGAACCTATTAATCTTTTGGACTGCTCGGAGAAGCTTTAATAATTCTACCGATAGAATCCAGATCGACTTAAGATATAAAATTTGGATCTAAGTTCGATTAGTTAATACCTAAGGATATAAGCCAGTTAAGGTTACTAACGTCCTTAAAGGATAATTAGAGAGGATCGCTTATTAAGACTGGGAACCCCGATCCCGGAGTAGTGGCGAAAGGAGCCACCGGTTCTCCTGTCCCCTCCTCCCGTAAAAGAGTAAACTCCCGTAGAAAAGCTTTATAGGCCTTTCCCTTTAGAGCATAAGATTATTCCTTTAACCGTATAATCTTTATAGTCGCTTCTTTTAGGACCGATACTATAGCCTTACGCTCACGATCAAGGCGACATTTCTCTTCTAAAATACCCCGGAGCATTTAAGAAAGATTACCTAAAATATTATAAGCAGAGTCCCGACCCGCTAAAAGGTAATTCTAATAAGACGAGCTTCGGTCAGAAACCTTATAATCGGACAACTATAAACGCAAATAACGCGAATAATTTATAGGCATAGCGAAACCAAACTCGTCGGTAAATTCAGCGTTATTAAGGCGACGTTCTTTAGAAGACCGCTATTACGATTTCTTCTTCTATTAAGGTTTCTTCTGTACCCTATTAGCGGATATTTTAAGGAATGGATGAAAGGGAGAACTTATAGTCATAACGACAAATTTCTTAGCGTTAGAAAGTCTTCGGGACGAAGACTATAGAGGAGGGGAAACATATTACGCCTCGCGCGTAAATCCCCCGTATACGGACTATTATACAGGGTATTATGGGACCATGACCAATCGTTAGGCCAGGGATGTGAAGACCCACGAAGTCCCGATGCAACTAATCAAGATGTGCCTGCTCTGATCGCTGCCAAGCATAGCGAGTACGGCGAGCAAGAAGCCTGCTCGCTGTGATCGCGGATTTATAGAGCGAGCAGAGCGAGCAAGGTATAATATATATAGGAAATATATATAGATAGCTTCACTATAAGTAGAGGAAGTGCTGGGCACTTCCTATCGTAAGGACTTAGTTCCTCACGCAAGCAATACAATCGTTCATTGTCTACAATACTCAAAGCGATACTTTGTAGAGCTACCTGTTAGTTGACAGTGATTGACCCCGTCTGAGAGCGTCCCGCAACCTTCGATTCCCCTGTCATATTACCCCAGGCGTACTGCCTTGCAGTCTGAACCCTACTCGGTGCAGGTTGTAACAAATAGGTACTAACTATCTTTATCACCCACTCTTTAAATAGTCATATATGCTCCTTTTATTCTTTATAGTCCTTAAGCTTAATCTGGTATATAGTTATCTAGTAATTAAGCAAGCGGTAGCTTTCGGGCGATAGATCGTCGGGATAGCTATCGACTTAGCCGTCGGTCGATCCGTCGGGAGTTGGTATATTATCAGTAGAGGCCGTATTGCCTGTGACGGTGGCACTCGACGCCGTTGCTTGTATGGCCTGCGTGGCTTGCGTGCCCTGTGTGGCTTGCGTAGCCCTCGTGGCCGGCGTAGCTGGTGCCGTACGTAGGTAATTATTAATGTCTGGAGCTGTAGGCTTACGTAGGAAGGGCTCAGTGCCTTAGATAGCCTCCCAGATATCGGCGGCGATAGCCTTGCCTCGGAATTGTTGGCTCCAGGTATCCCAGTCGTCGGCAGTCGATAGGGTAGCAGTCTTATCGATAGAGGACATAGTGGATCTTGGTAGATTGGATTCGTTAAGGCTTGCTGTTACTGTTTTGGCTTGGCTAATCGGCCGTTAAGCGAATGAGACTCTTAATTGTCAGATAACAGCGCCTTAGGAAATGTGCACTTGGAAAAGCAATTGATGGTTCAGATGGTTGCTTGATTGGCTGATCTGGTTCTGACCAGAAGAGTGGTCTGGCTCGACCTCCCTTGATATCAGGGAAGATCTCAGACCCTGTAAAAGCCAAGGATAGATTACATCAGTATGTCGCAAGACTCGTGGTCATGTAGACCCTAACCCACGGACAGAACCTCCGACGGGTCCTCCATTTCTAGACCCCTATTTTCTGACATCTTCTAGTCAGAACCAGATCAGTCAATCAAGCAACCATCTGAACCATCAATTGCTTTTCCAAGTGCACATTTCCCAAGGCGCGGATACCTGACACCCTGCCAAGGGCATAGCGGCGTACGAAATATTATTAATACTTTCTAGACTTTTTGGCCGATTTATTATATCGTATTTACTTTTAATCGCTCTTTAAGTATATATTAAATAGAAGCTGAAATGAACTTGAATTAAAAAAGATACGGAAGGCGTAAGTAAGACTTTTATATAATTATAGGCGGTTGGCAGTTAGCGTAGGCATCCACACTACGTTCACCTATTTCCTTATAACCCTCCATCCTTACATTTTCTCCGTATTTCAAACCAAAAACATCCCCCACTCCAGCCCCACCAACAATAACCCAGGAAAATATCAAAACCGGAAGACCCGGAAAATCCCGCATCCAGCGCTCGATCGCGGGATGGAGATGACAATGTGGAGGGTGGACTTGCGGCGATGGAATAGTGAGATCCAGTACGTTAATGAACCCAGGC
The DNA here is from genome assembly GCA_033725935.1 of Cladorrhinum sp. PSN259. NCBI lineage: Eukaryota > Fungi > Ascomycota > Sordariomycetes > Sordariales > Podosporaceae > Cladorrhinum > Cladorrhinum sp. PSN259. The sequence goes on along the minus strand of MU867086.1, from coordinate 11,204 downwards.
ATCAGTGGAACAGGTAGAGCGGGAAGAGGGACATGTAAGTTCGAAAAGCGGCTGGGAGATATTGTAACGATTCTGTTTGGTTTAGTGTTCCGGGGTCTCATACTCTTTGCGTCCGCAAGAGGATGAGTACTAGTAGACTGTACTGGAGAGATCCCTTTCACTGCCGTAAGACTGACAACACGAATTTCCTTTTCCTTAATTTGGAACTGAGCAGCTGCTATCTTAACCTAAGCTAGCCTGAACTCTAGTGAGTGAGGAGGTCGACCCGTCGGAGGTTCTGTCCGAGGGTTATGGTCCACAGGACCACAGGTCTTACGACATACTGATGTAATCTATCCTTGGCTTTTACAGGGTCTGTGATCTTCCCCGATATCAAGGGAGGTCGAGCCAGACCACTCTTCTGGTCAGAACCAGATTAGTCAATCAATCAACCATCTGAACCATCAATTACGAGTACAATTGCGTCTCCAAGTGCACAATTACCAAGGCGCTGTTATCTGACAGATGGTAGGCCCATTGTTCAGGTACCGGAAGTCAATTTCCTCAAGCTCTATCAAAAACAACAACACATAAATAAAACATCACCAGCACGATCATTAAACACGTCCCTCAATCCAGTTCAATTTTTTTGCGCTGTCCGTAAACTCAGTCTTGAGCGCCCGGTTCATCTGTAGGTAACAAGGTAAAAAGCGACCTATACTTGCAGGAAATGTGCACAAGTCTAGACGCATCAGTAATGCTCGCCAGATTATTTATGCAAGACTAGGTAAGGTACTTACCTATATCTTTCACGCTTTCTCCCTCAAGATCGATGTTGACTCGGGGGAAAAAGCAGGAGGTAAATCTTTTTTTTTTTAACTATAATGTCCCCTGGGATAAGCCTTTAGCTTTGCTTGTCGATGAGATTGCCATCCATTCATTCATTCATGCAATGTATCTCCACTGACAGCAGAGCAGTACAGCATCAAAGCTTTCCACTAGACCCGCAGGCTTTGAGAAGAGCCTATCGCGAAAATATGTCAGCACAATCTGAGAAAAAATGACAAGTGAAAGAGGTTTCAAAGGAGATATTGCACAATAGGTATTATATCTACTTACCTCAAAATTGTGATCTACCAACGATCTGAAAACGCTGTCCCGTACCAAGTTCTCACTGTGGAGCCGGGGGCTCCTAATGCCTTTTCCTAGCCTCGCCAAAAGTCTTGGGTCATCCCGAATCGAAGTTCTGTCCAGGACCTCCTCGATGGATGACGCCGTCGTCTCGGCAACTGATCGTGAAGGGGGCTCGACCGGCTTACCCGTCAAACAGTGCGTACAGTGGCCGCATTTTGTCTTTCCATCAGGCAGGCCCATATTGAAATGCTCGGCTAGGCTAAGAGACAAACACTTGTCGCCCGTGAGCAGACCAAGAATCTCTCGAAAGCTCTCCAGAGCGAGCTTTTCTTGATCGACAAGGTACTGGTGGATATCATCGACCACCTCTTCCTTCTCTCCCTCAGTTTGAGGAACCTCCTTGATGACCGTATACCGGCTATCATAACCGCCCTCGTGCAAATTGCTATCTCCATCTTCATGCATAGATTGCAGCTTTTGAATAATGTCATTGCGCCTGAGTTTTGTTTGCGCGCGCTGACCAAGTCGATGTTGAGATGGTAGCGCCCGTTTTTCTTTCTCTTGGCCAAGCCGAAAATGGCCCTTTCCCAGACGGAGAGATCGTACTCGACCATGGACATGTAGCTCGGTGTAATCTCAAACTTGAAGGTTGGGTTTGCCGATCTCGTTGCCCGAAAGAAACCGAATTTTAATTCCAGCCTCGCGTAGATGCTGGCCAGTGGACTTGTCCGCACATCGAACGCCTTCCCCTGCAGCCAATGACTGACCCTGAATGAGCGACCCAGAGGCACAGCCTGGGCTTTTGAGAAAATATCGAATATCAGGTTGCGTAAAGACCATCGGGAGGGAAGGGATCCACGTGCAAACATGTCCCCCAGGTAGAGACTCTCTGGCGTCAGAAAAAACATACAGTGGCTTCCCTCTCCATCTATTCCCGAGCGACCAATCTGCTGTGTGTACTCTTCCAGCGTACCAGGCAAGTACCAATGAATGACATTGCGAACATCCGGCTTATCGATGCCCATACCAAAGGCGGTTGTTGCGAGGACGATACGAACCTTGGAGGCCATGAAATCTTCTTGGACTTGTTGCTTCGTTTCCGTGTCCAGCCCTCCATGAAAAGCTGCGACGCTAAGCCCGAACGTCTGGAGACAACGGGCGTATTTTTTCGCCTCGTCTTTCAGTGCCACGTACACGATAGTCGAGCCAGGGTGGCTGCTCAGGAAGCTTGCCAGCTCCTCGAACCGTTTATCAAAGCTTGTTGGATCGAAGAGGTTACAATCATCCGGGATGTTGATCGTTTTGACTTGAATCTCGAGGCTGCGTAATGGCATTAGCAAAGCTAGGCGATTCGAAAAAAAAAAATTTCCACAAGAAGAAGGTAGCAAGTAGAATGAGATAGGAAGGGAAGGGGAGAGCACAGCAGACACTCAAGTTTTCATCAAGGATCTTGGGGCCAAAATTTGATCGCCAGATTGAATTGATGAAGTTAGGGATGATTCCTCCTGTCCTCTACAATACTGGTTCCTAACCCTGATATTCGCGCCCGTATCACACCCTCTGGGTCGCTTTTCCAGACCCACCCCTAAACATTTCAATAGTCACAACACATAAACCACACTCAAGTTCAGTGGAACAAAACACCTCCTGACTTGACCCGGTATGTTTTACGAGAACGCGTGCTTTAAACCAATCAAGCAGTGAACGGGCTTTACTTGACCTCTTGGGTTGTTTCGAGGGACTTGGAGGATTAAAAGATTTGTATTTGCTCGCTATTCGAAGCATGACCTGTTGATAATGTTCCATGCTAATCGCTAGATCGGCGAAAAGCCACTCCACAGGCTTTTTACTTGGTGTTCCGCTAGGCCAGGAAAGCCGCCAACCATGGCTTGTGAATCTCGGCATGGAGACCAACGGCCTGCTTCATGGTGCTGAGGTAGCCGGCCGTGTCCCCCCCGGTGAGCTGCTGTGTGGCTCGGCCCATTAGCTCCAAGACGGCGGGGAGCTGGAGGGCTGTCTGCTCCCGGGGCCTATCCTCCACATGAGCCACTTGGCCGTTGGCGTGAGTGCGGTTGTAGGCGAGAGACGAGGGGCGCGTGATACCCTGTCTACCGAGTGCCTCGACGTACTTGTCAAAGTTGCTAATGATCTCCTTGTTGGCATCCTGGGCAGCAATAATGGAGGACTTATCCGTCAAGAGGACTTCGCCGAGGGTCTCCAGCGCTCTGATTTGGCCGGCGAGACTGAGCATTTTGCTCCAGAATCCGTTAAGGCCTCCGTAATCATTAGTTAGCCGAGAAAAGGCAGCCCGGATGTCCAACAAATGTTTCTTCTGCTTGGTTAAGTCGGCGATGGCTTGCTCTAAATTATTGATAGCGCGCCTGATCTCGACTAGTTTGACCATGGCAACACCGATGGCTACCACGCTACCAATTACTGCGCTACCGCCTACCCCCCAAAGGATTGGTGCGAGAGGGGGGAAGAAGAACCCAGCAACTAGTAGTATATGGTTAGAAGAGAGAGCGTAGGTGGGGTAAGGGGAAGGATGAGGGTTGTAAACCTACTGATAACGCCGATGCCAATAATTAGTGTGGCGATAGCAGCGAAGAGCTGGCTAAGCAGCTCCTTCTCCTTCATCTGGGCCTCTTTCAGGCTCGCCCGCAGCTCGAGTAGCTTGGAATCGATTATGGAGAGCTGCGCGGCGATGGAAGAATCGATACTCTTGATCTGACGAGTCATATCCACCACCATCCGGCTCCCGATGGTCATGTTGTCCGTTGCGAGTTTCCCTAGAGCCTTGGCGTGGTCCACGGCTTCCTTACCCTTGTTCTTAGCCATTTTTTTCTTCTCCTCGTCGGTGGCCCCTTGGTACTCCTCGGCCGCCTTGAGAAGACGGGTCAGATAAACGCCATGGCTCTTGGAGCAGGCCTGGATGATGTCGAGGTAGGGGAATAGGTTGGTCTGAGTGTCGATGTATGTGGCCCTGAGCACTACGCTGAGCGTCTTGAGGTCCAGCATGACGCCGGGTGAGGCGGCTCCGAGGGACGTCACCCCATTTCGCGCCACCCAGAGCCTCCATTCCTGTGTAATGAGGGAGTTTGCGTCCTTGGGCGGGATGCTGAGCAGCTTGTAGAGATTGCCATCCTCCCTTGCCGCCACGAGGCCGGTATCCACAGCGGTGAGGTCAATAATCTTGTTGCTCAGGGTGCCCTGGGGCTTGACCTTGTAGGTCCCCAGATCGAAGTTAGGGGAGAGCTCGTACAGGCCATTGTTGACATCGTATCCCCAGAGAGAGTTGGCATAGTAGGCTACCTTAACGAGGTTCGGTGCAGTCTGGCCCTGCGCGGCGTGAAGCGCTGAGAACTTCATGTTCTGGCCCACCTCGTCCGAAGAATAGGAGAGGGTTCCGTCACTGGCGATCCTGACGAGAAAGGGGGTCAGGGACTCCCCATTGGTGCTCAGCTTGGCAAATTGAATGAGGGCCCGCGAGTCCCCCGCCGGCAAGACCGAGCCTATAGACTTCCATCCTAAGTAAAAGATTTGAGACCAGTCGTTGACGGCCGCTTTGAAGAGCTCGGGGTCATTATGAGGTCGAGGTGTCTTGGCCCAGACGTTCCGTCCAACGGCAACATAGAAGCTTCCACGGTATGAGAATAGAGACGCTGTGTCGCCTGTCGAAGGGCGAGCGGGGAGTGTGTCGAGCTTCTTCCATGTAGGAACCGTTTTCCCGTCTGCGTTTAGCGTGACGGCGACGTACTGGATCGTAGAGTCCAAGATGCCAACCGCAGGTACCGACTCCAGGGTGCCAGAAAATCGGGAGAGACTAGGGAGATCAAGGATAGCCTTGTAGTTGCTGATGACATTGGCAATGGAACCAGACATATTCTTGGCTGTTCTAGCCAGCGTCTTGAGGTTGTCCTGGGTGGCCTTCTTGAAGTCTTTGTTCGGGTCTGACGACGCAGGCACCGCATCTGGGACCCTAGTGCTCGCGGGTTGCGGCTTCGACTTGCCAAAAGCATGGTGCTCATGTAAGACCTCTGTAATCATGTCGCGAAGATTCGCAATCATCTCGTTCGTCTACGATCGAGTTAGTGACGACTTCTTTGTCAGGTCCTGTATTCGGGATCAATCCGCACCGCCTCGTGCGTCGCCGTCTGCTCTGCTTTCTCGGCATCAGTAAGGTGACCGCCGGCTGGAGCATCATCCACTCTTTTTCGGACGGCGTCCAAGATCGTGGCAGCGGTAGAGAGATCGGCCATGGTATAGCTGGTAGGGGCGCTTGGTGGAAGACGAAAAAGTGGTCTACAACGCCAACGAGTTTGTGGAGAGGAGAGATGTGAAGCTTTGGCGCGCAAGCGGAAAGTTGTTTACCTCGTAGCTGTTGGGGGAGAGTATTTATAAAGGAGATGCGGAGATATACCGTGGGGATCGCGCTGGTAGCTTTCATTGTTCCTGGAAACAAACTTGAGCCATTAGGCACCTCTCCCAGCGCGGTAATACATTGCTCTGATTAGCTTCGAGATTGGGAGCCCCGCACGGGGTGGACAGGTTTTCTTGTGCCGCCTTAACAATTTCCTAGGAGGACTATTGGCACAAGAAAACCTGTCCACCCCGTGCCCCGGCAACTGTGGAATGCATGAGAGCCCAAAGATGCCAGGCCGTTACCACACAGAGGGGGGCTGCATGACCTGCACAATTCTCCTGCCGGCCTTTTCTTCGTGCCTATGCAATCGTTGTCTAGCTCAGTTCGGTGTAGGCTCTGTTTGCTATATTCGCATTGCGCCAAGTACGTTCGTCGCAACCACCATTCATCATGAAATTCTGTACGCAGCTTATATTTATCGCAACTTCGTGCAGGCTTGCGCGGCAAAGCTGATGTAGTTGGCGCTGTCCTCGATGCATTGTTGCCTAAGCGTAGAGAGTACTGACGAATGTATGCTAGCAAATAGGTCTTGATGGCAACAAACAGCCGCCGTTCCCGAACTAAAATGCGAGCCCCTCTCGGGGTGAAAAAAGGACACTGCATCGCAGGGAAGTTGAGTGCTCGTCTGGATGCATCGGTAATGGAGGGTTACTTTCCTTACCCCCACGAGTACGTCCTGCAGCCGCCTGGCAGAATTCAGTAAACCTTCCACTCGTTTCCATAACGCGGCGCATACTGGGGCTATTTCCAATTGTCTTATCCGCTCGCCCTACTTTTCTGCAAGGTTGTGTGAATCGGTGTCACGGCGCAGCCTGACCATGATTATGTAATGTAGATTTGTCAGCGAGAGTGAATGGTTGCTTGGTTGCAGACGCGTGGAGTGGGGCATGCAAGTGGACCTCCATCCCACCACAAAACCACCCATTCGTCTGCAAGCCTCTGGCTTCCCTTCCTTCCTCTCTTTCAATTCAGTATTCTGGTTGATTGAGCATATGATCTTGGCAAATTATGGGGGGGCATTACCTTTTTGATCCGCGGGCATTAGTAAAATTGATGGGGGGACATTACCCTTTTGATAGGGGGGCATTACCTATGGGTTAGGGTTATACTGGCAACCAGATTCTTTGATCAACCAAGTCATCAATCTTATCCCCACCACCACCCCCTTCATCCTCCTCATCATCATCCACGATCGGATCATCATCCAACAACTCCCGTCTCCTCAAATCCTCAACCGTCCCTTCCTCGGGCTGCTCTTCTTCCTCTTCATCTTCAACCTCTTCAACTCCCGAAAGTTCAGACCCCTGCTCATCATCATCATCGTCGTCGTCATCCCCAACAACAATCTCCTCGCTCAATTTGCTCTTCTTCCCTTTATTACCACCACCACCACCCTTCGCCCTTTCAACACCACCACTCGCCTCGGCACTAGCACTAGCACCAACAGTACCCTTTTTATTCCCCAGCTTGATTGAAGGCATTCAGACCTACTTCGACCATATCAAATCATAATGTAGCAAATTCACTAATTTGAAGCTGATGTTCATCGGGCACCACTCCAACTCCCTTTTTAGACACCGACGAAGACGCAGCGTTCATATGACTAAGTTAATATTAACAGATACGAAACCCGTTGCCAACCCAAAGTCGGGTATCGCGCTCGGGAAGGCAGTGTGGAAACCAAAAAAAAAATTATGATGTGTCAAAGTCTCAGGGACGCCAAGGTGTAAGGAGAGAAACAATAACAGCGGGGCGACCGGTACAATCTCACCATACTTGCATAAGCCCTGTCAGATATGTACCGCTGTTGCACAAATGCAAGAGCGGCGTCGCTTTTGGCACTTTAGTGCAGTGGTATTCTGCGACAAGCCCTTCGCATCTCAAATACCGTAGAAGTAAATTTATAAAGCGCTTCTCATCTACCCATGCATCAGTTTTCCTTGCTGGCATTAATATACCCGAGGGGGTTACATTGGGCACTCTGCCCGCCAAGGACCTCCCCCTCCCACTGGACCATTCATCGGAGCCCTTCCATCATCCTGAAAATCTCTTCCTTCACTCTCCGAGTCTTTGCCAGTATCATTAAGCAAATTCGTCCAGCTGCTAGCAGGATGAAATGCCACATTATTTTGCGGAGCTGCCAGGTCGATCGTATTAGAACAGTCTTGAAAGCCGACCTTATAGACGTACTAGTTCGGCGAGTCGACATGGCCAAGGAGAGTCGTCACTTGCATCTCGCCGTCTTGCCTAACCCTGGGTACAGGCAGTAGTCGTGACCCCCCTCATCTCCCCCGCTCCCACGGCTAGGCACGGGATTAAATTCCATTTTCTCGAGCCGCCCTAAGCAAGGCGACTGCACACGAATGCCCTTAAGATCCTCAAGATTGGATAGCTTCGAGCTCCACTCGAGATGCTTGCTTGCTTTGTCGACGGTATAGTCAATGCGCTGCTTTCTGGCCAGTGGAGGGGGGGAAGTTGACTTGCTGGATGACTGACAGGAAGACGGTATGTCGCAGAATACCACTGCACCAAAGTGCTAAAAGCGACGCCGCTCTTGCATTTGTGCAACAGCGGTACATATCTGACACACCCCCTCAGCTCTAAGACATCTTGAGGGTTTAGGGCTGGAGATCTTTTGCCTCCTGGAGCCAAGCTAACTCCGTTGCCCGCACCTCGTCTCCAGCTTTTTATGGTATTGGCGCTGAGTCGCAGCGGATTAACCTCCCATTAATCATACTTACAGTCATGCATCCTTGATATTACTGCGCCGCTTCCCTTTGTTCCTGGCTCCTGCAATCTCCTTCCATATCCGAAGGTACCTAGCTGTGTATGTAATATGCCTTACTTGCCAAGACCTATCTGAATACCCCGTACACAGATACTACTTTGCTGGGTTACATAGTATGCTCCCGTATACACGACATTTTCTCTTGGTCTATTGTCTATCCGCGACGCGTGTATTGCCTCATGTGTTACGCCCTACGCGTGATGAAGTATTCCTTGTGCAAACCCTCAGGGTTTTGTTTGTGATTTTGCACAAGCGATTTCTCATCACGCGTACGCCCCAAGCGTAATACCCCTGCGCATGGACCACAGGGTGGTCCCCGAGGCGTCAAGACGCCTCATCCAATCATTAGGTTAGGGAGGGGAAGACCCACAAGCCCCATACGACCAAGCAGAGTGCTCGCTGCCAAGAGCAAGCAGGCACCGAGCACAGAAGCATAAGACTGCTCGCTCTGACTGCTGGCCTTGGCCGGCGAGCACAGCGAGCAGGATACAGAGATACCTCAGAAACATATGTAGATAGCTTTTCTATAAGTAGGGAGAGTGCTGGGCACTCTCCGTCCCGAGGAATCTGGTTCCTCACGCAAGCAATACCATGTTCATTGTCTACAATCTATTTGCACAAATAGCTCTTTGTTAGAACAACCTTCAGAGACAGTGACACCCTCGTCTGAGACGCGTTCCACAACCTTTGACTTTACTGTCTATCGACCCACCTGGCGTACTGCCTTGCAGTCTGTTCTACCTTGTGGGACAGGTTGTAACATCATGTTGTCGAAGCTGTAGGCTAAGAAAATTTCTTCACAAGTACATAAGAAGCTACCCACGCAATGACATCCAAATAGGGTAAATTAGGCATAAATGCAGCAAGAGATCAATCACATTCTACATAATTACAACCTGTAAAGTGTGGGTGCCATTGGAATGGGACAGCTTCTGGTCTGGCCAGTGACGGAATTTTGCTTCCCGCTGAAGCCGCCCGCTATAGCATTGGCTGAAGCTTCTCGAAAAGGACTCGGATATAATTTGCAAAATCAGGAAATTCATACACCACTTGCTTATGACCGATATTAGGCACACGCTCGGGGGCCGCAATATCAGTGCTTTCATTCCTAGTCGATAGCAAGCTATGCGATTTTCCTATTGCACCGCAAAAGCCCCATTGTACCGGAATGCGTCAAACTTGAAGCCTAAAGCCTCCAGATAACTTTGTGAGAGATCATTAAGATACTCTGTTCACACAATTCAGGCGATCCTGGCAGCATGTAATTACTTTGTTGGAAACAAGGATGTTGGAGACAGTCTCAAAGTGTCTAATAAGGATTGATGTCAACATCTGGCGTCAGTTGGTGAAAAAGAGCGGTCAGCTAACAACGTAGCTGATCCACAATATCTTGGGACAGATTATCCCTCCTTGGGCACAGGCCCTTGGACTAAGATCTTCCTGAATATATACAATTCACTATCTTTATCATCTTGATCTAATTGCTGATTCGATTGTGCAACCCAACAAGCATTGCTGTTATCTGACATACCTTGGTACCGCAGATCTTCTGATCAGTCAAGTAAAAAATTTTCATGGTCGTGGGGATGTCTTTAATTGTTCAGAATTATTCGAATTTGAGTCTTAAACGGCATTGAGCAAATCATGTGTCTTTATAGGCCCCCAGAATTTCTATAATTAGCTCCTGGTTTGTGTTCTATGTGAGGCATGGCTTACCCAGGTCAGAGTATGCCTTAAGAAAGACAAGGTAGAGGACCCTGAGACTCAGATCTACTTCGCCTTCAGTTTAGAGCGCTCCTCCTGGACAGGTCCAGAACCGAGGTGATTACGGCTGAATGTCAGAAGCGCAATCTTGGTTCTGGATCTAATAAAAGTCCTCTTGCCTTCTATATTACCCTCGAAAGCGGTAGAGTTAACGGTATTAGCCTGGACGATAAGCTTCTTGATTATTGTGCTGAGATTATTGGCGAAATCGGTAACCGGGATATTAGGAACGGTATTAGGTGCGGCCTTTTCGGTCTTGGTTTCGGCCTCTTTATCTAAGGGCGTATCTATACTACTAAAACTGATGCTCTTACTAAGGGTAGTCGTTATAACCGTTATTTTATTTTATGTGAGTATACCTGTCTTATCGGAATAAACTGTGGTAGCGTTACCTATGGTTTCGTAAGCCTTGAGAACATGTACGAGGTTGTTGTCGCGTATTATCCTAATAGTCGTAAAAGCGAGAGCGAGAGTAACTGCGAGAGGTAAACCCTCTGGTATAGCGACGACTATGATAGTTACCGAAGTAATGAATAGATAAAGGAAGGTTTAGCCCTTTTCGTCGGTAGTATTGTCGTTAGTCGGAAGACCGGCGAGGAATTTGATGAAGAGGACGACGAAGAGTAAAAGAGCTGTATTACTGCTAAACTTTGCGATCTGATTTGCTAATATATTGAGCTTTATCTAAAGCGGGGTATCCTTTTATTTAACTTAAAGCGATATTATAGTGCGGCCGTAGTATAAGTTAACGCTAACTATAGTAATTAGGAATATACCGGTACCTTTATTGACTTTATTGCTAGAGATAATGAAGGGGTCGAGTTTCTCGATATCGGCCGGAACCTTACCTCCTTGGGCAATCTTTTATATGATAGTAAAGGCTTTATCGGCGGCAGTCTTTTTGAGTAAATCGGATTTGCTAGTTACTGAGCTTTCATCGTATTTAATTCCGTATCTGTTGACGAAGATGCCGTTTATAGGAACTATATTAGCTGCGAAAAGATGTATAACGTCGTTTATTATTGTTAACGTGTGGCACGTATAGGGTGCAGGGCAAGTGGGTGGTGCCCACTTGCCCACAGGCGTGGCTTGTGTCAACCACTTGCCACAGGTGCC
>MU867085.1:212763-478834 GCA_033725935.1 Cladorrhinum sp. PSN259 | reverse complement strand
GCCCCCCGCCCCCCCCCCGCCCCCCCCCCCCCCCCCCCCCCCCCCCCCCCCCCCCCCCCCCCGCCCCCCCCCCCCCCCCCCCCCCCCCCCCCCCCCCCCCCCCCCCCCCCCGAAACAAGCTTCTAAGACTGTGCAGCGGTGGCATATGAGCCATGGAGCTCAGGGAAGAATTAGAGAAAGCTCAGAACAAATCAGCTACAGCTCACCCTAGCTCACCACAGCTCAGGGCTGCGGACGAAAAAGGAAATTCGTAAGACCAGATTCGTCTCAGATAACTAGGCTGCTGTATTTACATCCTCTGCTCAGGGGTAACTTCCAACTAGGCCTTTTCGCGACACAATTTGCGACCATAAGCTGACGCAGCACGCATAAACAAAAGGAACCAACGCATCGAAAATTCTCACGCAACTCAGCAGGTCCAGGAAATTAACCAACCAAAGAGAAGGAAATGTAACCAACACGGAGAGAAAGATACGAAAAAGGCCGAAAAAAGAGGGGCTAATGCGTGGACAAAGTCCAGACAAAACCACTGATTTTCGAGATAATAAGTAACCGCGAGAATACATTATCCAACCTGCAGATCTGTTCGTTCGATGAACTGATGCACTGATTTCTCTCAGTGGTACACCAAACACAATGGGGAAATACATCAGCCTGTCCAGTCTAGAGACAGTAAGTCTGGCACAATGGCTAATCTATTCCATCGCCATTGGCCCTCTTATGGTATGTTTATCTTCGGATGATCTCTTATCCTCTAGTACTTCCCGCACCCAAAAACTGACCTGGCGGATACATGTGAACGCAGTTTGTTGCCTACGCCATCTACAATCTGTACTTCCACCCTCTTGCCCACATACCGGGTCCATTCTGGGCTCGCGCGAGTGGTATTCCGTCATGGCGGCGCGCACTCACTGGGAAGCGCCACATCTGGCTCTGGCAACAGTTCGAGATATACGGCGACAGGATCCGTGTGGCGCCAAACACGGTGCTCTTTCGCGACCCGCAAGCCTACACCGATATCTACGGCATGAAGTCCAACGTCCGGCGGGCACCTTTTTACAAGGCCTTTCGACGCAACAAGCATGAAAAGACTACCATCAACTCCATCGACATTGCCGAGCACGCCGCCAAGCGCAAACTTTTAAACCTGGCCTTTACCGACAAGACCACACGGGCTGCTTCGGAGTTCATGACCCGCCACGTCGATCGCTGGAACGAGCTGTTGCTGGTAAGCAGCAACAAAGACAAGGAGTCTGGCTGGACTACACCCGTGGACATGTCGGAGAAGCTTGACACTCTCGTCTTTGACATCATGGGCGACCTGTGCTTCGGCCGGTCCTTCGACATCAAAGAACCCAAAGGAGAAAACCCCTTGCGGGCCATCCCCCACAACATTTCCGAGTACCTCAAGTTCTATTATCCCATGTGCCGATCTCCATTTCTTGACTTGCTACTCTGGCTGAAGCCCCGTGGCCTGGATGCTCTTTTCGGGCTCATCTCGCCGCCCGCTGTCAAGCAGTACCAGAAGTTCGTTTACGAAAACATCACCTCCCGCATCGCTCTGCACAACCAACAGGAAGCCTCCGCCATGCCCGAATCAGAACGCCGCAAAGACATCTTTTACTTTCTCGCCAGCGCTCGAGATCCAGACAATGGCAAAGCGGTGTATAAAGAACCTGAACTCCGTGCCGAGTCCAGCCTGCTCATTATCGCCGGTTCCGACACGACTTCGGTCAGTCTGTCGGGCATTTTCTTCTACCTCACTGCCAACCCGCGGTGTCTGGATAAGGTCACAGCGGAAATCCGCACCACGTTCCCCACGGCCGAGGATATTGTCCACGGTCCCAAGCTGCTCGGGTGTCAGTATCTCAGGGCATGCGTGGACGAAGGCATGCGTATGACACCAACAGGGCCATGCGAGCTTCCTCGCCAGGTTCTTGCCGGTGGTATTCTCATCCAAGGCGAGTACTACCCGCCCGGGACAATTTTAGGCACGTCCCCGTGGGTGGATTCGCGCAATCGCGACGTGTTCGGTGCCGACGCCGAGGTGTTCCGCCCGGAGCGCTGGATTGTGGACGAGGACAACGGTGTTACAAAGGAGTCAGCCAAGCGTGCCCGGGATGGCTTCTATCCCTTCTTGAGCGGACCGGGCAACTGCGTGGGCAAGAACGTGGCGATAGCCGAGATGCTGATTACCCTGGCGCGGACACTGCATCGCATGGACGTGCGACGTGCCCCAGGGTCCAAAGTGGGAGGTGGTGGTCCGGAGCAAGGATGGGGCGCTAGGGATCCGGGCCAGTTTCAGCTATTTGATGCATACATTGCTCTCCGGAAGGGTCCCGAAGTTCAGTTCCGGAAGAGACTTGATTAAGACAACCTGTACCAGTTAGATAGGGCAAACCACTTGAGAAATTACTTGAACTAATTATTAATTAATTCCAAGCTCTCATCTACTCACAGCCCCTTTAATCTCTCAATCACCGCCCAGCTCCCCTCAGCCCACTCCCAGTAATCCAACGACCTATCAGCGTCCTCAGTAATCATATGCATCCTCCCCGCAAAACTGCCCTGCACCAAACTCCAAACATGCTTCACTCCCGTGCCAACCTCATCCACCATCTCCCATTTGCCTTCCGCCTCCCTAACCCAATGCTGCACCTTCCCAGCAACAGCAACCACAGCCTGCAACCTCCCTTCGTCAAGCTCATTCTTTGTCCCATAGAAATCCTGCATCATAACAGGCGGGCTCTCCCCTTTAATTCCATCCCCAAATACCTCACCTGCTTTCCAAGCCCCCCCGGTCTGACGTTTTTCCTTCCAGAAAAGCTGCATCCGTCCATCAGTCCTAACAGCCAGCACGTACATCACCCCGCTTGAGTTCCCGTGCGGACTGTACATCTCCAACCCTACATTAGACTGCACGAGCGCCGGTCCGCTCTGTGCGATCCCTTCTTTAGCTATGCACGAACTGAATGTCCACGTTGAGGTGTTAGGCGCCTGTCTCCATTCGTTCAGGGAGCCGTCGCCGTGTTTGACCACTACAACGAGGGCCGAATCATCATCTGCCTGTGCGAATCCGGGTAATCCCGTGATATTATGTGACGAAATAGTCGCGTGGTGTGACCACTTTTTGTCAGATTGGGAGTAAATCCACTGCTGTAGAGTGTTGGTATTGGCATCTACTGCCACGGCGTGAAAGTCGCGGTTGAAGGACGTGCCGAGTATTGAGGGGTGCCCTCTGAGTAAAAGATCTGACGTCGGAGGAGGCGGTAGGGTGGAGACGGTACTCCATTGGAACGTATCCCCGTCCCGGGACAGGTGAGTGATAATACCACTGGTGTTGGGGCTGTTGACCAAGAGCTCAAAGTTCCGGTGAGTCTTGCCGTTCCCTGACTGCATCATATTACCGCTTTGGTGGCGCTTACGCGACCAGGGATCCGGGTTGACGTTTGTGAGGCCGTATTTGGTCCAGAAATCTACGTTGGCGGTGTCGTACCTGTTTCATCAAAGTCAGCAATTTTTTACTCAGTCGGGGATGGTCATGCAGATCAGGACTGACGCAATGTAAACAAACCCCTTGTTTCCCCAATTAGGCCCCCAAGAGTTTTTGATTATCCACGCCTGCTTTGCGTCGTCAAACCCGACGATCAAAGCAATATGGTTTCCCGTTTCCCTCGCGATCTCATTGTACTTGTACACTTTTTCTCCTTTTTCGTCCTTCCACTCCCAAAAGTCTTCGTACAGTGCAAAGGTCACAACCAGAGGACCGTACTCGTTTAGCCAGCGCTTTTGGTCCTCGATCCCTCCCAGGGCCTGGTAGAAGGGGATGTACGTCACTCTTCCGGATCGATCGGCGCAGTGCTCGTACGGATGAAAGGTTGCTTCGTACGGATCGCACTGCCAATCCGCAATACCCGGGGTGCCACGTTCCGGATTGACGATAAAGTCGATTCCCATGCCGGCGACGTATTGCAGCGTGTCTTCGGCGTTGCCTGTGCTGTCGCACGCCGCAAAGGTGCCGTCGTGCACGTCTGCCTCGCTGCGTTTGCTCCAGATTCCGTGTTCGATGCGGATCATGGATTCAATGAGCGCCGTGACGGCAAAGGCCCAGCAGCTCTGGCATACCCCCTGGTCTTGAGCTGTGGTTATGTAGTTGACTCCTGAGCGATTTCGCCAGTCTACTGCTGAGGGGACTGGGGAGTTGAAGATTGATGCTTTGTTTGATGTCGAGATCTTGCCGGTTGTTTCACGAGCCGAGGTTGCTGGAGGAGAGTACAACGGCGGACCAACTGATGACCAGTCGAGTGGTGGGATGGATGATGCTGGCACTGGGGATGGCCATGCTAGCTTTTGTCGGTTTGGTCTTGCATGGCCTGTTGCGGAGAGCAGTAGCAGCTGCACCGACAGCCAGGCCCATGTTCGTATCATGTTTCAAACCCAGCCTGCATCAAAGCAGAGACATAACGAGATGTTAGATTGAAAGAGCCATGTTCTCTGTATAAATGTTTATGAACTGCGTCCAGATCTTGGTTGTGTTGAGTTCAAGATCTCTCGGTATCCGGCTGAATCTCATGTATATCCCGCTTGTGGATCAAGCGAGTCCCATTGCCTTCATTAATGCGGTATTTGATCAACTAAACCGTTCCCACAAATTCAATTTGTACTTGTTCCGAATTACCCAACTCAGCATTTTGGCGATGATCCTTGGCCCCGTAAGCCTGGAAACTCGCAAATCTGCCAAGGCCATGCCGTCTTCCCACCAATTAACTCCCGGCAGAATTCCCGGTCCAACTTTCGTCGATCTCCCGGAACGCCGTCTGAAACATAAAAACTCCACCCGGATGCTGGGTCTGAGAGAGTGAATAAAAAGTTGGGGTAACGACTTCCGTTAAATTCCACGTTATGTGTCTAGAAGTCTATACAAGTATCTATCCATTGGAGCATGTGCTCATTATTAGGTATACATCAACCAGATCTCACAACAGAGTGGAAGATCAGTGCGCTGTCGAACTTTGATCTTTGGGATCAGCTCAAAGACCGTGTATTTTTCAGTCTGGAATCCATCATCGCCAAAGTGCCGTTTGCTCTGGACAGAGATGTTAACAATTAAAATAACCCTCCAACACTTGAAGTGAATCAAGTGAGCAGGGAAGCATACCTCATAGCTCCAGCAATCATTAACCCTTACCCAGTTGCCCACTCCATAAACGTACTCGCGGATCTCATCATTCACTCTCTCACTTTCTGCTGATAGCTCGGGAAACTACGGTATATAAGAATAATCAGAGTACTAAGTGAGATAAAAGGGTTCGGGAACGCGAAAAGAAATACGGCAGCCCGTGAGATTTGGTAAGTTTCTATTCTACTGTTGAGCAATGAGACCATCAATCCATGTCAAGAGCTGAACTTCTAGAGATGTGCGATGTGCACATAAAAAAGAAGAGCGGTTGCCATTGAAGTAGATCTTGCCTTGATGGCCTTCGGAAAACCCAAGTGAAGGCCAGTCTCAGTCTCGCTGTCTAATTGATGTTAACATACTATCTACCTCACGGGGGCACTTAGGTAGGTTATAGGCGGAAATCCGTAAGAAACTCATCCACCGCACGGCAATAAAAATCAGCCCTTTCCAGGGGTTTATTTACTGTCGGAAAATGAGATTTTTTTTCAATCGGCCCATTCACCTATCCGATAAAATATCTTCCGCCCTCATTACCAGATTTCCTCGCCCTTAAACAATCACGATGCGGTGCCCACGCGCAGCCGAGCGAGCCAGTGGCTGGGATCATCGACTGCGCCTCCTCCTCCCGTGCTTCAAAACCTTTTAGGCTCCCTCACCTCTTACTGCCCAACATTGAACATGCTGCATTTCTATCAAAGCGAAGATCAATAACTGAACCAGTCGAAAGGCGGTAACACATAAAACAAAACAAAAATGTCGACACCAGAGGCAGGATTAAGCTACTCCCTCGAGTTATCCTTTTACGGCCCAGGCGCGCTCTGGTGCTGGTACCTCACTATCCTATCAGTCATCATCGCCCCTTCCTCGCCCACTCGTCCTCCCGGCAGTATGCCAAAACCAACATTTGACATCATTTGCTGTCTTCTTTTTCCGTGTCTGGCAGCCGGCCACCTCGCCATTCAGACTAGTCGGCTTGATCCGGAGAGTGTAGGGGATATAAATCAGTCTCTGTGGCTGCTGAACCGCGGTGGGGCTGAACTTGTCCAAAATATGGATGGCAACACGAGCCAGGCCATACTTGCGCTCAACGCCTCTCTGAGAGTGTGCATGGCGTTTGTTTCCGGGGCGTCGGCCCTGCTCATTTTCCGGTTCTGGGCTTCGTGGAGCCTTGGCTTCAGGATCGGGGTTAGGCATCCGCTGCTTTTGTTCGTTGGGGCGGTGCCGTATATCTGGGTTCTCTCTTGCATCGCTTATCTTGGATTCAAATGGAGCGCGATAGGGATTGCTTGGGTTCTACTCGGCTTGCATTTGTTGGTTACTTATAAACTGCTTCTGTGCTGTCTAGAGATTGGAGCTTTGGGTTATTGGGTGCTCTTCGTGCGTCGGTACTGGTTTTGTTTTCTAGCGGTACCACTGACTTTGTACTGGGGCTGGTCCATGTGGGATGACCGCTTTATTTTCTTCCCTGATGTGCAGGTTGAGATTTCTGCTCTGGATCAGATATTTCCATTCTTGACGGGGATTATTGCAATCACTTTCAGTGTCGGGAAAAGGTTATTAAAGACCGAGTTTTATAGGCAGACTAGGACATGGATAGGGGGATTCATGACCAGAGGGCGCTCAAATATGGGTGAGCAAGAGGGAGAAGAACTTTCAAATTCGGTCAATACTAGTATTGTATCATCATAAGAGCAAAATGTCACTGCGGAGGAGGGATTCATTTTTTTTTTGGTCTTTAAGTTAACTAAAGTCATCTTTGTTTAAGAAGAGGAATGCGATTAAGGAGTTGGCTAATTTAGCGTGTCTGAAATCTCTTGCAGAAGAGGACGGGAATTTATAGCAGATATAAGATCTGTAGCAGAACGTAATACCGTGAATATAGCAAGAGCCTTTTACTGACGGCGTATTATAATAAAGCTCTCAGCGTCCTGTAGCTTCTTTACCCACCATAGCCGTATAACCTCTTGAGCATTTCTCTCCGCCTCAACCAACTTCATGTACTGTCAAAGTCAACTACTTCCCGAAAAAGCTCAACGTGTAGACAGTGATCAATGGCGGGAACCTCCTCAAAGATATGCATTAATGGTATTAATAGTAAAAAGAGTTAAGAATAGTTATCTATGGGTAAACCTGTTCCATGCGCCGAGGCGCATACCAAGTCCGGCATATATATATGAACCCGCTCAGAGAGCTGAGGCTTATGCTGAGACGGGTTGAGTATTATTGGTCGTCGGTGACCGTATGGCAAAGAAAGTAGTGAACCAAGGGTATTGTATTCAAGTTTAACGTTGGAAAGAATAATCTATAGTATACGGACTACCCCTAGCCCCAATGGTGAAGGCTGCACCCCTATCAACTGCCTTTCTAAAGCCCATCCCACCATTTTGGAAAACGAGCATGACGTAACCCAACTCCTCGACCGCCTCTACTGGGCACCTCAGAGGCAGAGATAAGTAGGATGGCCGCCGAGCACGACCGGACGTGGACCATCGCTAAGCTGAGAGACAGAGTCGGGACAGACTCATCGAGATATATCTCACGTAACGCTTAATCTTCCCGCTCTTCCATCTCTTCAATTTCACCCCGTCTCTGGGACATGGACGCAGCGTACTGATCGCGACGCTAGAGTAATAGGTTTATTAGGAAAGAGTAATCAAGTTAAGACGCCAATAATAGGGCTGGAGAGCTTTGATAGGAAGGCCGGCGCATCAAAGACATGCAAGAAACGGACTTGGGAAACTTACAGCGTTCGCGAGGCGCGATATATTCATTCGTGCCTCCTTAGCCAGCTGACCAACTTCCTCAATCTTTTGCACGCGTGCTTCCTTTGACATGGGGGTGGTGTCGAGCAGGCTCAATCGATCGATTCGAGCTACGCCTGGCATGATATAACGTTTCGATACTTCGACATACGTGGTAGTCATGACGTTGGCGACGAGGTAATGGCCTTTGAGCTCGAGCGCCTCGACTTTGATCTCCTGCGTGCAATATAGTGTCAGCACGGCTTTCAATGATTGTTAAAGAAAGCTTCGAAATGGCCACACGAACCGCCAGATTCCGTTCCATGAGTTTTTCCAGCCTCAGCCGGGTGCTATCGTTGGTTTCCGGATTACGGATGCGATCCCCCAGTTCATTGGCGGTTCCGGCGCTCCGGATGAAGGAATCGACGCGCATCTCATCGATGACCTGGACATGGTCATGGATCTTGGCAAAGAAGGTGGTGAGTTGGTCAAGGTGGGCGCAAAAGTCCTGGAGCTTTTTGACGCAATCGCGGACGATTTGCTTGACTTGAGCCTGTGAAGACAAGGGGATCAGTTACAAGTGCCGTCAAAGTTCCGAACAAGATTCGTACCATGGTCGCCTCAGAGGCGAGTAGATTCTGGACCTCCTGCTGCATCATCTCGAGTTCCTCAATCTCCTTCCTCTCCTTTGCTCGGCGCTGGTTGGCCTTTTCTTCAACCTTGACCAAGGCCTTCTGCGCCAATCGCAATCGCTCGTATCTGAGCTCAGTGCGAGATATCGCTGTCATGCATGTCATCAGCTTCTTTTGCTAATATTCACAGTCGATGGCCGTCGTGACTGGAAAATGTGCACATTGAAGGTCGTAGGGCGACTCACCATTATTTTTGCGCAGAATTCCTTGATGCTGCGAGAAAGTTAGCTTCACTTGCTACATTTTCTTCTTCAGGAAGGGGGTTCTTACCTCGTCTTCTTGGGCTTGCTGCTTGGCCAGCTCTAAATATTCGCCTACTATCTCGCTCAACTTCTCCTCGGCTGCCCTTACCTCCTCCCGCCATGTCTTGGCCGCCTCGGCCACGCCAACCTCGATTTTGGCGTTGATATTAGCCTCCGTCTTTACCATTCTAGCGAGTGCCACGAGAACCTGTACTCATATACATGTTGTATGGTCAGCCAACCGCCAAGGCCCGTACGCGTACTTGTTTAAGCCTAGCCTGCTGTTGTTCAAGGGTGTAAAGAGAGGAGGAGCATACCTCGTCGACCGGCATCATAGCCGAACGAACCCTCCGAACCATGACTGAGTGCTCTTCTTGGGCGCTAGCAAGTTCGTCGCGAGTGCGGCGCAAAATGCTTCGGATGCTGCTTTCGGTGCTCCCACGCCTGCCTGCTAATTGCTCCCAGTCGACGCCGTTGAGATCGTCTGGGCCGAGCGTCAGCAGCTCGGCCAGCCGGTGGACCCTCGGGAGCAGTCGGTTGGCAAGCTTGTAACCGGGATCTAGGAGGTCTCCCCGACCCTCTGTCTTGTTCGAGTGTTTTGACTCTGCCTCATCTCTCTTGGTCCAGTTGGCATTTAAACCGACCTTGAAAAGACTAGAGAGAAGTCCGGCACTATCGATATTCACGCCTGCATTACTGAGCTCGAGCTTTGATCTCTTCTTCGATCTGCGTCCAAAGTAAGGCCACCCTCCTGCAATATCAAGAAACGAGCCAAGTCAGCCACAAGAAAGGTAAATTACCAGTTTGAGTCCAGTCGCAAGTACTTACTCTTGGAAGCCGCCTTCTGGGCCTTGACGAATTCGTCCTTGAGGTCAGTGATTTGACTGTTGTAATACTCTGCCTGCTCCTGAATCCCAGTAACTGCGGCTGCTTTCAAATCAACCGCCATCTTCTTGTCTCGCAGTTGGGCATCGAGGCCGGTCTGGGTTCGCTTGAGGGTTTCTGTATCGTCGATCGATTAGCTCTGTCTTGTTGGACTAGTCGGAAAGCATCGTACCATCCTCCTCAACGCAAGCGCTATACACGCGAGTAGCAAAATCCTTCCAGGCATCGACCGACGCTTTGATGTCTCTAGTATCGGCAACGCAAGATTCCGACACGCGCTTCAACTTCTCAAGCTGGTTAGGGAGGTCTAACTCGGCCAGGTCAGGATCTTCGACATCACGGGTAATTTTATCAATCTGTTGATTCGCAGCGAGGGGAAAAGTCAGCGCAGTGCTTATACCAAGAAGAAATACCGTACTGTGCCGCCTGGCTCACAGAGCGCCTGCATCACCATGGAAAGTTTATTCATCTTGGACTCGGCATCGCGGAATGCCTTGCGACCCAAATCGGAGGAATGAACGAGGTTGGCCCGGAGCGATTTGTACCTAGAAGGAGACGGTCACGCTTCATTAGCATGCATGCTATTCGTTACGATTTCTTGACTGTTTTCTTACGGAAGCCCAGCGTTCTCAGGGAACACCAACGATGAAGCTAGAGGCTCGGACGCGAGCACGAAGCATTGGCCCAGACGGCCTAGGGCAGCGGGTGCGGAACTGAGGACAGCGCCCCAATCGTCCTGCAGCAGGTTCAAGGCGGCCGAGCTGACGATGAGGTCTGAATAGGCTGGTGTTCGTAAGAGATGCAGGTCGCTATCCAAGATGCCGTCATCGTCGCCTGCATCCTCGGCGATATCATTCATGTCCAAATCGCCGAGTCGGCTATCGAGGCCTGACACCGAATGAGAAGACTCATCTGGCACCGAGTGAGGAGACTCGTCGTCTTGCATTTTGGGTTGCTCACTCATTATCGCAGTAAATCTTTCGGCGGATTAAATCGAATACGCAGCAGGCTTATTAACGATCAACAATAAAGGGTAGCAAGCGTGCAAGTAAGCTTTACACACGGTAGCCAACGCCATAGGACCTTGCAGCGTTGATATTTTATAAAAGAGCCAAATCTGCCTCATAGCCAGGCCCCATATTTTCAGTGCTGACCATGCGGCTGATCTGTCGATAATATGTTTGCCTTCGCCGTATATGGATAGATTCCGCGCCGACCCCTGTCTGGTACATCCATTCGGCCCCCAATGACGTGGAATTTGTGGGCTATGCAACTTTTGTTTGTAACTGTGAGAACCAATGAATGTCTGACAAGCAAAGTCCGAGCTGGCACGGAATTAAAATTAGCATCTAGGTTATCGAGCATCGTGAGAGCGAGGCTCCGGGCGGCCGCCACCGGACAAGACGGATCTTGCATAAGAAAACGTCCCTAGTCACAGTAGATCTTTTACAAATGACCTCGACCTATGTAAGGCTTATTGCTTTCCAACCCGACCCCGCCATTTGTCAGGCGTCTTTTGCTTGCTTTCCTCACCTTCATGTTGGCAGCCATCGTGTCCATCACAACCGGTTCTTGGATCCAAAATGTCCCATACCGGATCCAAAGATGGCCCGCAGGATTACATGCACGAAATTGAACAGCTTGAAAACGACTTCATCGACATCGAAGCGCGCATCAATGCATTTGAGGACAAATCCAAAGACGACATCCAAGCTGACCGCAGTCTCATGCTCTTGGCGCTCCAGCGTAGCGTTGAGTCGGTCGAGGGGACCATTCTCTACGTGAATACCGACAACAGTCGTCTCGCTAACTCGCTTGAGTATGATGGCGCCTCCACTGCCTCTGGCGGGATATCGACGTCTCAGTCCCTTGTGCGCAGGCATCTGGAAGACATGGACGCCAGTTTCACCGGGCTTCACGGCGCCGCCAGCACCGGTCTCGAGCGGATCCAGCATATCAAAAAGTCATATGACGATATGGATGGAGAGCTGGCCGGCCTTCGAACCAAACTTTCGTCTCTCAGCGACCAGTATAGGGCTGCCTTGGCGTCAGCTACGCAAGAGCGGGATGCGGAAAAAGCCGACGCGGCAAAGATCAAGACAGAGCTCGAGTCGACTAGAGCTGAGCGCCAGGCTCTGGAAAGCAAAGTCGGGCACCGGAAAATTGCCAGGAATACATTGCGTGCAGTCAGTAGTGGCCGTTTGATAAGTCTTGATGATTTTACTTAGCTGACCATAAATATCGTGATGCTAGGCCCGCGCCGCGACTTGGACCTTGTGTATAATCTGTCCACCCGCAATCGCCACCGCAGGTGGCCTGGAATACGTTGCGACGTAAGTCTATTTTTTTTTTTCAGCTTTCTCTCTCAACCCCTATTTTCGAGCGACTCAAGATCCAATCTCTGACCGGCGATAAGCCAAACAGCAAGATGCGTCACAGGTTGAAAACCCTTCAAAAAGAAATCGACAGCGTCGACTTACGGCTCTCTTGTCTGAACTCGAAAATCGCAACTATAGATGCGCGCATCGAGTCGCTCGAGCAAGTGCTCACCAATTCCCGTTCCCTGTGGGCTCGCGTCGATGCAATGGAAACAAACTCGGCCAAGGTCAAGAGCCTCGTTGATGAGCAGCTGGGCGAATACCAGGCCGTTAAGGAGAGTACAGACGACTTTAGTGCGTGGACTCAGGCCGTTGCTGATCAGACAGCGCCGATGCGGTTGCTTGGGTCGGATTCGGGAGCGGCACTGCGCCGCACAATAGGGCAGATCGTGAAGAGGCTTTTAGAGACTGACCAGGGAGATGTGAAGTCCATTTGCGAGAGACTTGAGAGACTTGAGAGACTTGAGGTTGCGCTAACATGATGTACATCGTCTTCACTACTATACACTTTATTACTTGGCCGGATTTTCTGAGGTTCCTTATAATCGAAATCGAAGTGTTCTTGTAGTTTATGGAGCATAGAGATTGCCAACGAGCATGCGCTGGGAGGAGCAAGTAGAGAAAAGAAATAATGAATAACTTGATTGATCTGAGCAAGCTATATAGCCAATGGCCATATATACGTCTGTGGGAGCATGCCCAATTCTTGGCGGCCGCTGGCTGCAACCTTTCCATTCCACTTCCTCGGGGAATCTTGTTGTTCAATACAGTACCATAGCACGAGGAACGTGTGACGACTATAAGTTTTATAAAATAAACGCCGTAACTGTATTAAATTAAATTAAGAAATTATTAATCTAACTGTCTTCTATTCTAGATCTAATAGCTCTTAACCTATGCCGGATCCTTTCGCATCAGGTCTTGATCTAAGCTCAACATTCTAGGTACTGATTCCGACGCTCTTCCTCGGTAAGCTCCTGCTCCGCAGCTTCCTCCTGATACTAATACTCTTTCTCCGCAACCTCCTCGTCTGCAACCTCCTCCTCAGGAACCTCCTCAGCTGCCTCCTCCTCTTCTGCAACCTCCTCCTCCTCAGCAACCTCCTCAGCTGGCTCCTCCTCAGCTGGCTCCTCCTCAGCTGGCTCCTCCTCCTCAGCAACCTCCTCCTCCTCAGCAACCTCCTCCTCAACAACTTCCTCCTCGGCAACTTCCTCTTCTTCTGCAACCTCCTCCTCTTCTGCAACCTCCTCCTCCTCAGGAACCTCCTCCTCAGGAACCTCCTCCTCAGCTGGCTCCTCCTCAGCTGGCTCCTCCTCAGCTGGCTCCTCCTCTTCTGCAACCTCCTCCTCCTCAGGAACCTCCTCCTCAGGAACCTCCTCCTCAGGAACCTCCTCCTCTTCTGCAACCTCCTCCTCAGGAACCTCCTCCTCAGCTGGCTCCTCCTCAGCAACCTCCTCCTCAACAACTTCCTCCTCAGCAACTTCCTCTTCTTCTGAAACCTCCTCCTCAGCAACCTCCTCCTCAGCAACCTCCTCCTCAGCAACCTCCTCCTCGGCTGGCTCCTCCTCAGCTGCCTCCTCTTCGGCAATCCCTGCATTGACAGTGACCTCATCGCCCCCAGGGCCATCGAACTCTGCAACCAACTCTCCCGGCTCACCATCCGCACTCCTGTTACCAATAGGGGTCGCGAAAATTTTCGTCTTCGACTTGTAGAATGTCACCCCCTTGTACACTGCCTCCATCTTGACCTCGACCCCTTCCTTACTCCGATACGTGACCGTGATCGGAATCTCGATCTTGCCCTTTGTCAAGAAAAGCTGGCCCGTGACAGACGTATAAGGTCCGGCCTTGACATTTATCGTCGAGCCGTACGTCTTGGTCGTGCTGGTCGTGTTCCCGACCTTGTGCTCGTACGTGCCCGTGACCGAGATCTCCGTCTCCCCGATGAAGGGTATTCCGGTCTTGAAGCTGGCGCTGGCCTGGAAGCCGCCGGTGTTGACAACCTCGTGCGTCAGCGTCTCCGTCGTGGTCAGCGTCAAGCTGGACATCTGCTCGATTGCCGAGTCATTGTCAAGGGGCTCCTCCGCTGCAACCATAACCTCGCCGTCCTTTTCCACGGCCCGGTCCCTGTGCCACACCGTGTCGACGGCCTCCATCTTCTCCCACAGAAACGTAAAGTACTGGTCCTCGAACGCTTCCTTCTCGTTGTGGTTCGTCGCCCAGCCGAGCGTGTCGTCTTTCTTGCTGACGATGGCGTACCCGACTCCGCTGACCAGCCTGAACTTGTCGGGTTTGCCCGGGCTGCTGGGGGCAAAGTCGAGTTTGAACCAGTTGTCGGGCCACTTGCCCTCCAGGCCCGTGTGGCCTACGCGCGGTTCTTTGTGGTCCCGGCTGAAGAGGGTGGCGCCCGTCTTCCAGTGCTTGATGAGGTACCAACCCGCATTGCCACCGGTGCCGTGAACGAGACTGAACCACGGGTCCTCGTTGGTGTTTGACTCGTCTTGATGGCTGATTTTGTCTTCAGACTTGACGCAGGACAGGACTTTGCCAGATAAACTGCCCTGGAGGCGGAAATAGAGGCCTTGGGGAGGAATATAGGGGGTCGACATGGCTGCAGCCGAAAAGGGGGGAGAATGGTATTATGCTGAAGACGATGTGTGCATATGCGCCGAGAAAACAATAGTGATTGGGATGCGGTGATCAAAGATGCGATTGTTTTGCAATATGTTGATGTTTGTGATGAAACTGTTGGCAAATGTTGTTACTGATGTTGCTGCTGAATGTTGTTGCTGAATGCTGTTGTTGCTGAATGCTGTTGCCGATCAAAAAGCGAGGCAGAGCAGAGGAGAAAGCTCTTTGCCTTTATACATCTCGTCAATTCACTTCCCTCATGCTGTGAGGGCCTCAAATTGGTACAGCACTCGATGCAAGGTTGTCAAAGAATTGAAAGACGAGTAAAAGCTTGACAGGATACGAGTATCTTGCATAGCCTGATAGTCAGTATAATAACTGCATGCTTTGGTGTGATTCTACATGCGGGCGTCCTCGGCCAACCTGGGAGTTTACCTCTAGCGGCAACAGTGGGTGGACAGAGCCAAAAGCACAGCCCGTCCGGCTGCAATGCATCGGATAACATGTCAGACGGCAAACTGCGGCGACGTCTGATTGGGCGGCTGGATGGTTCTTTATCTTCAAAGGAATTGAGACGACGTCTTCGTTTGGTTACCGACAATACTCCGAGCTCATAGCGGAAATCCGAGTATGCATTTGTTACAAAATTCCAATAGCACTGGCTACACGATTAGGGCGTCAGGTTGGGACTGAGGGCATTTGTGGTCGGACTTGGCTGACTGCATGGAGCTAGGAGAGCCGCCAAGAAGGGGGTTGAGAACGTCGCAAAGGAGCACTTTCCTCTGCTTGGTTAATTTCAAAAATACCCACTCAAATCAGCCATAGTCCACATTATTATTGGTGGCCGTCTGTCCGGTATCTCCCACACGCCCTCCAATCTCCGTCACAAAGCTAGCCAGCGCCACACCTAGCAGGTTCAGAAAGGCGTTTTATCCCCGGGCACTTGCCTTTTTACTCCATGGGCACTAGGTTGGATCGTCAGGTATTACCCCTTTTACTCCATGGGCAAATGCCGAATTGAGATTCTGAAGTTTGTTGCGTTGTTCCTTCCCAGAAAGCGTCGAAAATATGACGGAGGAAGCCATAAACTTCCCAAGAAACCCCCGACGGGCAGTGATCAAAGACCACCGCCTTAATCCAGATGCACCGGATAGTTCCATGACAAATACATGCAAGTCTCAGCCGTCTGCCATACTGCCCCCCGCCCAGATCAGTGCTTGATTGAGTGCCCATGTGATATCTAAACTGATGGCGAACATGAATGCCAAAAACTTTGTCAATAAGCTCAAATTCTCCTTATACAGCCGCCATTGGCTTGGACATTCCAGGCAGTTATCCTAAGTCTCTTCCCGCTCTGAAATGGCATACTGCCATGTCATCTCTAATGCCCTGCGATCATATCCCTCTCTGTCGGCTCGATACTGCCTCGCGGCTTCTGTCCTAGGGTAGTCTACGATTGGGCTGCCTAAGACCAGTAGAATGGACATTAGAACTAAGGAGAATTACTGTTAGTGTGTCCAAACGGATGAAAATCCAGAGCTCTCCAAAGATTTACTGACGTGATAATACACCGTGAACAGGGTTCCAGTCGTACTCGAATATGCTGAGGAGTATGTTTCCGTTCTCATCAACATTGGGGTGGTAAATCGGCGTGACGAACCGGATCGTAGGCGGGCAAAGAGGGTAACGATCTGGTATGTAGATTTGGAGACGGAATATGCCCATCTCGTACGGCGTGCCCTCCTGACCGCATTAGTAGTTAGCGTGACGGTTCTTAATCTCAGAACCACATTACATGGGCCGAGATGCGGGGAGAGAGATCAAACCAACCGGTCCAACTATGGCAGCTTCGAGCAATGACTATACTGTGGTAAGGGTCACCTCTGCATCAAAACATATGTCTGGAAATGAGCCAAATACTCACTAATGCGTCGTCCATAATCCTTACGGGTAATAAATTCGATGGCACGTCATGGTTAACCTGCCTTACGTCCCTGATTACCCTTCTTCGACCGTGCGAAGCGACTCCTATCACCGGCGTTCCAATCTTAGGTCCAAATCGGCGGCGCAGGAGATCAACAACTTCGACCCTTCCGAGCGCTGCAGCAAGTCTCAGAGGTGTCAAGTTACAGTTGTCGGGCGATTCAACATGGCTAATATCGCACGCATCTAGGAGGTCCTCCACATACCCAATCGGCGCGCTTTGGGCGGCAAACAACAGAACGGTCTGGCCAAAGTTGTCCCTGGTAGTCAGGTCCGCGCCCTTATCGAGCAGATGCCCAACGCAGGCCCACCTGCCCGCCTGCGAGGCGTGCAGAATGGCAGTTCGTCCGCACTTGTCCGTATCGTTCAGGCTAGCTTCAACCCTGGCATCATTAAGGAGTATGATGACGGCTGCCTCGTGACCTTTCTCTGCAGCGCGCATAAGCGGCGTCATTCCGTCGATGGCTCTGGCGCCGCAATCTAAGATGTCGCTTTTCAGGAGCGCCCTGATGCCTGCTTCGTAACCGCTATCGGCGGCGTAAGAGAGGGGCGTTTGTCCATGGGAGTCCTGTATGTTTGGGTCGTAACCTCTCGATATCATTTCTTCCATGATGTGAAGAAGCCGAAAGTAGACAGCAAGGTGAAAGCCAGTCGTCCTCCTGGAAATCCGTCCGTGGGCAGCACCGACGCGTGGATAGTCGTGCACAGTTTTAAATAGTGCTTGGCTCGCGGACTCCACGTTGGATTCCATAGCAAGGAACCGAAGGGCGTCTGCGATCTGAGACGTGCTCTTCCCAACATGGCGACTCCAGTTCACGGATGCGTAGGTATACAACGGATATGTCTGAACACGATGCTCAAAATCTTTGTTTGACTCGCAGAAGCCGGTACTAAAAACACCGAGCGAGAGATACGTGAGACAGACGGTTGCGAGCCTCTCATTCGCCGAGGGGAACCAATGTTCTTGGGTCCGAAGGAAGTACTCCTGGGTCGTGTAATGCACCAAGCGGATGGCTTTGCTCTCCTCGTCAACCGTCACCAGGCCAGCGCAGACAGAGACCATGTCCTCCACCTGAGGGGTGTTCTCGTCGTCCAGTTCGTGCTCCCCGACCTCCACGGTGAGAGCATGCTGAAGTTCCGCCGTGTTGAGAGGCCGCGTGGCGAATACGATCCAGGTCAAAACATTATCGGCTAGCTGGCGGAAGCCTGACTTTTGTCCCTGGATCCTGGTCATTGCATCGTCGTAGACTTGGGCTAGAATTTTGACCTTGGCGTCTTCGGATGTCCCCTCTGTCTGTTTCTTGAAGTTTGCGACGGCCGACTTGACAGCTTTGACGGTGGTCTTGTCCTCAAGGGACGTCATGTACAGCTGAGCGAGCAAGAACCTTTTCAAAGTCAGAATAAACATGGGAGGAGACAAACCCGTTGACGCTGGAAAATACTTACATCCCATCGACCGCGGTAGCTATGTCGCTCTTGACCTGCTCTCGCAAGATCTGATTGTTTAGTACGAAACTAGGGAGCTGCGACATCCGCCCCTCCAAATATATGCAGACATCTTCATTACTGGCGAGAATCTCGAGAGATGGGCAACTGCTGAAATGTGTCTCAATCTCTGGGATGGGTCGCGAGGTTGCCAGGAAGTTTGCGCCTCCACCATCCTGGAGTTTCCGCATTTCTTTTAGAAAGGATTCTCGCCACAGCTTGTTTCCGGAGCATTCGTCCAAAGCGTCAGCCAAGATGAAAACTCGCGAATACTGAGAGACAACCAGCTCAAGAACCTGCGAGATCTCGCTGAGCAATGGCTTCGACTGCTTTTCGGTATGCTTCTCATAAAGCTCCATCACGCAAGCCGGCAAAGGCCTCCGTTTTTGGACGAGTTGCTTCAGCAAGCTGGACAGCAATGCTTCTGGCTTCTGTTCTTCCAGCCGCCGGAAATTGAAGTAAACATAGCCGATCCCAACACTAAGATCGAGATCAAATCGACTCTCGAGATCATGAACGGTAGCCGCGACGAGGATGGTCTTGCCAGCCCCCGGGATGCCGGGGCAGTAGAGAGTTTGTTTAGGGTGGGCGAGCCAAGTCTGATATTCGGATGAGTTGATGAACCAGGTTCCGGTGCCAGTCTCGCGTCTGCTTAGAAAATCATGCTGTTGGGAGGCGTGTTTAACCGTTGTGATCCAGTCCAATATGGCCTGTCTCTCGCTGCGGTCAGCCCTTTCGTCTTGGCGCTTTACCGAATCTTGGAGGGACGAGGCAGTCATTGCCGCGTCTTGTTGCCATTGCATCTGCAAATCTCTGCCATCCAAGAGTTCTCTGCGCGTTATGTTGACATCCCTTTGGAGAGCCTGGAGGCTGGAGCTGGTATCGAGCTGCCAACCTTCAGCCTGCTGAAAATGCCGAGATTGGCTGTCTAGGATCTCTGCTTGTTTTAGCGTGCTGTCTGCGGCGATTGTTTGAAGATCCCGGATATCCGCTCCCACGTTGCGCAGGTATTGTTCAACCGATGTGAGGATGGTCCTACCGGGGGGTCAGTTTGTCCTGTCTGTACTTGGACTCCAAATTTCTGCCTGTCACCAGTATGGCTCCTTACAGGTGATCATGATGGATAGCAAGGACGAAAAGCTCCTTTGCATCGTCCAGCATCTTTATCGCTAGCTTGATCTTGCGGTCAGATCTCGGGGCTAGGAGGTGCCTTCCAACGAAGCCGGCTCGTTCCATGAACTCCTTGGTGATATTTAAAGCGGCTTCGCAACGCTGAAGCACCGGTTTTAGCTGATCCAAGGCCTTGAGCCGAGCTTCATTATCCTCGTTGATCTCCAGATGGGTCTGGAAGTTCTTCATCGCACCATTGAATGCGTAAAGACTCGAGGTGATGCGGCCCAGTTCCGATGTGTCGAACTCGGAAGGACCGAGCCATTTGCTCGACAGCTTCAAGCAGGACGTCGATAACTGAATGATGGCGATGACACTCGCCGCGACGCTCACTCCATCCATTTTGTCCAATCGCTTTGCACAAAACAGAGACACCCATACAATGTGTTCTCCGAAAGCTGAGGTAGGAGGTGTATGTAGCCTAACCGGAAGGGCGGGGTTGGACGGGCCTGTGCGCTGGTCGCAGCAGTCGCGAAGGCTGCCGTGGCTGATGATCTAAAGGCGATTACATGTGTGATAAGCGAGCGACTAACAATTTACTAGCGTATCTGGGGTGTGCAGACCACCAAATCCTGTTAGAGTTAGTCGCTCGCTTTGGATTCGTCGCGTGATGAAACACTCCACAAACACAAACATTAAAGCTTTTCTTGACCGTACCTGCCATGGCGAGGGCAATGGTTTTCAATTCGGTAACTGACTGAATACTTTATTGCCGCGACAAAGTGTCGAGTAAAAATGGATTTCAATCAGGGTAACTGACTGAAAATTTTATTACCGCGACAAACAGTCCAGCGAAAATCCGGGGACGGCCGCATTAGAAGATTACCCCCTATCAACTGCCATATATAATACTCATGCATACGGACGGCGGAGCGGTCCCTAACGCACTAGGAGCCTTGGCCAATTAAGAGTTGCTCCCCTTGCTCGCTCTGATCTCCGTGATCCCTGGGAAACTACGGCGAGCAAGGTATAAGATACTTCAGAAAATCTACAGTTGTAGATAGTTTACTATAAATAGGGAGCGTGCCTGATGCGGTAGCCTACACTGTGGAATATGGGTGTCTGTAGAGTGTGTAATAGAGTGATGATTAGGAAAGGTGTGGGCTGCAGCCCAGGCCCTATAGAAATAGGGTGCTGCAAGTCGGTCCTCAAAGGAGCCCACTGCAGCAGCTACAGCAACGCGTTGTGAGTGAATTCCCACAACCACGGTCACGTAGCATGCCACATGACCACGTTGTTTATCTCATCTATCTAATTTACATACATTTCCCGTACCAGGGCCGGGCACTCTTCTTCCCGAGGAATCTGATTCTTCACGCAAGCAACTTAAGTTTATTGTCCATGATCCACTTTCAGTAGCTCTTTGTTAGAACGACCTATTATTGACAGTGACACCATGTTTCTGAGACGCTTGCCATAAGGTTCGATTCCCCTGTTACCTACCCTTTGGCGTACTGCCTTGTAGTCTCTACCTAGCTTCGGTGCAGGTTGTAACATTAGGGGATTGTACCTAATATGAATCGTTTGTTATATTAGAGGACTAGATAGATACGGATCGTGTGTCGTTAACTGTAGCTATAGAGGCAGTCGTTTAAACACAATGAATCCATTATTGAACACTACAATACATTCTAATATACGTTTTTTTCCCTACTAGTACGGCTTCTTTGTATCAGATTCGTTGATAGCCACTATTCCTTCCAGGACTCTTGCAGTATTCTAGACCGCAATTAGAGCGGCGAGGGTCCATCGCTAACTACAGGAACATGTAAAAGAAGACAATGGACAAATGAGAATACAAAAAAAGTGCATATTATAAGGTATCCAGCCCTGTACGCTTAAATACAACGTCAGCTGCTTCCATTCCTCTCCTTAACCCGTCTCCTCCAGTTCGAGATCCTCTTCCTTTGAAAAACACTCTTTAAATACTCATAAATCATCCCCCTTTGCAACAACAAGATCGTGCCCACTACCACCGGCGCCGCAATCTGCCAACTACATACTTCGCGTCAGTACATCAATCCCCTCATCTGCAAAACACCCCCCTCACATGACTTACAAGAGTTTGATGCCCGCATCTAACTGCGGAAACGGCTGAAAATTCTGCCCAAAATACCCCGTCAAAAACGTCAACGGCAAAAACACAATCGTCGCAATCGTCAGCTGCTTGAGCGTCTCATTCTGGTACGCCGCAATCGTGTTGAAAACTAAATCAATCAAATCATCCGCCGCTTTAGTAATCTCCCACAGATTGTCCCGTATCAACAGACAGTGATCCAGCACGTCGCCCAGATACATGGCCGTGACGGGGGTGATGATGACTCCCTTTTCGGGATCCCTCAGATCCCGCAGCGCTGTTTCGCGGTCGACGTGCAGATAGGAAGGGATCTTGTGTTCACGTATGGTGTTGATGATGTTTTCTATGGGCTGGACGAAGCCTCGCATCTTTTTGACCTCGGCGGCGAGGATGTAGAGGTCCTTGGATTGCTGAATGTCCGGGCCGAGTGTGAGTACGTCCATCTCGATGTCCCCGATGATGTCGCTGTACGCGGATTGTACCGGGATCGCCATGTCGACGATCACGTCCATGATGGCTTGCATGAGCAGGGAGGCGTCGCAGGATTGGCGGAGGATGGTGGAGGGTGAGGTGAGCCGGGTCAGGATGGGTACTTCGACGTCGTCGGCGGAGGACTCGAAGAAGGCGATTATCGTGTTGTCCGAGGTTAGGAAGATGGAAACTTGTTCGGCGGCAACGGCGAGTTGGCGCGAGCGGAGAGCTGAGCGCTCTTCCATGAATTGGGTGCGTGGGGCGTTAGGGCTGGCGTGGTAGCGGTGGATAGTGCGTAGGGGGCCGGGAGGGATCAAGGGGGTTTGGGATATCGAAGAGTCGTTGCGGGGGCGGCCGTTTTCGATGCCGTTTTCGGGGTTACCAGGCGCCATAGTTAGACGGTAGAGGAGGTTGCCGGGTCCGGAGGGGTGGCGCTGCGGCTCTTTTTCTCTGTCTTTGGGGTCGTCGAGGTGGATGAGCTTTTGTAGGGTCAGGACGATAAAAGCATGGTTTTGGTACCAGTCGGCTTTAGCACGGCCGCTGGTGTTCATCAGGTCTTCGACGGCGAGCCGGTGGAGCTTCTTGTTCTGGCCAATGGCCTTGATGACGTCCCAGCTGAGGCCGTTGACGTTGATCCATCGACACTGGACCCAGTCGGGCTGCGGAATTTTGAGAAACTCAATGAGCTGTTTGTTGTCGAGCTCCTCGACGTTTATGTTGTCAACGGAAAAGTCGACGACGGTGATCTGGCACTCGGCGTGGGGCTTGGCCATGGTAGAGTGTCCTCCATCAGCCCGGGATGTGTCGATGCCGGGTTCCATGCCGGGTCGCCATCCGTGCCGCGCTTCAAAATCGTCCAGATCCTTAATTGTCTGTATCGTGCTAGCACGCACGGGTTGACGCCCGCCATGTGTCTGTGGTGGTAGCTGGTTGAAGTGGTGCGATATGTCGGTATTTATGCGCGAATTGGTGCGCCGATTAACTGATGTCCCGCTGTCCATAGTGAACTAACTAGAAATTTCTCTTTTACGGCGTATGCTCTCAGTGAG
This sequence comes from Cladorrhinum sp. PSN259, assembly GCA_033725935.1. Classification (NCBI taxonomy): domain Eukaryota; kingdom Fungi; phylum Ascomycota; class Sordariomycetes; order Sordariales; family Podosporaceae; genus Cladorrhinum; species Cladorrhinum sp. PSN259. The sequence continues at coordinate 455,851 of MU867085.1, read as the reverse complement.
TGCGACCTTTCAGTGGTGATGTTAGCCGCTTCAGTGGTTATTGCCTGGCGATGTCGGCGCCCAGATGTCTTTTCTCTAGAGTCTTGGGAGAACCGTGAAAACGGGAGTGACGTCAAGAAATTCCGCGTTTCGGATGCTAGCGGCCGTGCGACGCGTCAAATTGCGCCCAATGGTTGCCCAATAGGGTGCGTTGGCGTCTAGCTGGGGGTGTTATATGGGGTTACATGGTTCTCAGCCAACTAACTAATTAGAAGCTTTATCTCCCCAACAAACAGTCAGTCCAGAATGTTATGAAATAGATGCGATAGATTTTTGGGTCTATAAATACGCCTAATATATCCGCTATCGACGCGTCAAGGCTAGAGACAAATATAAACAGAAATATGAGATAACTCTAAAAGGAGAAGCCCCAACGATCAACATTATATACGAGCTGGGAACCCTTATACAAGGTCTATAAAGAATACGGAACTTTTGTCAGATATATACCGCTGCTGCACAAGTGCTAGAGCGCCGTGACTTTGGGCAATTTAGTGTAGTGGAGGAGAAACACGATAGGAACACGGCCAATCATGGGAGTCGGCAACCACCCACACGCATGCAGCACCCACTCGCAGCGTGCGGGGTAGCTTCTCCCAACATCTCCTCAGCCCAACTTCAGCTTCCATTTTGGGGGTTATATCTCCTCGGCGACACTCAGCAAAACCGCCATTGAAGTCGACTCGCCATCATGACGACTTTGGACGAACTCCAAGCAACACTCGCCGCATTCGCAGCAGAGCGTGACTGGGACAGGTCTCACACGCCCGAAAACCTCGCCAAGAGTATCTCAATCGAAGCCGCCGAACTCCTCGAGTGCTATCAGTGGGACACGGAGCCCGATCCGAAGGCCGTCCGCGAGGAGCTCGCCGATGTCTTGACCTACTGCCTGCAAATGGCCCGTCGTCTCGGTGTCGATCCGGCCCAAATTGTGCTCGAAAAGCTCGAGGTTACACGAAAGAAGTATCCCGTCAAAGGGCCCCAGGCCAACAGCAAGAACGATGGCGAAGCCAATTAGGTTCCGCTTTCCGTAATCTCTATAATATCCGTCATGTCTAGAGAGTATAGAGAGCATAGGGAGCATAGGGAGCATAGGGAGCATAGGGAGCATAGGGATCATAGGGAGCATAGGGAGCATGGGGAGCATGGGGAGCATAGGGAGCAAGGTATAAGATACTTTAGAAACATATATAGATAGTTGTTCCTTATAAAGAGTGGGAGTGCCGGGTGTCAGAAACGATGGGTCTCCGAGGACAGACGGTTGTTCAGATTGGATAGCGTCTAAAGAGTGTTGCGATCGTTGATGACGCAGGGATTACATGATGAATTTGGGTGGCATCTAAATATATCGGGCATATCGATGATCAAGTAGACAAATATCGGCTTCAGATGAGAATAATCAACCCCATTTTGGACCCCTTTCCTATTCTCTACCCCCGCTTGATTGCGCATGACCAAGTTTGTGTACTTGATCCCAGAGTAGAATGCACCCTGTTATCGGTCATGGTCAGCCCCAACCGGAGTGTGCCATGATTTATACAAGGCATATGAACATGAAAATGCAACAGGCAACCAATCACAATCGATTGCCAAAATATGAATGAGATTTAAAAATAATTTTGAGCGGTCATGAAGAAGAAGCTAGTTTCGACCATTTCATTGAAGCTTCGCTCCAGCAAGTCGTCTCCAAGTAGTCCTCATGCATCCAACCTCCTCTGAACTTTGATCACCAATTCCCATTAGTATCCACGCGAACACGGGCCAGTCACGTTGATCTACTCCGCACCCTCAACCTCGGCAGGCCCCTTCCCCTTCCCCTTACCCTTCTTCCCCTTCCCCTTAGTCTTCTTTCCACCCTTCTTTCCACCCTTCTTCTTCTTACCCTCCACATCAGCAGCATCAATATCAACATCATTCACCTCGACGTCATTGGTCTCAAGCTCAGCAGAGCGAACCTCAAGCTCGGCAGCCTTCTCCTCATCCGGCTTCTTATCCTTCTTTCCCTTACCCTTCTTCCCCTTCCCCTTCCCCTTAGTCTTCTTCCCACCCTTCTTCCCCTTCTTTTTCTTACCCTCCACATCAGCAGCATCGATATCAACATCATTCACCTCGACGTCATTGGTCTCAAGCTCAGCAGAGCGAACCTCAAGCTCAGCAGCCTCCTCCTCATCCGGCTTCTTATCATTCTTTCCCTTACCCTTCTTCCCCTTCCCCTTCCCCTTTCCCTTCTTGCCCTTGCCTTTGGTCTTCTTTCCCTTCTTCTTCTTGCCCTCAGGGTCGGTGACGTCAGCGTCAATGCCGGTTACTTCGGCATTGTTGGTGTCAATGGTGACTTCAGCGGGGTAAGCCTCGGGCTCGGCATAGCGAGCTTCGATCTCAGCACCAGCGCCGTCGGTGACGGGAGGGAGGGCGATCGCGGCGACATAAGTGCCTGCCAGGAGGGCGGTGAAGAAGGTCTTGGGGAGCATTTTGATGGCTGGTTACTTGCTACTGGTTGGGGATTGAGAGAAACACAGGACCTGGTTTAAGTTGGCGCTGATGTGGAAAGGTAAAAACAACGGATCGAGGGGAGAGGATCAAGTTTAAATACCCTTTGCCAATATTAATGCAATTCCGGCATGTGGGGGATAAGTACCGTCGACCTTGTTGAGGTTGCTGATGGCCAACGTAAATCAATTTGGAAAAGATCAGCATCCGGCATGGCATTGCCAGAAGTCGGGCCTCTCTTTAACTATGTTAAACAAATGATCGCTGGGCGTTATAGCAAGAAACTTGGAAAGTATGGCACACATGAGATTGCCGTGACTGACTGGATACTCGCGGCCTGCCTCGCAAAGAAACCGTGGCAAGTAACCGCGGTATTACAAAACACGGCGTCGAAATTAATGTGTATCTATAACTTTATATGATATTCGAGACAAACTTGAATGCATTCGTGATATGACGGAATTCTCCAAGCATATATGTGATAGTGATTCCAGCCGATTGGTGCGAGTATAGGAGTCCTAAGACGGGATCGACAGTTGAAACGCGCCATTGCTTTGGCTATAAGTTTGTCAGTCATGTCCACGTCATTCACCGTGATTTAATTCGGGTAATCACAATCACCAATTAGACTGGCTCAGTGCACTCAACGTGGTGTCACTACCAGCAATTCCATTAACAGCGGTCAACCGCCGTCTTTTGATGCGTGATGGTGACATTGGTGACAGCCACCATGACTCGTTTTTGAGTCTCCCCTTACCCTTCTATGAACTCTTTTACCAATAAGAACATTTTTGAGACAGGATCCAGGGCACTGGAAACCTATCTGGGGCTCAGACTGCGTGATGATCCAACCAATAAGCGCTGGCGGCTAAACAACTTGAACCGTCCAAGACGTTAAACACCGTGCATGTTCGGAAGAAGAGATGCCCGAAGGAATTAATTACATGCTAACAAAATGCCGTCTTATTTCATTCAATCCCTTATTGACTCTCGGGTCCAGGTTGGCGGTGATGTTGACCCCGCAACCTGGTCCACGAGATCTGCACGCTTCATTCAGTGATACGCAATCCTCAGCGGCTCTAAATTGTTTAAAGTCTCGTCTAAAGGGTAGCATGAATTAACGGGGCTGGGCGAACTGGGGAGTTGTAATGCCGGCCCCAATCACGCTTCTGCTCTGCGAGTGTAAACAATGAGCAGCGTGTGATTTCACAGTAAAGTTTGAAGATTTCCGCCTCCTGGATATGCACTTGTGGTTGACTCCTAAATTGTTATCTGTCACCCTTCTCCTGTGCATGTTCTTTGATGTGGACCTACAGGTAATTAAAGGCACTGAGGACTTGAACAAGAACATATAAGATAAGATGAAAATAAAAGTATAAAAGATCACCGAAAATTGACGACCATCTTTGGGAGTCATTTACGTAAAACAAATCATACGCGTCGTTGACTATGACCGAGACTGAGACAGGCATGCTGTTTACATGATAAAGCCGAGGAAGTCGGATCATGATTCTCCATGCTCTAATTCCAGGTATACCCCTGAACACCTGAATGGTCCTTTCCCCTCCAAAGAAACTCAAGACAACAACAATGTCTTAAATGGGAACCGAACTTTTAGATATTGACAAATGAATATAGTAGTGGGGAAATCTATAGGGCGGGCAGCATGTCTGCCGTCCTAAATTTCTCACTGTGGTAGGTATCCTGTTTTAATAACATCTTTGTGATGACAAGTGACGGTCTCCAGAAGAAACATGGACGCTATGTGATCATTCCACCTCATCCCGACGTCGTTAGTACACATCTCCCCTCAAAAGCATCCACAGAATAAATCCCAGCAATTGAAACAAAAGAAAATAAGAATTCCACCCATAAACACCTCAAGTCTTAACATGGTATATCCTCCACCAAAGCCCTTTTAAACCTTTTTTCTACCATCATCTGTCCCTTCATTCCACACTCCCACGCTTTTCATGGGACTGATGTCAACATTTACCGCCCCTTCTGAACATCCGGATGTCCATGCTCACTACTAACAAACACGCTTGTAGTCTTTGTAATCCCCACTGAATCCATTCCGGCAGTCAAGTTCCCGGCGTGGGTCCCACCCAGGATGCTCTCCTCACTCCCCGTTATATCAATGTCACCCACTTTCCCATCAGCCATGAACTTGCTGTTGCGCTTGTGCATCTCGAACTGCGTGCTGCCGCCGTGGCCACCCTTTATGGTTGTGACGTGTGACTTGGTAGCGCTGTCGCCGTTCGTGTCGCGGACGTATCCCTTGTATCTGGAGCCGTAGGGACCACTTGCGCCGTTGCGGTTTGCGTAGGTGCTGCCGTCAAAGAGGGTTTTGAAGAGGGGTTTGAGGGAAGGGGCCGAGGCTGCGATTATTGCTGTGCAGATTTCGACGGTTGTCCTGCAGTGGTATACACAGTTAGATTTGTCTGTTGGAAGAACGAAAGGGAGCTAGGGGTGTCTGTGAGGGGGAAAACCTACCAGATGGTAAGGTCGGAACTGTCAAACAAGAAATCACCATGCTTGCCGTAATTGGACAGGAAAGTGATCTTGATAATGGCGGAAGCGGCGGCAAAAATACCGAGAGACAAGATGGCGGCGACGGCCGACTTGACTCGCCAGTTCATCTGCACGTTCCAGAGCATGGGGATGGGCAGCAGCGCAAAGATGACATCGGTCAGGACGGCAACGCTCGAGTTGAAAAAGGCGGCAAACTTGAGGTGGGCGGCCGGCATGCACTTTCCTCCCACGACGGTCGGGTCTCCCCAGGTGAGCGCCAAAGGCTGGCACTGGAAGAAGACGGTCAAGAAGTTACCCGACGCCGACATGATGGTGAAAACGATCATGCCAATGACAAAGTATCTGAACTTGACCGAGGGCGTGAGCCTGAGCAGGAACAAGCCGACGCTGACCTTTGTGAGGCAGAGGCCGATGAGACACAATGGTTGCGTCACAAAGTTGAGGTGAAGTCCCTTGGTGACATTCTCGGGCGGATCAATGTACTGGACGTGACGGCCTGCTCCGAGCTTGACCTGGGGGATGATGATCATCATCTCGACAAACATTGTAGTCTGTTATGCATAAATCATGTACCATGTTAGAGATCATTGATCATCACCAAGGATTGTTCAGAGTCAAAAAAGAAACTGGGGATACCCTCATGGGTTAAGAGTCAAAACTTACCATTGCACAAACCATGACCCAGTCGTCCGCGCCGGTCTGCCCAATCATCTTGGCCCTCACCCACATGCGCAGCATAACCACCACGGTAGAGATGGCCACCATAGTCCCGCAGATGGCCAGAATCTCTGGACCTCTGTTGTGGTCCGGTGGGATTTCTCCGCCGTCAGATGCCATCTTTGCTGCTAACTGCAACTCCCCCGGTTCCGTTTACTCCGGTTGAGGTGGGTGGTGGATTTCTGTTTAGAAACGAGTGACGGGGAAAGAAAAAAAAAAGAGCAAAAGCAAAAATGAATGGACGGGGTTCCTAGTTGCGGCAAAAATCAAGAAACAGGAATAAGGCCGATGATCTTTTCAGAACTGGGAAACAAGGGAAAAAAGAGAGAGAGGGGGGTGGCCATGGGAGTGAGTCCAATTCATATGTATGAATTCCAAGACAAGCAAGTAAACGGGCAGATCATTTCCTACCTTCTTGTCATCCACAAGGGCATCAAACTTTGTTACCAGCAACGATCCATTTCTTTTGATGGCACATCGGATCATGCAGTTGTTATCGTGCGAGTTGGGATGGGGTCACGGTGGTTTGCAAGGTTGAGAAACCGGAACCCCTTCCGGTGCGAGGGGCAAGCCAGCCACAAGGAGAAGATGAATCCCTCATAACTGCGGCGCAGACGAAAGAGAAGAAGGAGGGGGGGAAAACGTGACTCACGGTTGCTGCAGACTCCTGCAAAAGAAAAGAATGGAGGATTGCAGTGTTCTCCCCCAGAACACATCACATCCTTAGCGCCCCCAGATAAACACACCAGCCAGGGCCCGGAAGAAGCGAGACACTTTTGCTTTAACCCTTGTCTGGAAGAAAGGATCCAGAGGCGCCAGGCGCAGAGGCATTCATAAAAAGCTAGTTACTGAAAAGCCTTCTCCCCCGAACCGAAGCATTCCCAGTCGACTGGGAAGCGAATCCCTTTTGGATTAACTCTTGCACGGACTTTGTTTGCCAAGAATTATGTATGACAGCAAGGAAGATAGCGGGGTTTTAATGTAGGATTTTTAGTGTCGTGAAACCCCTTTTTCTTTTGTTCTAGTGTTTCCTGGGGTTTTATCACCCCAAAGTTTTCTTTTTTCTCCGCCTTTTCGGTTCGCTTATATCAAGTGGCTGAACACTTTGCTCCTTCCATCTAAATTTTTGAAACGTCAAGCTCTGGTTATCTGGATGGCTTGTCATTGTCGTATTACAGTGTAGTCTTGCTGGAGGCAGAACGAAGGGCAGAAGAAAAGCTTGTCGCCACTATGCTGATTGATAATTTGAACTAGGGTAACGGGCCGCCACGGGGACGACGGGTTTTCCCTCAATTTCCAACTGGGACCATCCCTTCATCCCCTTTCATCTCGTCTTTCTTGTCCACCATCACGATCTGTGAGCGATGTTGGGCATAGCCCTTTGGGGACTCGGGATTGGGGGAAGATTGCGGCCAAGAGGGATTCGGTGTTTACCAAGGCATGGTGTGGAACTTTCCAAAAGTTCCCAAGCGGACCCGCCGTGAGTGCCGAAGAACCACGGTGAACGGTGGCTGGTTTAGCTTCATCGGGGTGTCATCCCGATTGGAGCAACTTCAAAGTCCCAGGCTGTCGGGTCGCCACCACACTAGATGCAGTTTGGCAATAGTTTACCTGCCGAGGAAAGAAAACAATGATTACCCCTGTCGACAGAATGAGAAAAAAGAAATTCCATTCACGAAAAACCTTCCCAATCCTGCAATATCTCTCGTAATTGTTCATGCAAATGCAAGCCCCGGTAGATATCAGACCAGCCTCTTCTGCAACTTGCCTGGAGGAGAGATTGTAGAGTCGCAAGAGGCCCAGAAGCAAAAAGAAACGAAGAAAAGAAATCTCTCGATGGCGACATGCCCAATCACGACATTGTCCGGACGGCCGGATTCCAAGGTTACACGACAGCACGACGCGAGCACAAACCGTACTTGATAAAAAGCAGCCGGGCGCCCGCTTCCTGTCCGCATTTTGAAGTAGCGGTCTCGACGAGCCAACAAAACGATAGTGTAGTTCGGGGCTCTTTTTTATTCCAGTGTTGGCACTTGTCTTTCCCACTCCTCTCCGCAATAGCAATTGCCGCGTAGAAATCGTAAGATGCCAATCCTTTCGGCCACCTGAGGGGATCCCTTTCAGTCTACCTGCAGCAGGTAGCTTCAATACTGAGATTGCTGGGACCCAGGCCAAGGGATCCGATGGGAAATAGTTCCATTGCATGTGGGGATCTGGACCACCTCCTCGTGTCCTGCTCATCCTTATTTAAAACCTACAAGTTCCTCGCACACTCTCGTTTGTGAACCAACCAAGCTGATCAACCTTGCTCTGCCACGTGTTGACCCAGTTTCCGTTCCAAAAAAGAAAAACTCGACGCACAATGAAGGTCTCCAACATCCTCGGGTCGGTCCTGTTGGCCACCTCGGTTCAGGGCTCAGTCCTGCTGCGTCGTGACACGGGCACCGAGCCCGATGTCCTCGAGCCTCCCGCCTCTCTCGTGAATCTCGTAGAGACCGCCAAGGAGCAGGTCATCAGCGAGGTCTCCGAGACCGCGGCCAAGCTGCGGAAGCGCGGCATCACTCCCAGCTGCACTCCCAACAGGCTCTACTTCCGCAAGGAGTAGTATGTGTTTACCTGACCCCTATTTTCCACACTTGTCACATGCTAACGCTTTCACTCCAGTGGTTCCCTTACCCAAGCGCAGCGTCTGGCGTACGTCAACGCAGTCAAGTGCCTGCAGTCCCGCCCCGCGCGGACACCAGCCAGCGTCGCCCCCGGCGCCAAGTCCCGCTTCGACGATTTCGTCGTCACGCACATCCAGCAGACCCTAGCCCTCCACTACACGGGCAACTTCCAACCGTGGCACCGTTGGTTCGTCTACCAGTACGAAAAGGCCCTCCGCGACGAGTGCGGGTACACGGGCTACCAGCCCTACTGGGACTGGCCCAAGTACCAAAACGCCCCCCAGAACTCGCCCATCTTCAACGGCGACCCCTACAGTCTGGGCGGAAACGGCGAGTACGTTCCGCACGACGGGCCCGTCATCGTCCCTCCCCCGGGGATCGGAGGCGGTAACATCCCCCTCGCCGCAGGAGTCGGAGGCGGCTACGTCAATACAGGTCCCTTCGCCAACATGACCGTCAACCTCGGTCCGGTCGGCGGCCTCGAGGGCGTCCCGGCCGGACCCCTGGGCGGCTTGGGCCACAACCCCCGCCGTATGAAGCGCGACTTGGGCCCCGCGCTCAATAAGCGCTACGCAAATTACACGACCGTGCTCACCCTCCTCGCGCAGCCCGACGTCGATGCCTTCCGCCACGTTTCCGAAGGCGTCCCTTACACGGTGGAAATTGGCCCGCACGGCGGCATGCACTACGCCATCGGCGGCGACCCCGGTGGTGATCTCTTCACCTCCCCCGGCGACCCCGCCTTCTGGGTTCACCACGGCCAGATGGATCGCGTCTGGGCCATCTGGCAGGCGCTCGGTGGATCTCAGAGCAACAGGTACACGTCGCTGGGCACCGGTCCCTACGCCCACCGTACTTGGCAAAATAACCCCCCTGCGCCGCTTGCTGAGTTGAGTGATGTGTTGGAGATGGGGTATGCGGCTCCTTCGACCACTATTGAGAACGTCATGAGCACTACTGGTGGTGAGCTTTGCTATTTCTATCTCTAGAGAGGGATGGAAAGCATTAAGGGGAAGCGTTTGAGTACACAAACCAAATGAACAGCCATAGCTGTCGAGTTGTCGTAGCATAATAATAATTCCCATGATTTAACTTTATCAATTTTTGTGCATTTTCTTCATGCTCGTGTTATCAGTTTGCCGTTTGTTCCCTAACATGGCTTGGTTCGTAGGATTCTTTACATGTGCAAGCTATTGGTGCATCGTCTGTTTGAGATGGTCTCTTGCAAACCCCCACCATAGGTATGCTTTTCTCGATGGTTCGAGATCTTGTCGGTGTTCGAGGTGGCCTGATGAAATGAAAAGATTCCACCAGAAGGACATTTGATGTTGGCAAAAAATAGGAGGGTCCCCACCGATAATAAGTGTGTTGATGAACAACCGCGGGGTCGGGACATGAAAATGCTGAAAACGACAACATGACCAAGTTAAGAATTATCCAGATATGTACATTTATTCAGGAAAAGGACCCCAAATCTTATCGTGTACAAAAGAAAGGCAAAAGGGTATCCAATTCGAAGGTTCTATGACCGAAAGAAAAAGAGACCAAACAAAACCCAAAAAAAAAAAAAAAATCCAAATTACTTCCTGTCATTAGACATACTCTTTCTGCTTTCTCTCTGAATCCAGGTCTCATTTCCAGGCATTTCATAGACCACGGCAGAGCCTGGCACCTCGCTTATGACCAGTGGTGATTCCAGCTCCTGCAGATTTCGCGGACTATAAAGCTCGCTGACAATGGGCGTGTCTGCTATCTCGCTCACCAACGGCGTCTCGGCCATTTCATGGAACTTCTTCCCGTTACCACCCAGCTCAGGGACATAATTCGGGTCCACCTTGAAATCTTGGACATAATCCTTCCTCTCCTCGTCCTCGAGTTCAGTCGGTTTCTGTGATGACTGCTGTTTTCTTTTCCAAAGAAACCAAGCCGCAGCTCCTAGAAGTCCAACGCCAGCCAATGTACCAACCACGATGCCTGCAATCGATCCGCCGCTGATGCTGTTGTCGGCTGGGTTGGTTGTATCTGATTCGGTTTTGGGGCCTGGAAGAACCGTCCAATGTGGAGTCCAGCTATCCGCAAAGTAGGAAGCTGGTTTTGACACCAGCGTCTTGTCCTCTGGCTTGATGGCTTGCGTCACACTTTGATCACCAGTTGGTCCGGGAGCCTGAGCGAGAAAAGTGACGTTTCGATCATAGTTGGCACCGTAAAACGCCGCTTGTAGGAATGCCCTTCCAAGATCCCATGCACCAGTGCTATAAGATATTGAATCATGACAAGGAAAGTACTGAGTAGGAGTTTCGACAATTGGATCTTCAAGAGTGAGGTTGAGCAACTTGAAGGGAATCTTGATGGTGATGTTGGTTGCTGAGGAGTCTGAAAGAACAAACCCAAGATAGGCCGGAGAATTGACGATTCTGGAATATGCAGGGTTCTTGGTGTCCCATAGCCAGTAGCCATAGTAACCAAGGGTTTTGTTGTACGTGAGGGGTAGATGTTTGGCTATGTTGGCGCATGTCGTGTTTGGCATATAGATGCCTGGTACTGCGGGATTGATATTGACAAGGATGGAGCCTTTCTTGCGCCGAAGCGTCTGAACGAGCTCGAGGCCGGTCTTGTCGTCGGTTCCCTGAAAAACGCCACCAATATCCTTCTCCGGTGTATCATAAGGCCATCCGCCGACTTCAGACCCGAGTACGACATCCAGAAGAGAGATCATTGTTGTGCCAAACTGCATATCAAACACGCCAACTGGACCGACAACCCTGGTTGCATCATAACCACCCACAGCTAGCGAACCTTTCTGGCGAAGGGAAACGCTACCTAGATGCATGCCAAAAGAGTTGGACCCGACGATCCCGTTCTTCTTCATCTGGTCTATCAGACCGTCTCCTTTGAGACCATCCCCCTTAAGATGCGCAGCCATGGTCAATTGGCCATCTGCCGGACGACCGAGCCCAAGCATGCCAACTTTGGGAACGTACTTCTTCTTTTGCTTCATGAAAACTCTTGTATCGTTCATGGCGTAAATGTAAGCGTTGACGTTGGCATACCCTGGCTCTCTCAGTCCGAAGTCGAGAAACGTCAAGTTGTCCCTGAGGCCCACACCCTCGGATAGTTGATTCCCGTAGGCGCCGGCAGTTCTAAGCATGATGTTTGTGCCATTGTTTCCAAACTCGCCCCATGTCATTCTTTCCAGTGCTTCGCTGCGCGTGATATTGTAGACTGCTCCAAGTTCCGGGCCGTGCATCTCTGTGGTCAGAAGCTGGGTAAAAGAGAGACTTGACGGATAGACCGCCGCCCATGTTGGTTTTGTCTTGTTAAGAGCGAGGGTGTCGCGATCCGTGGCCCCAAGCACAATAGCAGCTGCCTGCCATGGTCCGTCTGGTCCAAAACTCCCTCCATTGAAGAAGCCGGTATCGGTCGTGAAGGGAATCTCCAACACTTCTGCCGCGTTCGAGGAGGTCGCTATGAAAGAAATAAGCGCCACAAGGGGTGCTGTAAACCTGATTCTGCCCATCTGACTGTGGTGATGACTGCTACGTGGTGGGCTCGATGATGTCGGCCGTGACGGAGATGAAGCTAGCGTCGGAAGAACTGGAAAAGAAAAGGAGGAGGAGAGAAGGATTCTGCCGTCCACCCCCTTGATTTTGGTTCATTGTGAACGTCCATCGCTTTCCCCTGGGCACCTACAGTTGCTAAATTGTTGACCGTGACATCTCGCCAATGCATCAGCCCCATTGGGTGTGGCTGCGGGTTGTGTCTGTTGCCAAGAGTGCTAGTGCTGATGTTTTGACCAGCATCGGAGAAATCCATCTGCTTGGATCGGGAATGCCATGAGATGGTGGACGGTGTGAAGGGATTTTAACCCACTGCGCCTTGCACTTTGCTCTCTCTTCGGGCAGGACATCAAAAATTCTGGGGGGATCATAGCGTCGTCGGGTGCAAAATGGTGTCAGCCTGTCTCCATCATTAGCTCTCAGGCTTCATATCATTATGTTGAGCAACTCTAATTGTTTACTTTGCCTTCATGAGAACTCACATTAAGCATGCCAAGCTTTCTCTTCCCGCGTCTCACAACATGCGACCCGATTTGGTAACACAGGAGCTGACAGAATTGGTGTCGCCCAATTGGCTGGTTGGTGCAGGAGCCTGTTGATTGCCTATTTTGAAACAAGGGCCCAAATTGCAACAGGTGGTTCCAAGACGGAGTTTTCAGAAGCGAAAGTGGGAACCAGTGCCGTCCAATGCACTTTCCGCTGGCTGGTTGAAGTGGCCGGGGTGGGAGGGAGGTATTGTCACCTGCACCGGGTAAAAATACAAACTATAAGACAGTACGCCAAAGGTAAGATAACAGGATAATCGAAGGTTATAAGACGCTCTCAGACGGCATGTGTCACTATCAATAACAGGTTGCTCTATAAAGTATCAAAGAATAGATTATAGATAAGTGAACGTGATATTGCTTGCGTAGTGCGTGCTTCGCACTGCTATGATGTTCCGTCACTTTCAAGCATGGGGCTCGCTGGCGCGCCTGAAAAGAGCATGATTGGTGCTACATAACGATAGTTCAGTTTCTTGGATCTTTTGAGTTGTCTACTCTCGTGGCACCGGCGGGGCAGTAGGCGGAACATAAGGACAGTGAGACCGGTGGTAAGAGGATCAAGAAGTGGAAATAGCCACAAAGAACCTTCGTAAAGACACGGTCGGCGGAAATGGAAACCCCAAATCTCATATTCAAGGAGACATTCACCGATAGATGAGCCCAAGAAGGCACTACCGCGTCGGCAACGTCTCCGCCGACCCGGAGGCAACTCCCTTGTACAAGTAACCACCTGGCTTCGCTTGCGTGGCTCTCTCCAGTGGCGAATAGACCGCATCAGACTCATGGTCATCAAAACGGGAAGCTCGATGGTGAACCTTGATCTCGAAGAACGACGACTGATCGTCAGAGACCTCAATATCCTTACCGCGTTCCTGATTCTTGGTTAGCCACGAATGTACAAAAGAGAACACAAGGTGAGAAAACAGAAATGGACGACTTACCGTCTTAACACTCCAGTGCAGATACTTCTCAAGGTACTTCTCCACCTGTTCCCCTTCCATCCCGTCCAACCTATGAATCCCCATCGCTTGAAGACTTCCCATCTCAGAACCCAAGTCCGTGGCCTTCTGACGCGCAACCAATGCTGCCGTCAGCGGAATCTGCGCAGAAGAAAGCGCCCCCTCCTCAGACTCCTTCTCACAGTTCTTGCACCCTCTGCCCCCTGCCGCAACACCAAACACGGGGTTGCTGAATGTGTATACGAAGCCGACGAGTTGGGGATGTTTGTGTGCGGGGCCGGAGTAGTTGTCAAAGGTAGATTTGTCGCCGAGAAAGAGGTAGATTGTGTAGGGGAGGCCATTGAATGCAAAGCTAGAGAACATTAGTACCTTGTATTATAAATGGAGGAAGGAGGGGGATAGAGGAAAGGGGCAGTACCGATCATAGGTGATATTGACAATGACATCAGAGTTCAACGACTCCGTCAGCCATCCCGAGACAGTAGGCGACTCAGGAGACTGATACAAGGCTTTCAACTGCGCCCTGATGTCGGCAAAGTACTTCGCCTCGTCGAACTTGTCGTCGGTTTTGTACTTTTCCAGCCAGGGCTGAAGCTCGGGATAAGAGTAACCAAACGGCATCCACTGCCGGATATCATCCGAGTCAAAACAATCTCCTTGTGCGTTCTTGTGAAAGGGAGCAAGATGTGTTTTTGGAGAAACATTCTCGCCCTTTGCAATACTCCAAGTGCCATCGTCATCATAGGGCTTCTCGAGATGGTCAAACCATTTGTCAGGGTTATTTTCGTTGAGCGCTTGCCAAATGGCAAACTGCCTGTCGATATTGCAGTGATGCATGAAGAAGATTGGGTCAAATCCAGCAACAGGGACCTTCCTCATGTGGCCTATGGCTTTGTCGATTCCGCCGGTCCAGAGATGGACGTTGTTGTGAATGAATTCCAAGTTGAGATACCCAGTGGGGTTGTACGTCTGCCCCCAATGCTTTGGGTCTTTGGTGGGCATCCTGGTGGTAGCGAACTGAGCGAAAGATTTGATGTACTCGGGCTCGAACAGACGGTAAACCATCTCGGCCAGGGGGACTCCCTCTGCCTGCTTGTTGTACCACTCGTGGGCCTCGAGGGCGTCGGCGATGCAGTCGTTGTTGACAGTACCGTCCACCCAGGCCTCCGAGATGGCTCCTCCCTGTGGTTCAGAGTTTGCCCACCGCGAAGTGGTGCGAGACTTGGAGTACTGAAATACAGATCAGCTGAGTGCAAACAAAGCATCGGATGGACTTACAGGCACAGTGTAGAAGCGACTCTTAGGTTTATCTTGATCCTGGACGTCATTGATGCCAAACGAGCCCATCTGGGCGTTGCCAGGCATGCTGAACTTGAACATGGGGTTGTCGACCGTAGCAAGCGTCTTTACGTCCGCCTGCTTGTAGTCGAGCACCTGGATTGTGGGCTCCTTGGCAATGAGGGGGACGTCGTAGATAAGTTTCTGCGCCTTGCCCTCCGGGTCTGTCTTGTCAGGTCGAGACTTTTTCTGGGCCCAGTCCCAGTAGGGGAGTCGCCAGGTGTCGGCCGCACTCTTCCACTCGTCTCTCACGCTCTCAGGGACGTCGGGTATGATCTCCCTCACCATGATCTCATACAAGACTTGCTAGAGTCCAAACATGGTCAGCAAGAGAACGGATTCAAGCGCATCGATGGAAAATACCTCATACAGCATCATATAAGGGCGATGCCAACACGGAAACAATAGGCTGTTGTGAGTGCAGTACCTCTGGCCTATTGTAGCCGCCGTGTAATCTTCTTCGTCCCATGGTTGGTAGGGGTATCCATGGATGCCAGCAATCTGGAAGAAGGAAAGCTTCCGGGGGCCAGTGGGATCTCTGTTCTGGAGGGCCTTGAGGGCCCAGGTGAACAAGCTGTTCTGGATGATATGCTCCAGAGTTTGACCTGGGTACTAGGTGTCTGCCTCGAGGCGAAGTGGGACCGTGGTGTCAGTGACACCAGCCTTGATACCGGTGATGACGTACGTGTCACCTTCATTGGTGCCCGTGTTGAGTTGCTAGAGACTGTTAGTTGTCTCAAGGTGTGTGGATCAAGAACGGGGTAATAGATTAGAGATGCTTTGATCTTGTCAATTCCAGGCCCGGGCGCCCCTTATATATCCGGCAGATGGACACAGAGGGTTGTCACTCACGCTACATCTCATGGTTTAATTATGTCTCGACGCAGTGATGAATTCGCGCGGCAAGCGAAAATGGACGTGTAAGCTGCAGCTGGCGCACATGCACCTGTCAACCACATCCACAAATGAAGCACTTCGGAATCGAACAAGAGGTCCGGGTTGCATCCATCTTCAACTCAGTTGGCCGCACACATGCCCCGAGAAATCCAAAAAGGAATTTGCCCGATAACGTTCTACAGCTGAAGCGGGGTTTAGACCACATGCGGTCGAGACCACTGACAACTCAAATTAGTCTACCCACATGCGTCTGTTGTGAGGGGAACTTTCCAATTGCGTCGCAAGAGGAGCAGCACTCTCCTCCTCAGCTCGACAGAAACCCCTAGCGCAAGCCACACTGCAACCCAAGTTGAAGCTCTCATCCGTCCAGGCTCCATCTCGGCATTTGTTGTATTCGGAAGCAATTCTTCAGTTTTCCCACCGACATCACACACTACAGTCGAGTCTCACCTCAAGTTTATAGCTGCTGTCAAATTGAAATATTCGGCTCAAACACCCCTCAAGTGTCCTGTGCTAACCGTTTCCGGCTCCTGCTGTCCATTAACCTATTCCACACTGCAAATATGGTAGTAAAACTCAAGCTCTCTTTGTTGAAAAGAAAGGCGAAGATCTAACTCCCTATACTGCATTTGTTCTGCTTGTGGGCAACCGAGGGGTCGTTGGCTCGAAGGGGCTACAGCCCTGCAGCCTCAGCAGCACTCTAGCTCAAAACTGACTGAACACAAGGAATATCTCAAGATGGTTTTCTCTGTTCTATGCCAAAACGCATTGCGGAAGTCCACCCATTACATGCTCATCGGAAGAGAAGCTCCGACTGACACCACTTTTGATCCGGAACCATTGGCCATTTGCGGACCTCTCAGGGACGCCAACTGCAAGTGGAGAGAGCTGAAAGACTTGAGCGCCGAGGGTGCATGATGGCTGCAGAAGATGTGTGCTCCATCTTCTTCGAGTCTGTCTGGTGACGGTTTTGTGGCTGGCGTAAAAGTGAGTGATGGCGGCTTGTCATTGAGCGCACTTATCTGCTCTTGGCATTCAACGAATGAAATTCAAGCCCCTTGCCACGAAGCACACACCCCCAAGTCTAGACCAAGGCCTAGATTCGAATACAACTGCGCATATTCATTCCAGAACTGCACCTTATGCGCCCGCCGTCACGCTGGACCCCTGATTCAGTTGCGCCCATACATACAAAGGCTCGGGCCTAATGCTATCTAGCGTATATGCAATATGCATACCGTGACGGGTCAGTGAGTCGAGAACAATGGCATCCAAAGATGACTTTTGTATAGAATCAATTAGAAACACGGGAGTACTCAATAGTATTTAGATAGGGTTCTCCAGTCACTTTTCACTCTTATATATGCAAACCAGACAGCAGCAGTAGAGGACTCGAACAACCCAGGAATCTCTTCTCAAGCATCATGTTTAACTCGTGCCCAATGTCGTCTAATGGACAGCACATCGGGCTGCCTGATGGATGGAAGTTCACCGACGCCGACTCACGGTACGGTAAAGACTACCGGCCCGGGAACTCACCTACCCAGCAACAAAAAGACGCCCCCCTCGGAATTCTCTCCAACTTGGCGGGCCAAAAATAAATTTGTTGGCGGCGGCATCAACATTCTCTTCCGACCCAACAATGGCGTGACAGGTGCCAATACTTGTTTTCCTACGCCCGTCAGTCCTCCCCCGCCCCAATTTCCGAACAACAACGTCCTCGAGATCAACCTGTTTGAGGAGACCCTGACCTTCACCAACGCCATCGGCCATTGCATCCCCAACCGTGGCTTCAATAACCAGGGCGACATCGGCCTCAACGGTATCATGTACCTGCAGACTATCAGCGACGTGAGCAACCAAGACACCGGCCAGGCCGACGGTAATCCCTGCCCCATCCACGCCGAGAACGGCATGCTCATCCGCATGCCTGCCATCTCCAACGACCCCGCCATCTCCGCCACCATCAACCGCCTCGGCAGCATCCCCCACGGCGTCTCCATCAACCTTCAAGGCTTTGAGCCTACCGCCTCGGCCACCGTCTCGGGCCCTCCTGACATCACCCACAACCCCTCCCTCACCACGCCCTTCCAGATCATGCCCGACGGCTCCGTCAAGCTCCAGAACGACCCTGCCTTCCCCTCCCTCACCGCCGCCAAGGACGGCACTGCCCGCATCCCGCAGAACCTCGACAAATTCGTCACGGCAGGCACCATCACCGACGCTCTTCTCGCCGACCCAACCCAACTCCTGTCCGCAGTCAACCAAACCCGCAACATCCTCAGCACCATCACGCTCACCATGTCCTCCACCAACGGGACCACCCCCAGCAGCGACCCGGACAAGCCCAAGACCGAAGTCCCCACCGGAGGCGGCGTCATAGGGAACGCTTTCCTCGCGGGTGACGCAACCGGGACCAAGGCGAATGCTTTCCCTTACTCGGTGGATTTCACACTCTGGATCGAAACGGTAAGGCACTCAGTTACCGTGCCAACCTCTGTAGCTGCCAAGGAGACGGTCGAGGTGGTACATGATGGGATCACATTTGTGTTGAGCCCGCCGAGGGACGTCAAGGCGGGGGCGACCGTGGATGTGCAGGTTACTGAGCTGCAGTACAGCCAGATGGTGCTGCTGCAGTTTGGGGTTTTGACGTGGCCGCATCCGAGCGTGTCGACGTTGAAGCCGCCGACCGTGACGGTGGGGGTGGATCATATTGCTTGGACAGGGCTCTGAGAGGGGTTTGTCGTGGAGGTAGTGTCTGGCTCGCACTTTCGAATCAAGTTGCTATGATGGTGGTGGTGAGCTTATAAGAGACTACCCGCAATGTACAAAAGGGGGATAACTTGGAGCATGTGAAACTCTAGCGCCTGCAGTGTTTAGGTTTCGATGTTGACGGAAAAGCCTTGTGCCTTGAAAACGACTGGACTCGAACTCATTTTAAGTGGGCGGGCAAGAAGCACCTTCTTATCCTCATAGTCAAGTTAGTCTTTCTTATTTAATAGAAGACTTTATTAGCTTAGTTACCGCGATAAAACGAATGATAGATTTTATATTCCAATAATTGTAGAGAAAAAATAACTGGCAACTTATAGGGGGGCGTTACCTTTTTGATCCGGGGGCGTTAGGTCCAGGGTTAGGGAACAAGCCGCATTCTACACCACCATCAGCTTCATCAACGGCCTTAGATTCAATCAGACAACCACCTTTGCCCACAACTTACAACGTAACTATTTTAATACCAATTAATTTTCCTAATTCCAGCGACAATTATAATATAACTTATATTATATGAAGTGGAGACTTCTAGGTCTTCATTTTGGATTATATCATAAGCCAACGTCTTGAGGCTTTGCTTGGATTTTTTAAGGTCTTGGGCAAGGAACTGTGACCGTTTGAAAACCACACTCTCCTCTATCCAATATACGAGATAATATCTGGGTGCCTTTAAGTGGCGTTTGCCAGCATTGCCATTGTTCTTGTTCTTCTTGGAAGGCATCTAATATGATTAGCTTCATGGAGGTGTCGGAATCGGGCTGTGTCTTACTGGAGTACTGGGATGGTGTTAGGAGAGTTCTTCTTCGCTCGCCCGGTTCGGACTGCAAGGCAGAGTTCTGTTAGCTAACGGGGACAAGCCCTCTCACGAACACAGGACTTACTGGTATTTGCTTGCCCGGAGATTCAAGTGTGTTGTGAAAGGAAGAAGATGGGTGGGAAGAAGATGGATAGAGGCCTGGATTTATAGTGGAAGATGGATTACGAAGGTTGCCTGGTGGTTCTTGATTAAGTGCGCCCAGGGCACATGCCCTAGCAGCTGGCCTTATCACCATATCTGGCGACAGTTGAAGTTATCGCGAGATCTTGGTTGTGGGCGTTGTCGTGGCGCCTGCGACCGAGTCGTGCCTTATCAATCGAGCCATGCATAAAGTGTGTATAATTATTTCATTATTATTCGGGTTATTTTCTCTTCCAGTTATGCCCGATAACGCTCTGAATTAACAAAGATATTATATGAAGTCTACCATACGAATTGTGGCAAGTGGTAGAATTTTTATTCAAGTAACAGGGTGATTAGCTTAGTAGTCTTGCCCACTACGGCACCAGCCTAACAGCTTATCCTACTACTATACCTTTAACGACATAGTCCTTAACATCAACCTTAACACTTTCTACTAACTAACTTTCTACTACTACTCCCTACCACTACTTCCTACCATTACTTTCTTTTTTCCTTCAACAACCAACTTCCTAATTCAATTCCATTAATCCGACTTCGCCGCGTCAAAAGCCCCTAAAAAGAAGGGACCCAATCCCACTAAAGGTAACGCCCCTTGGCTCGCAGCCTTTATACGTCGTTATTACTTCTAGTGGGAGCTGGTCGAATAGGAGGATGCAAAACTGGGTGTTTCGGGTACAGTCCGGACAATGACAACAAGGCTTATTGTATGAGACAAAGACCATTGTACTCGACACTGTCTTTGTTTCTTTCTTTATAACTGTTCGCCAATTGATACTTGTTAAGTAGAATAATAGTGCTTTTGACTTTAGATAAAGATTTCGTTTGAACAAGGGGATTATGTTTGACGGGCTTCTTTATTCCAAGAGAGTGGAACTCAGTTGCAGATAAATACACAAAGAGAATCTGAAACAAGAAGACGAATGATAAAGGCGCAGGGTATCAAATACACGGTTGATAGGGCTCGCTGGCTGTGTCCTGACTACCCTGTGTGTGTATGTTTGTTTGCTCACCTAACCCGCCCCCTGAATCTTACAGCATTTCGGAGCGCCAAAAGACCCAGTCCGCCAACAATCATGACAGCCCCAGCAGCCGTCCAGCCTCCGCGTGCTTCGATACTCAGGCCTGGCAATGTCCATGCCATAGTAAACAGCGGAGCTGCAGAGAGTAAGGTGAGGGCTGGCAGTATATGGAGAAACAAAGCCCCTTTGAGGTCGTTGTGGCGCCCGGCCCAAAACATCAATCCCAGGGGAATCCATACCCACAAATTAAGAGATAAAGCAATCCCAAACACAGTCCAAGCAATTTTGGCATCCCTGCTAAGTGATTCGCGAGTCCATATTACCGGGAAGGCCACCAATGGCGACGCAACATAGAAAATAACGATTGCTGTCCGGGTGTATGGGTTCAGATATGGCACACCGGCTGGATACGTGAAGATGTTGTCGATAAAGTTGACAAAATCCAGTAATGGCTTGTAGATAGGGTAAGGGATAGCAGTGATGTACGCAAATTTGTGGATGTTGGCCTCGTCTCCACGATAGTGAGGATAGAGCTTCACGACCGTGTCGATCCACAGGCGTCGAATGCCCTTCCATAAACGACTGGTGAGGAACAGACGAAAGGCATAAGCGGCAAAGACCAGACTAAGCGAGGTGATGACCCAGTATAGTAACGGCACACCGTCTTTGAACTCGGTCAGCTCCATTCCAAAAATCGAAGTTGACAAGCTCAGGGGGATAAAGACAAAAGCCAGCTCCGTGAGTCTCTTCATTGTTTTTGCTTCGTGAAGCTGATGTTGTCTTTCGGCCAGAGCAATGCGGGATTCAAAGGCTGCTTGCGTTTTGGCGACTTCCGTTGATGTCTCAGTCAGGATGTGAAGCAACCGCTCCATCTGAAACGCCGAGGTTGGTGAGAGGCGGGTTTTGTCTATCAAGCTCACTAAAGGACCTTGTGAGAACTGCAGGGTCGGTTTTTCTAGGGGATCAAGTATTGCCAGCGCCATAGAGAAGGTCTCTAGTGTGTGTCGATGGACAGGTTCGAGTTCGGCCAAGTTTGAAAGAAGATGCTCCCAGCTTCTAGATCTGAGGTTGTCTTGCACCATGGCAGGATTTCTCATACTCTGCCTAATCTCCTCAATTAAGAAGTGACTTCTTGATGCAAGTGCGATGAGGTCCCGCTGGAGAATTTCGAGTATCGACCATACAATCAAGCGCGGGGAGAATTTAGGAAATGCAACGCTGTTGTGATTGTGCAGTATCGAGTCCCATACATCGTCCAAAGACCACCTGTCTTCGATATCTTGTGGAGGAACAGAGGTTGGTGCTGATGGCCTTGCACTCAACAACCTCTTTTCGAATTGCCCTTGAGCGCGCGTTAACGGACTCGGATCGACGAGGATGATGACTTTGTCGTCTGGTCAGTCCAGTATATGTATTAAGAAGCGAGGCTGAAGATATCTTACTCGTTGTTTTTGGTATTGCATCGTCGGATTGATGAAAGTATATTGAAGTACACTGGTCAAGGCCAGCAGGAGCACGACCGAAGCAGCCTGCGTCGGTGATCAAGGTTCCGGAATGAAATAATCCTTTCAACCTACGACGAGGCGATTGCCAGGTTGGCTCAGACTCTAGACCCAGAGTGAGAGAGCTCTGAAACCACTGGGAGAGCTCTTCTGAGTTGTCATTGTATTTCATATACTCGGACGCTGTAGAAGGTCCCCATTCGTGACTCCACGGTGGGTTCTTGATGTCGACAGAAACAGGATGACACCACCTGAGACTGAAAAACGGTTTCGATTGCTGTGACGTCTCCCACAACCACGAGCTGTTATGTCGAGGCTCGTGATGCTGTGCCCAAAACTGGGGATCAATCTCGTAAATGGAACCCAGAACATCGACAACCTCGAACGGCATCTGCTCCAGAAGGATGACCCTACCATCAACGCCATCCATGTTGAGCAAGCACTGCTCAAGGTCGTCCTCTGTTGCTGAGATTTGTATGGCAGACTTTAAACGCCAGTTGGTGTATGTGTTATGTTTCGTCACATAGCCTCTAATCCGCGCCAATGAGGTCATATTGAACTGTCTCAACTGGATATCGCCTGACTTCCAGTCCATGATACCGACTCGCGGGTATTGACATGATTGATTTGCGAAATCGTGTCTTGCTTCTAGAGTGCGCCGAAGACGGTCAAGCACTATATCCTCGCGGATCACCGGCCGCTGGAGGATACGGTCGATATAGGGTGTTGGCCGATCACTAATTCGGTTCGAAATGACGCTCGAGCTATTAGACATGATTCAGCTGTCGATTTGATATTGGCGAGGGACGCGCGTGGATGACAGATCATGAAGCCAAGAAGTTGACGCGGTCGATTGCATTGGGCAACATCAAGGGTGGAGTTAAGCCTCTTCAGCTCTCATGCAATAATGCGGCGTCAAGTTAAAGTGGTCAGCCAATAGTAAGCTCTCATTCAGACATCCTTGAAACGCCATTCCCAATTTGCAAATGCCATTTTCATTCACTACTTTAATATCTTATACAACTTATGATTCTGGCCTCCAGAAATCTCATGAATGGAAAAGAGTAAACAACAGGGCTACCTAGGGAGGAAAGGGGGTAATAAACGAACACTACCAAATAAATTATACGCTGAAGTCACCTCACACAGTTATTATTGGAAGCTTATGTAGCTCCGTTAGACAAAGATGGCATTAGAAAGTTTATTGAATAACATGAAACAAAAAGAAAAGAAAAGAAAACAGATAAACCGTACTCCCAATGCCGCACATGCGGCTCCCAATCCCTCTCGTGGTTTTTTTTTCGTGGATACACACAATCACTATAGCAACCTCGAAAATCTATATCCGGTCATGTTTGAACAGAAACCGGTTGTCCGCCCCCTGTTCATACCATTACCATTCCGGTGCCAACAAGACATTACATGTATGGATTTGCTTGCATTGCACAGATTCTTTTGTCAGCGTTTGTCAAAAATTGTTTTCTTGGGTGGAGGAGAGCAAAGTATTTACAAACACCGCCCCATCCTTGCGCAGGATTGGGGGTTTAATTCTGCGGAACACTATTGTAACACCCCTTACCAAGGACGCGCACTATAATAATACCAGCACTGTTCCTTCTCATTATTCAGCATGAGAACCCTCAAAGACAAGCCAGTATCACCATGGGCAGTTGCTTGGCCACCGCCGCTGATGTTGCAAGGTTAGCAAGAGTTTACGTTCCACAGTGGGAGGGTCAAAAGTTGGTTGTATTGTTCAAAATCTAGCGTTCTTTTGTGCCCACGCCCCTCCTTCTTGTGGGCTCACTTGCCTGTCCCACAACCTTGGCCTTTTCCAGGGCTCCCCTGTAAATAATTCGTAATTGAGCTTGTCTTTTTTGACAATTCCACAGTGGCAAGAGTGCATCTTATCCCCGCACACAGTATCAATGATGTGATGTTGGTCTAATTGATCCATACCGTGGCTCTTCCCACCACTCTCCACTTCAACTCATCAGTCCGCAAATGGCACCTTAAACCAGACAGCTTCACTGCAGTCTACTGTTGACCATGGCCAGGAGCTCAAAATAATCGTCTTTTTGAAAGGAGGCGACACTTCTAAAAATCGAAAATAAACTTAGCCGCCCTGTGCCGAGGGCAGGCGCTTAACTTCCAAACCTTATCTCTTCACCCATACAGCGGTGTATACATATCACTCTCTGTGGGAAATTGACTTCAGCATTTGGAAGTCAGGCTTCCGAAAATGGAGGACATTTTCCTTGGAACATGACACTTTGGTTGTATTTCGAGCGAGGTGATGTAACTCTCACGTGATCTTCACCTCCTGCACACCCACGACTCCTGATAACGTCACTGGGAGGCCAACGAGGAAAGCGTGACCCCTCTTCAAGCTTTAATCATGGACAGCTTCGACAAAGTTCGTTTCTTATCATACCGGCTGATGGGCCATGGCACTGGGCTCTGCACTGGCAAACCGTGTAGGAATCCAAATTTGAAGGTATCTTCAATTTCTTCTGTCTAGCGGCACCCAAGTCGTCAGCGCATATGCAAATGTTACCGACCGGATGGATCTCGGCCATCATTCGGGTCTTGGTCCTTGATAAGGTGAACCAAGAGAGATATCACGCTGAGCTTCTTATCTGCAAGATGCGGGGTAGAGTGTTGGCTGGTGATACTAGATCCGTTCTATAATTATAGCATCTGGGAATTTTACACCAATAACAGAAAAGATTCCAGGACTTTTATCCCCCACTAAGTTTGCAAGTGCGGGCATTGTCTATCGACTTCCTGATACGTATCACCAACTTGCCCCTCATGACCATGCCAATCAATATCTATCTAGTGCACCTCAGTCTTGGCGATGGCGGCTAATAAACACCGCATACGGTACCCTGGCAACCCAGGTCGTTGTCATGGTTGAGGTGCGGGGGTTGGTGTTTAATGACGGGTTCGATGGTTCAAATACTTCAGTGTAGTCATGTCACCGACAAGCAATAAACTGACACGCTGCACACACGCAGTTGACCTTTGCCATTGGGTACCCTGGGCCACGACAGCAAGATGGCACCAAATCCTTCTTCCTCCGATGCCGTGTTGCCCAACTCTATGCTTCTTAGCACCGGAGCCATCATCGTTTTTCTTATCGTAACTTTAGCACGCCATTACCTTCTCCGCCAGTCAAAGCCAACTGCTGCAGTACCACCGCCTCCGCATATCCTTCAATTTCCTCCATCACGACGAAATGCTCTTTCCAATTTTCCCCAATTCGAGAAATTTATCGGACCCTCTGAGATTCCGCCACAAGTTCTCAAGTCTCGCGCTTTGATTTCCACTAGAAAGGCCGAGTTTGGCGAGAATCTCTACACCCCAACTGGTTTCGCAACCCAAGAAATTCGGGCACTTGGCCGGTTCCCAGACTACTCTGCTCTCAGCGGTGTTCCTCACCCGGAACCAATCAGCCCATCATGGGACATCTCCAAAGCCATCTTCCGTCCCTACCGCCCATTCCGCTGGAACTACCATCAACACATGGGTTAGAAGCCCTTGCTCATATCTTCAATTCTCTGCGCTACAACTAACTTCTCATTCTACCAGCCCTCATGAAATATGACCCGAACTGGTGGATCGAGCTCACCTCCTCGTACATCCCCACCATGGCCAAACGTCAAACCCTCCTCAGCCAGCAAAAAGACCGCATCTACTTCCAGTCCCCATCCCCAGGAACCGACCTCGCCGTCCGAGAACTAATGGAAATGCTCCTCCAATTCCTCTGCATCCGTTATCCGGCCCACTTCTTCCTATCCTCCGACAAAACCTTCTTCCACAACAACCTCCTCAATACAACCACCAACCTCTTGATCACCCCTCCCCTAAAAGTAATCTTCGACAACGTCCCAGAAGACTACGCCGTCATGCTCCGCAACGAAGAAACAGGATACTACCACCTCCGCTCGGCCATGGTCTGCTCCTCCGTGGGCTGGCACGTTGCACTTCACCAGGACGCCCCCCTTCGCGCAATCCACTCAGACGTGCCAGACGCAGATAAAATGGCAATGAGCATGGACAGGTGGTTCGCTAAACTGCCCACTGACGCTCCTGTCATGAGATGTTCCTGGACTCTAGAAGACTGGGAAGTGATGTTTGCTTCGCCCGAGGCGGAGCGAGCCGAGGGCAGAGAGTGGCGTCGTAGTGCTTTTGCGGACGAACCAGAAAAGTTAACGTACAAGGATATTAGACTGAGATGTGATGCGCAGACGTTGAGGAGGTTACCGCTTAGCGGGGCTGTGGTGTTTAATTTCAAGGCCGTGTTTACGCCTTTTGAGGAGCTGAGGAATGAGCCGTATATACCTGCTTTGTTGTTGAAGGTGCTTGAGGGGGGCAAAGAGAAGTTGATCACGTATAAGTGCGAGGGAAATGTGAGGCGGGTCGCCATGGAGACACTGAAAATCTGGGCTGAGGAGCAGGCGAAGCAAGGGGTTGTGCCGGCCGATTGGGAGGTTACTACTTTGGACGAGAGTCCGTTCTATCCCGAGTGGGAGGAGAGGTGGAAGAGAAAGCAGGGGTTGCTGTGAGAGAACTGAAGAAAGTGAGATGATGAGGGAAGTAAATATTTTTGCATAAACTCTTTTGGGAAATGTAAATGATTGACTCTTTTTCAACTTTGCTTCTGATACCACTGGCAAGGCAGGGTTCTCTAATGGAGCCAAAACGCTTTACTTGTCATTCTTAGCCCAAATTCCCTGCAGGTTCCCCTCACTATCGACGAACCGCGCGAACCATCCCATTGATCCATCCAGAATCTTTGTTTTGGGTCTGTACATCATCAGCATCATCAACGACTGACTACCAGCTCACCATCAAAACTTACACATGAACCCTCCCCCCAAACTGCTCAACCTTCTTCAACGTCTCATCAATACTGTCGGCAGCATAATAGGCCAACACACTTGACTTGAACGGCACCGCATCATCAGCAACGTTTGCCACATACGATTCATCAGCCATCTTGACAAAGGCTCCGTGTAGGTGTCCAGTCTTGAAAGAGTGAAGAGCTTCGTTGCCGGGGTTCATGGCTGGAATGGAACCTTCGGGAGAACCAGGGTCGGCAATTTCCCAGGAGAGGACATTGCGGTAGAAGGCTATGACGCGGGAGAGGTCGGTGCAGGGGATTTCGACCCAGCACATTTGGCCCCAGTTTGGGAGGTGGGGAGGCTCGGAGGACGAGGAGGTTGAGGTCTGGTGGGGTGTTAGTGGATTGAGGAAGGTGCGTTGAGGTGGAAGGGGTCTTGCCTTTTCCTCAGAAGTCATTGTGATGGTAGGTACGGAGACGAAAATGCGGAACTTCCCGTTGTCAGAAGCGTGTGTGATGCTTGGGTTCGGTTGAGTTGGATGCCCGAGTATGGAAGCAATGTTCAGTGATGTGTTTGAGGAAGGTGGGAAGGTGTCTTTATAGATGTGGACTATGTGACTCGAGCTGCAAGCGGTGCGGCATGCCGTACGTTGCACCTTCCTCGTCGTCGTTGCATCAACCAACCGTCTCAGCTTCACTTAAGCTGTTGCTTTCCGCTCAGAGCATTTTCCAAGCCACCAGTTTGGATCTCCACCAATGACGGTGCAGTCTATGAGTTGCGAGTCTGAAAGGGGACTGCTGCCTGAGGGTGGCTTTCTGCCAAGCCCGATTGCTTTGTCAGGAAGCGGCGGAATTCTGCACCTGACTTCGTGTTCAGGACGTGTGCCCCGCGTCTTCAGATGAGATGATTACCGATCAGGCCGGATGCAGCTGTGACGCGTCTCATGGTCTCGGGGCCAACGAAATTTGGCGTTCGGGTCAGACGTCATGATGGACCGCTTGGGGCGGGCAGAGCTTGGGGGCTGAAGGGGGTAACGCCTTTTCCCCGTGCACTTCAATTTTTGAATGCAGCCAAGAAAAATAAGCTGGTTGGGAAGCACCCTGATCTGTCGCTCTGGATGACAAGATTAACTAACCACTTATGTAGCCCCAAAGACGACGATTTTTGCAGTAATAACCTCAGCGCCTCAAGGTGCCAAAATGCCTGCGAGAAGGGCATCCAATTATCCAACCCTTTACCGAAGAACTCTCGCTCCCATCTAGTCAGTCCAAACCATCTAGGAATGCGGGCCCTAGTACTCAGTTTCTTGAAACAGCCTCCTTGGTTCCAGAATTTCAAAGATTGCCCAAAGTGTCGGCTTCGAATCGCCATATAACTGCCAAGAAAGCAACATAATCGTCAGTTTAGATAGAAAAAGAAAAAAAAAGACATGACCGTTCCACATTCCACTTGGAAACTGTTAACACGACACATAAGTAACAAGCTAAAACTAGACATGAAAGGGAACAGACACCTAGGAGACTGGACGCAGACAAGAGAAAAGACAGATAAAAGAAAAGTAAAATGAGTAAATTAGAGGTCAAGCTGTGAATTTATGTGCGACCTTGGGCCAAAAAGAATCAAGGAAGCGAAAGCGAAATGACGATAAGCAAAGAACGACGATATCCTAGGAATACCGCTATGTGGTCCAATTTCACGAAGGAAACAAGACACCTTTGCGGGTATATGCCAGCGCTTGAAGAAGAGAATCAAAGCCGATTGATTCTTTAGTAGCGCCAGACTCCCTTAATGCAACCGAGACTAATCCCCGGGAACTCCCGTAACACCTTTTGCCTTCAGTCACTGGCTCAGAAGGATGCAGGGGCTTTCCGTAAAGCGAGATTTTATGACGATTGGAAGCAAGCTCGGGCTGTACGATCTAATGCTTGAACGTTTGTTAGCGCGGTACACGCCCAATTCACACTTTCCTATGCCTATTTCTCTTATTTATACGCCCGTTCAGTTTTTGTTAATGCATTCCTAACTCTTTTCTACGCTTATTCAGCTTTTATTAATGCATTCATGACTGCTTTTTACGTATATTCAGCTTCTGTTAATGCATTCTTGACTTTTTTCTACGCATATTGGATATCCCGACCTGCATAGGTATCTAATACCTTACGGTTTGCATCTTTGCTTGTTTCTGTTCTTGGTTTTATGAGACATGTGCCGAGCTAACAAACGTTCAAGCATTAGATTGTATTCACCTCACCTGACGGAACAATATGGAAGTACCGTTGTACCTATGAAAATAGCAAACATTGAAAGACTCCACAGCCTTAAATGTAGGACTGACTCCCATTGGTGAAGCGGCTTAGTGGCATTGTGACCTGTTGCCTTGTGGCCTTGTCATCATCGGAAACAACAGCAGCAGCACAATCGTGCCTGCCTTTTTCATCTCTAAAGCGGCTAATTTTGGCCGTGACCTGGCGGGTTTCACAACTTGCAGCCAAACATTAGACTGTTCCTTCTCTCTTCTTCCTCCCGCAACGCCGACCGTTATCCGCAACAGCTCAAGTCACCGGCAGGCGAGTTTCCTTGCCCAGCAACATCAACATACAGCGCGGCTTTCTTGGTAGAAGGTCAACTAAAATTGCAATCAACGCAGAAGAGCAGCAGTAGAGCACAAGGACGACTGAACTTCTGCGACCCGGCGACTCATTTGCAGGATATTACACCGAACACTTCATTTGAAGCTCTTCAAAACTAATTGCAAACCTCTTCCATCGTCCCAGCGACGTGAGCTGCCCCTCGTCAAAGATATCCCGGCCCTGCAGGAACCATAATTGACTTGACCAAGTTGTTCATTGGGTCCGAGGCGCAATTCCTCCAGGAAACAACGGCGTCCCGCTCATCAGACGTGATAGCACCAAGGCTGACCACAATACCACTAAATCATTCAATGACGCGCGGCAACAGAAATTCGGTCCCTCCCCACGATCCCGAGGAATGGGGCGCCAATTACTGGAACTGCCATGTCTATTACATTCGACGACGTGGCGTCTCTGTCGAGGACCCCAACCAATACCACCGTGGCGGTTTCCACCCCGTCCTTCCAGCCGATGTTCTCGGCGAGAATGGGCGCTTTCGTGTCGTCCAAAACCTTGGTGTTGGCGGTTTCGGTACGGTTTGGGTGTGCCGCGACAAGCAAGAGCAGAAATGGCGGGCTCTCAAGATCCTCTCTGCGCGAAATTCAGATCCAGACATGTCGGTCGAAATGGCACTTACAAAGTACTTCAAAAAGAACAAGATCTCGCATGCAGAGATGATGCAATCCCACGTTTCGATGCCTCTTGATTACTTCTGGATCGAGGGCCCAAACGGAAAGCATCAAGTACAAGTCATGGAGCTTCTCGGTCCCAACCTGACCGATTTCTTCAAGTTCTATGCACGCTGCCACGCAATCATCAAGGACACCTGCATTCAGCTGGTCGATGCCATGGACTTCCTACATTCCAATCGGATCTGCCATGGAGACTTTCGACCCGAAAATATCATGGTGCAACTGATCGGCGAGATTCATGATTGGTCTGAGGAACAACTCCTTCGCGTCATCGGCAAGCCGGACCATATCGTGGTCTTCCGGTCAAACCAAACGAGAAACAACCGGTCGAAATTCAATATAAAATGGGATGCAGGAGTCCCAAAGTACCTTGTTCCCCCTGCCAACATCGACTTTGGGTCAGGTATATGCTCCAAAGAAATCGCGGTTTCTGATTTTGGCGTCTCCTACACCTTCAGCCGTACTCCAGAGATTTCCACTGGCATCCCCCTGCAGTATGCTGCCCCCGAAAGCTACTTCTCCGTTGGTGGACTCGGGCCTGGAACCGATGTGTGGTCCCTCGCATGTACCATCGCCTATGTCGCCACTGGCCGAGACCTACTATACCACCCGAGTACATTTCGATGTGTGGCTGAAATGGGAACTTATATGGGTCCTATGCCTAAAACCTATCAGCAATCAATGATGTTGGCAGGGTTGTTCAACGAACTTGACATTGATAAGGAGATGAAGACTGGCTACGTGTCAATGATTGGTCCTAGAGACTGGTACAAAGGGACAATCTGGGAAAAGGCTACTGCGCCCCCCGAAGCACCTAAATCTCTTTCAGAGTCGGAGGTATTCACCACTCCATCCAAACTCAGCGTCACACCAAAATGTCGTATCAAATTGCGCTTCAGGACTCCTGGGAGACTCAGCGCCTCCCAACATACAGCCCAGGCCAAAACGTCTTGAAGCAATATTCGAAGGACGAATACCGAGCCAAGTTTGAATGGCGAGACAAGGAAGGTG
This sequence comes from Cladorrhinum sp. PSN259, assembly GCA_033725935.1. Classification (NCBI taxonomy): domain Eukaryota; kingdom Fungi; phylum Ascomycota; class Sordariomycetes; order Sordariales; family Podosporaceae; genus Cladorrhinum; species Cladorrhinum sp. PSN259. The sequence goes on along the minus strand of MU867085.1, from coordinate 424,674 downwards.
TGGAAAAGCTTGCCGATCTGCTCCAGTCAATGCTCAAGTGGACGCCTGAAGCTCGTCCAAAGACCGGAGACCTCGTGTCACATCCTTGGTTCGATATCAATGGCGTTGGCGACTTGGACGACTTTACCGAGGAGGAGCAGGCCTACTGGGGCTCGATGGGGGCAACAGCTACGGGTGAAATCGAGCCTGGGGCGCTCGGGAGACAGTGGGTTGGAAGCAAGCACTCCAAGCAGAGAGAAGTCAAGCGGAAAAATGCCAAGCACAAGGAGGGACAGCACAAGCGGTCGAGGCGAAGAAGCGCCAGGCGAAAGCATTGGGGCTTGTTCCAGCTAACAACTGGCCCGGGATTGGTCCGGCTGCTACAGAAGTATTGCCCCAATGGTCTGGGGCCGAAAAGTATGCATTCAAAGTGCTAACCGTTTTCGGAGAGAGCAGAAAGCGAGGAAGAAAGGGGAAAAGCATATCTTGAGAAATAACCAGGGCAAATGCCCTGGCAGCTGGCCTTATCACCACATCTGGCGACAGTTGAAGGTATCGCGAGGTCTTGGTTGTGGGCGTTGTCGTGACGCCTGCGACCGAGTCGTGCCTGCGACCGAGTCGTGCCTTATCAATCGAGCCATGTTGTGTATAATTATTTCATTATTATTTGGGTTATTTTTTTTTCCGGTTATGCCCGATAACGCTCAGAATCAACAACGAACGATCTTGAGAAATAAATCAGGCGCACGAAAGGGAAGCAAGATGTATACCAAAATTGAGCAGAGAAAAAGAGTGTTCGGCTTGGGGAAATATTGAAAACCTGAAAGAGAAAAAATAGGAGGCGAATCTACAGTGGCTGGTTTTTCAGGACATCCTACTTTCAAAATCAAGAAGCCATTTTTGGCTCTCTACAGAGAAAAGATGACGGTTTGCCAACTTCATGATGATAATTGACATGATCTGGTCACCCATCTCGTGAAATACACATTTCATGCCCAAAGATGGTCTGTGCCACGCTGCATTTTCCCCCTCCCTTTTCCTTTCCCCTTTCCCACTGCCGGCATTTGACAGCCCCGGCAAAACCGGGTCGAACCAGAATATTACCTTGTCAGGAACCAACCGTGACCAAAAAGACTCCAAGAGGTGTTTTTTTTTCTTTTTCACAAAACCCGGTACCGACATTGCATCGCCGCTATTTTATGTAGTATACGTCCGTTGGAGATCCACGGAGTCTGGGACCAACCAAAGTTGACATGCCAAGGGATCTTCTAACGTAAGGCTTACAAATGTGACATTTTTGCCTCGCTCCCCTGTTGCCTTGGGTGTCAAAGTTCCTTTTTGGTTATGAATGCAGACTAATATGGAGAAAGGGCGGGGTCCTAAAGCTCCATGATGAATTCAACCGGGAACTTGGAAATGAAAAAGAGGGACCTCAGATGACGAAAAGGACACTTGCCAAGCAATATGACAGGACATATAGGTAGTTGAGTGCAGGAACGCGAATTACGAAGAAAAGGAAGGGAACCCATGTCTTGTTTCTTGGAGGACTGGTGAGAATGTAACGTCGACCCCCCTTTGTGCATAATGTACTTCGGTATCAACTGTTCAAACTGGCAGGAAAATAGGGACGGAAGGGGAAGCAAAGGCCAAGAGCCCGACACACACACACACACGCACACACCCACGGACGGGCGGGAAAGGGAAAAAGGAAAATCAAGCCACATGTAAGCACACTAAGCACGGTTAATTTTCCTGTACTCCCCTCCCTCCACACTATTGACAAAAAGATGGCGTGGCGGGCGGTCCGTAATGATCAACCTCCGTAACAAGACAAATGGAGACAAGAACCCCGAACCCGTTCGTTTCCTTTCCTGTGTGTTGTTAGCAAAATTCATCATCGGACATCCGTCGGCCCGCAAATAATTTCTGGGGTAAGGGTGTTTCTATACGTGTATTCGATTTGCAATGCTTTCAAATGCCGATGAATAAAGATCACCTGCCAAAAAACTTCAAGTGTGGTTTTCCTAGTGTAATCTTCGAAAATCCCCCACCAACCCGGGGACCGACAATTTCTGGTCGGACTGTAACCTTGACCGGGGAAAGGAGATCGACCACTTAGGAAGCTTGGTTTCTGTGCATATCAAAAGGTCAAGGTCCTGCGATGTACGTTTTAGGAAGTTGACTGAAAACTCGAAAGTTCTTTTTAGAGAAATTGCAGTGCCCGAATTCATGATTTTGTTGGTGGGTGTGACGAGGGATTTTTTAATCAGATAAATACGCGTCCAAGGCCGAAGAGCGTGGTTCCGATCTACTGCCGGCTCATCTTCATCGACTAATTACTCCACGAATTTATAAACATTTTTTTTCTCAGCATCAACCAGAAGAAACAAAGAACTCGCCCGAGATTGAATGATACATACATACAACGTCAAGATGTATGCACTCAAGTCCCTTCTCCTCGCCCTCATCCCTGCCGCATATGCCTTCGATGGCCTCGGCCACATCCGCACCCTTTATATCGGCCGCGACCATGACGACCTCGGTTGCCTGACCGCAGCCGGAAAATGGACGACAGACGAGGAACAATGCGGATTATTCTTTGGGAAGACACTCTCACAAAGCCCTAAGGGAGGGGTTTCCACCTTCCGTCTCGCTAGTCTTGACACTGGAATGTGCGGGATCGCTCCAGTCGGTGTGTTCAAATGCGGCGGTGATGCTAAAGCAGCAGAGTTTGGTGTAAGTGTACCTCATCTTCCGGTTGCCTGATATCTAGTATGCTGACGCCCGCTTCAGACCTGGGGAACCAACGGCCCAGTCAAGGAACACGACGTGTTGAGATACGGACAGTATGGTGTTTTTGCTGGGAATGGGAATAACCCCCCGAGCTTTGCTGAGGGACCAGCTGATATTCACTTTTATTCTGGAGCCGAGCAGGGCAAGTATGTATGGTTAGTGTGGAAGCCGTTGTCAGATGAGTCTGCATAGAGAGGGTGGGATGAGATGAGACAAGTGAATAGTGATTAACCTGATGGCAAGAAAGGTCGCAAAGGCCAGTATTAGTCCTTTACTCAACATCACCTTAATATGATCTCGTATTTGACACAAGAGTATGTGCCACTATTCGCATCTCATCTTGCCTCCTTGCCCAACGCCCTACAACTTTAGTTATTTACAACAACACATCATCCCATGACCATCTCTGTATCTGAATTGCTGTTTTCGTTAGCCCGCGGCGGCACAAGGCTGGAAAACCGGCACTGTGTATGCTGCAAGGGCCAGCCGTTGCATCGAGGTGGGGGCGTTCCTTCTATCAACCTGGTAATAGGATACCATACATATAGATCTCGGTGCAATAACGCAGTGCAATAGGATTTGATCGGAGGTGGTGCGGCTTTTGGAAGGTGCATTGGAACAATGGTGACCTTCAACTTGACGTGGCAGTGGCAACGATGCACATTCAATTTGAGTTTGAGACCACATGCTGAAGTGGGGTACGTCTTGGAAATGATGCAGTTGTTGATGTTGAGTTCGAAAGTGGCTTGAGTGAATTGGTGGCAGGACTGACCAGAGGGAAGGCAGGTACCCCGCCGCACGATGACGCGCATTGGGCAGAGGAGATGCTCCTGTCGTCAGAGCTTGGAGTGATGAGCAACATGGATCTCCGTTGAAAACTCTTCTCTGTTGATGGCTGCTTTTTCCTGGTTCACTTTTCCAGTCCCGTGATCTCTTACAAGGAAATCACGACAGCAACGCCCCAACGCGTCTCTTAATGATAACGCGTCATCGGGCGAGCTCTGGAAGCTACCCCTCCAAGCTACCAACCCACCCAAAAATTATTTCCTCACAATTGTCCAAAAAAATCTATGAGCCTACTCTTGAGAATGCCACGGTTCATTCAACACTACTGAATTCCCCAGCTGTCCGTCAAAAGGCCCCAAGTGAGATGATTGTCCATAGCACGCAAATTGGAGATATTTGTATTTGTCTAATCATTCGGCGGTGGAATGGGTTCAATCCCTTCCACTTCGCTAGGTCATTAGTGCACGGCAGAGTCATTCTCGACAGAACATCCGCTAGTGGTTCACCATAACACACCGGCGCAAGCGAAGTGCGGCCTTCTGCTGCAGAATAAAAGGCTTCGACATCGCCGAGAATGCGACTGAACTCCTCACTTCGAGTCTTATTATCGATACGTCCCATATTCAACGTGACATTTGCAAGAATTTGCTTTAGAAGCTGGTACATACGGCCAGTTCCTTCAAAAGCCTTGGTTTATACGGAAAATACGGTCTCAGTCTCGTCGGCATGTCGTTGCCAAACCCCGGGCTTGGTCTCGCGGTAGATGTATTCGCCGTAGGTCGTCATTGTTATAAGCCTTGTCAGTTAATTCTGCTCTAACTTACTCTTTGTAGATAACATTGAGGCCTCACGCTTCTCTATTATTTTCCGAACGACCATCGACGCGATTTCGAAACTCCGCTATGGCCTTGCTAACCGGGAAGAGCGCATTGGAAATGCAGGTCCGCCTTCCGAGGCCCCCGATGTTTCCGGAATTTAGGTCACCGTCCCCAGCCGAAGAATAGCCATTTCGGCGCGATAATCCGAGGTGATGACGCTAAAGAATCCACCACGACAGTCCAGGAGAGACCGAGAAAGACCGTGTATTTAAAGAGTACGAGTTTTCAAGACACCGAGACATTCCTCTCTTGCTACCTATGCCACCATGTCAACAACTACCACAACAGCAAGAACAGCGCCCCGATCTCCCCCAGGTGACGGGGTGGTGAGTTCCTCATTCGACTTTCAAGTCGAGGAAGGACCTAGCCCGCGTCCCGGATCCAATGAAAACTCGCAATCATCTCTCGACGCAGCACTCATCTTCAAACTTGTCACCGCCGCCTTCTCCTTCTTCGTAGCCGGCGTCAATGACGGCAGCATTGGCGCCCTCATTCCGCACATCATCAGAGATTATGGAATCACAACCGCAATCGTCTCGGCTTTGTACGCCACCAGCTTTGCTGGCTGGCTTTTCGCTGCCCTCACCAATACGCACGCAAGCCAACGACTCGACACTGGTGCCATGCTCGTCCTCGGTGCTGTGCTCCAGATTCTCTCACAGGCCTTGAGGTGCTGGCCTACCCCGCCCTTTTGGTTGTTTATCTTAAGCTTCTTCTTGACAACCAGCGGGCAAGGATTTCAGGATACACACGCGAATGGCTTCGTGGCCCAACAGAAGGGAGTGGGAGGTGTGCATCGCTGGTTGGGGGCAATTCATGCTGCTTACATGGCCGGATGCTTTATCGCACCGTTTGTCGCTTCATCAATTGCTTCTGCTGGAGTTGGTGGAGGGAGATCAAAGTGGTACTTGTTCTACAATGTGCCCCTTGGGTTCGGAATTCTCAATTTGGGGATGGTGGTTATTGCATTTCGGGATTCGATCGGCTGGGTTAAAAGAAGGATTGGCGCGGAGGCGTCTGCGTGGGAGGGTGTTGATCAGCCAAAGAGCGCCGGAATGCAGCTCAAGGAGACTTTAACCACTCGCAGTGTGTGGCTTATCAGCTTGTTCTTTTTCTTCTACATCGGTGTCTCGATCACGGCTGGTGGATGGGTGGTTGAGTATCTCGTTGATGTGCGCAACGGTCAGCTGCCTCAGATGGGTTACGTCTCTGCTGGCTTCAGTGGCGGGTGCTTGCTGGGCAGGATCTTGCTTCCCGAGCCAATCCATCGTTGGGGAGAAAGGCGAATGGTTTTCATCTTTTGCGTTCTCGCCTTGGCCTTTCAGCTAGTGTTTTGGTTGTAGGTCAAGCCGACGGAGCTGGTATCGCATAGCGCTAACAACTTCAATTCTTCAGGGTACCAAACATCATTGCGGCTTCAATTGCTATCAGCTTTCTGGGATTCTTCATTGGGCCATTCTTTTCCACGGTGAGTTCTCTTTAGAACCGTCTGACTTGAGGAGTAAATCCAGACGCTGACAAGGTCTCAGGGCATATCTGTTGGCGCAAAGCTTTTTCCTTCGGACATCAGATCAACTGCCATCTCTTTCGTTTTTGTATTTGCTCAAACCGGCGGCTCGTTATTCCCCATCATTGCAGGAATTCTGGGATCTCGCGTAGGAGTCACGGCATTGCAGCCAATGCTGGTTGCCTTGATTGCTGCCACTGCCGTCAGCTGGTTACTCGTGCCGAAAGTCCCCGAACAGAAGCAGGAATAGTTGTATAAATGTAGCTTGGCATAGTTGACTCTTGGCTTCACCTTTTGAGGAAAGGTCTTCCTGGTCCGAGACTGACACAGCTGCTTCATATATCTGTGGGCTGTCAGGTGTAGGTTTACCCTACGATTTTGGTACGTAAACTTGGCTGACACTGGTGGTGAATATAGGTGGTGAATATAGGTCAGCGTCACCGTTATGCTCGAACTTGGCGCGGCATGCAAAGAATATTTTGCCACCGCTGAGAGTATCCGGCTTTGCAGGTAGTCTACCTGAAAACGGTTCGTTCCACAGGTCTGGTTGCCAAGATCCGGCATAAAGGATAGTCTTTGTTATGGCGACACCCTATTGCTCTATTGTTATCGATGAGTTGTATCGAACCGTTCTTTGTTCTCCTGTCATCTGCTCATGTTCGTTGGAGGACCCCTTTGTCCACGGTAATAGTTCCCAACAATAGGATTGTCAAGAACATGCTGCTTTCTCAATACTCGGGTTGTTCGAGCATATGTTCCAACGATGGCTTCCATCATGAACCCCCATTTTGGGACGGGTCTACTGATATTAAAGACGTGGAACCTTTGCAATTTTCCAAAAAAAAATAAAAAAATATGTCTCACAATCAACATCACACACTGTTGATCTAGGATCGAAGCCATCTGTTCAGGAAAGAGCATCAGAAAGTATATCTGACACCCACGTAGGTAAGTCCATCTGTAACTTTCTCCTCCTTCTCAAAATGGCTTCTTCCCCTCCTAGACTCCCAACCCGCCTCCAACCCTCATCCCAACCCCAGCCCAAATCCGCGCCCGCCAGCAAAATCTAGTAATCTGGCTGGGCGCAGACATCATAGACGGCAAAGCTCACACCCTAATCCCGCAGTGGAACCCGGCCTTTGCGCCCTCCACCGACCACCCCCGACCCAGCGAGGACGACAAGGCAATAGGGAGGGTGTACACTCTGCTCAGATGGTACGAGCAAAACGGCATCTTCAAGATCCCCGTCCCTTACAAAGTCACGTACTTTAGCGCGGGGGACTTTTCCTACCTGTTCAAGATCACCACGCAGCAAGCCTGGGTGGAACCGAAATCAGGCAAGCTGGTGCCCGAGCAAGTGCTCTTTAGGATCTCGTGCGCGTGGGCGCCCTACTACGGCACCGAATCTGAGGTGGCCACCATGACGTACGTGAGGCACAAGGCCGGCGTGCCCACGCCGGAGGTTTACTTTTTCGACTCGAGCGGGAATAATCCCCTCGGGTGGGAGTTTACCATCATGGAGATGGTGCAGGATGCCGTCAGGCTTTGCGATGCGCCGGATATGGACGAGTACTCGGACGAGGTCATAATGGCGCCCTGGAAGAAGATTTGGGATTTGGATTTTGGAAGTAAAAGCGGGAGTTTGTACTGCCGTTGGGATTCTCCTTGCGAGCCTTGTCACTACTTTGTCGGACCGATGGTTCATGTAGACTTTTTCGCGCCCGGTCGTGATGATAATATGAGTCTTGTTAGAGCCGGTCCGTTTGACACGTGGGAGGAGTACGCCCGAGCGCTTATTGATGCCAGGTCCGATAGGGATTGGACGGCCGTCAGGGCTGTCAGCTTTGGGTTCGGTGGCATGGATGTTGATGCACTGCCCCCTGTGGGTAAGAATGATCCTGACGCGATGGATGTCGATGATGCTGATCTGAGAGAAGCGATGCAGCAGGTTTCGGCCATGCTAGATGACTTTGCGACCGCTGGTCTGACCTTCAAGCCCAGGATGACGCATCACGATATGCACGGGGGGAATATCCTCGTGTATGATAGGCGCACTACTTACTCTGCCGGGATTGCTGCCATTATTGACTGGGAGGCCGTCAAGATTGAGCCCGCGGGCTTGATTGAGCGGCTGACGCCCAAGGCTATCATGGCGATAAATGTCTCGGAGGAAGACGCCAGAAACAAGTGGCTGCTTCCTGATGAGTTTTATGCTCCCAAGGCTAGGGAGGTTAGGAAGAGGATTATGGGGCCTCTTTATAAGGTTTAAGCCAGGTAAGTAGTGGTGATTGTTTTTCTTTTTCTATAAATGATATTATGTCTTTATTGTTTTATTTTCTTCTTGTTCAAATTTTCGATGTTTATGTTCAAACAATGCTTGCAGGTGAATATGTGCACCCTTATGAGCAGCTCACCCTCCATGTATGTTCCCATAAAAGAATCAGACGGACTATTATCAATCTTTTGCTCAAGTCGCTTAGAAGGAGGTCAAGTGCGCTTACCAGTAGTTATTTTTTTTTTATCAAGGAGGCTCAGGGGTAAAATAATCGCACCGTCCAGCCACCAACTCGGCACTGTACAATACAGTAGCAACGGTCGGGATTTCCCCATTCTTTTTTCCCGCCCCGCCGCATCAGTGCTTTTCCTTCCATTCATCCTCCCAACCAACCATTTCACTTTCTTACATACCATCAAGCGGTACCAGCCAGCCATGAACAGCAACTTGAATCCCCCCAAGCTGCCCCTCAAGACATACACAACCCCTCCCGTGCCAGGATACCCGCACACCCACACGGTAATCTTCCTCCACGGCCGCGGGGACACGGCCCAGGCATTCCAGGCCTCCTTCCTCTCGGGATGGAAGGACCCGCTCTCTCGCTCTCTAGCCCAAATCTGCCCGACCATAAAATGGATATTCCCCACGGCGCCGATCCGCCCTCTGGCGAGGTTTCCCCGCGACAGGATCAGCCAGTGGTTCGATACCTGGGACATCAATGACTTGAGTGCGAAAGAGGAGCTGCAGATCGCCGGACTGAGGGAGAGCGTAGAGGGCATCAGGCAGATATGTCAAAAGGAGGTCCAGGAGAATCTGAATGGGGAGTGGGGGCGCCTGGTCCTGGCGGGGTTCAGTCAGGGCGGGGCTGCTGCCGCTCATACGCTTCTTAACTTGGAAGGTCAAGGAGGAGGAGCAGGAGGGGAGATGAGAAAGTTGGGCGGGTTAATGGTTTTTTCTGGGAGGATGCCGTTTCCTGGACGGAGTCTGGATGAGACGAGAGAGGTGCTAGGGTTGTTGGTTCAAGCCGGGGGTACTAGTGATGATGGGTTGGTGGTGAGGAATACGCCTGCGTTGGTGCAGCACTGCGCTGACGATTCGCTGTCAAAGGTTGGGAATGGAAGGGCGGTGAGGGATAGTCTGGAGAGGTTTGGGGCCAAGGTGACCTGGCGGGAGTATCCGGTTGGTGGACATTGGTTCCATTCTCCTAACGGGATTGAGGATACTGCCGCGTGGCTGAGGCAATTTGTTTTGCAGTAGCGGGAGTAGCATGGTTTGTTTGGTGATAGAATAAACGACGAAAGCTCATAGAATATATCATGCTTGCGCGTCATTCAGGTAAAGATACGGTATTTGCAGATATAGGTATAGTGAAAGAGTCATCGTGCACAAAGGATACATAGTACAAAAAGGGCTCGTACAACCGATATCACGGTCAAGGACCGTGAGATTGATGACTGCGGGGAAGAAAACGAAAATATGATGAGGGAGGTGAGTAAAAGTATGACCCGGATAGGCTTTTCGAGACCGGATGTGTTGGAGCATTTGAGCTTTCCACGTAAAGTGTCGTGATATTTATTTGATCGCTACAGTACTGTAGTGTATATGTACACCTACTCAATAATAGACACAGTAATCCTGGTCTTCCTAGACTAAATAAAAAAACTCGAATAGTATTAATGGGAATTTAAGGATCTGATAAACTGTTATGTATCTGTAACCATCGAAAACGCCATTAACTGTTTTGTTTATTTAACCGTTGTCGAAGGCTTAATGGTTGGTACAGGCCTAACCGTTGGTTTTCAGTTAACTATTGGTGGGAAGTAAATAAGTAAGGTTTACTAGCCTTGAATTTCTGGGCCGAACCAAGGTTTAGGGTAGGTCAGGCTAGGGTGCAAGTGGACGAGGGCATTCCCAAATGGAAGGAGCTGCCCGGCTCACCTATACCTACACTTATACCCAGGCCTAGGCAGTGCCTTGGGTCTTTGCATTTTTGAAGTGTTGGCCATCTTCCACTTCAACTACCACACTTATAAAACTATAGGTATGGCACCCACACCCACACCCACACCCGCACCCATACCTATACCCATACCCATGCCTACACCTACATAGGCTTCTTGGCTTATAGCCGTGCTAAAAAATGACCACTACCTCTACTAGGGCATCTCCGACCAACCGATCCACGGCCACACACTCGGCGGAAAGGCACTTAATTAGCAGGCTGGGTAGGCAGGTAAGTAGGTGGACAGGCAAGTAAGTAGGCAGGAACCTAGGTAGAAGTAAACAAAAGAAGGTTTACAGCTGCAGAAAACCCCTATATTTTACGGGAATTTCTTAGGAAACAACTATTAATAAATAATAACCGTAAACACATTTCTAACAGTTAGCTGAAATTCAACGGTTAAGCCTGCTCAAACTATAGGGAAATAAACAACAACTGTTATAAATAGTAATTGTTGCCTAGTGCCATATCTCCTATTAATGAGCCTTACCGAAGTTTCACCACGATATTGGTTGCTCTGGGCGGCTTTCATAGCAATCGATCTCCGTCGATGCTCAAACTCTGTGGCAACTTCTGCACTGATTCTTTCAGCTGCTCCCTGTTTGGGGGTCCACTTAGCTTCGACACGCAGACAGACGCTCCATTGACCAATGGCTGCCCTTTATATACAACATCCCGCACGCAACCTAGCACCAGAAGCCCCAGTACGGTTGGGCCCCGTAGCCCAATGGTATTGGGGTGTGAAGGTAGTTGTCCGGGTCGGGGGTTCGACTCCCGGCACGGGCATCTCTTCGACCGCCCGGAAAAACCCCCTAAGCCTCGCATCAGGCAAAGCTGGGGGTTTTCGTAGCCTGTGGCCACCACTTCGAGGGGGTGGTAGCAGGTGAGCTTTTTGCCATTTTTCTACTCACTTTCATTCCTTTTTTTCCCCATTTCGCTTCCCCCCCCCTCTCAAGTCATAATGCACAAACGCCCCTTGTATTTAGTGGAGTATGTCGTTATAGGTGCGAAATAATGTATTGTACATATAGGGCAGGTCGCATTACGCGTGAACGAACCTGTTGGTGCAAAGTCGTCCGCTCGAATCATCAGAGACGGGAGTGTTGAGTCCAATTTCCCCAAGCCTCTTTTGCTTTACTTCTTGATTCGCCATTTGTCATCCTCACATCTGATGGTTGCCGCTAAAGGAACCATTTTCGTCACTGGATGAAATGGAGGACTCGGAAGCGCCATAGCGAAGAGGATCGCTTCAACACTGGAGCTCTCAGCCCATCGTAGTCTCTACAGTCCGAGATGCAGCAGCAGAACTTGGCTCGTTGCCGCCCTCGGCCGTGGTACATATCCCGTTATTCTGCGCTTCTCCATGTGAAGATCATGTGCGTTCTCCAAGAGAATTGTAGTGTGCAAGGGACCAGGATAGACATGGCAGCAATAATATGAGAAAGGGATCATTGGAAGTCGTTTGGGATAAGTATTTAGTGGCGGTACGTCTTTTGACTGACAGACGGGCGGAACTGTTTGCTCTTGGAACAATATTAGAACGACTTCGGCCCGAACATCATCTTCCAGTGGTGGTACTGCAAGGCAAATGGTGTGCCGTTCCGGTTCCCATGGGCAGGTTTTGTTATTAACAGTGTCATCAAATTCTCACTGAGTGACTTGGTTGCCTGCAATTTCCAAGACCAAAAAGAGCTAGTTTAGCTCCATTCGCTCGGGGAAAAGCCAAGCAATCAAGCAACAATGGGGCCGCCCCAATATCTGTGACACAGTCGGCGTTCGGCCCGATCGCTCCTTCCCTTTTCCAGGCTTTGCCGCCGACTCGGAGCAATGATAACCAGAATCTGGGAGGAGCGATGTCGTGCTATTTAAAAGCCCAAGTCGATCTGTTGCCTGGCGCTATTGCTGGGCGTCCGCGTGATACAATTGAGGACCTTCCAGTGCTGGCAAACTCCACCTTGAGAAACTTGTTGATTTCCTTTAGCTACGGGAGGCCGGCCAGCCAACCTCGAAGAAACTCTGTTCTCTTCCACGAGGTGTGTATAAGGGAGTGAACAGAAGGCTGCCTGCTTGATAATGACATGCACCTAAGGTGTAGGTCGCATAATCTCAAGACTGCTACCTCGTAATTGAATAATTGCTGCTGCGCCTAGTGCAGAAGATATTTGAAGTCGATCATATTAACCCTTGAAATAACAACATGATTCTGGGCGCGGAGACCCGGACTGGCGACAAAGATGGAAAGTGGAGATTTTGACGATTCCCATGGCCGATAGCAGTGCTTTGGCCCTGAATTTTGGCACTCGCCGACGCGAGGACGGCAACAATAATCCGAGGTGGTCAGTTACTGTTTGTGTACATCGCGTGTGGCAGTGGATACCATGGAAGACTTCAGGGGTAAAGGAAGCCTTAGACTATTCCCATTAGCAAATTCCACCTCGGCAGCGGTTATAAATGTTAGTGCTGCCCGGGGATGATGATATCAAGATCACTTCTTTCTAGCATGTTCCATAACAGACATCCCTGCTGAGCTTAATTTTATAACCGCGGCAGAGGTTTCTTCTGTTACAGTCGCAAACCAAACACCAACCTGCCAAGGCGTAACATCGTGCAAACCCAATGCCATGCTGCAGCCTGCGCCCCCTATTAGTATGGATATAAACACCGCCGTCACCTCGATCGCTCTCACACAAGACAAATACCCCATCGCATACGGACGCCTTCACCTCCTCCAGCCGATCAAACACTCGAGATGCGCACCCAAACACTCCTCGCCCTAGGCGGCGCAACCCTCACCGTCGCCAACATTCTGGGACCACAAATTACAGCAGCTCCCGCCCTAGCACGCCGTCAAACGGAGAGCATAATGCCAAACCCATCCCTCACCTCCGAGTGCTCGAGCTCCATCTCTTCGCTCCTAAGTGTTCGGCCCACCATTGAGGGTGACCTTTATGAATGGTGGATTTCGGAGCGTGCCAGGATTGAAAGCACAAGCACCGTCACTAAATCCACCTCGACCAACTACGTCAGCCTTTGCTCCCAAGTCCTCGCCACCCCCCAGGCTACCCTGCCAAGCCCCCCATCGTCTCTCGCGGGGGAATACTCCAGCTTCACCAGCGCCTGGACGAGCTATCTGTCCTCGGCTCGCCCCGATATCCGGAGTGTTGCGTCAAAATGTGCAGGTGTGGGAGATGATGATATCCCGTATGCGGGTTATCTTTTGTGGGAAGCGGCTGAGAATGTCAAGGAGTGCTTGCGGGCTGTCGAAATATTCTACGGCCAGTATTATGGGGAGTATACTGGGTCTTTGGCTCCGAGTGGGTATACTGGGGTGTATACTGGGCCTTTGCCCAGTACTACCGGGGGTAGTGATGCTGGGAACAACGGCAATGGTGGTGCGGTGCAGAGTACCACGGGGTCAACGGGTGGTGGCGCCGCCGAACCTAGGGAGACTGGGTATGTGGCCAAGATGGCTGTTGCTGCTGTTGGTGCCATTGTTGGTGCTGCCGCTTTGTGAGAGGAGGGAATGGGGGAGAAATTGACGCACTGCTTTATTTGGTTGAAAAAAAAAACGAAAATAGTACAATGCCTCGTGTCTATATATCGCCAAATAATGATGACGGATGCTGACTGTGTTCTGTTTCTCAATATACTGGTGTACCGTTCATGAAGTCGCTGCTACAGGAAGGAAGCCTTGCGTGATTGCCATCCATGGATGTTTTTCATAGTCTTTTAAATCTAGTAATTATTTTCCGGTTATGCCCGATAACGCTCTGAATGAACAACAAAATCTAGTAATTACGCAGGGACACGAAGGAGTCTGAAGAGGAAAGAACAGAGTCTGTTCCGCCGGCCGATCGGTCAGATGCAAGGCGGGAGCAGGTGCCAATGCAAGTCAACACGTCATTGAGACGCGTCGGAGCCGTGTGACGCGATTGAGGTGCTAGGTTCTTTCCTTCTGGGTTCTTTGGCTGAGGAAGGCTGACAGAATTTGGAAGGAGCATTGTGGAAGTCGCATCATTCCAGAGGGCCATGCGGCAGACTCTGTGCCGGACGCTCTTTCCTTCAAATTCGTTCTCTCCGCTTCATTGATTGTGGAAGCTCTTTTTCTATAACTTGGGTGCCCTTGTTCTTGATTTTTGGTTTTCTTTCGATTCTTCTTTCTTCAGTCACTCGCGTCATCCGCGTCGTGTCAAATACCAAAGCCATATATCCGGAATGCCACCCAAACGTTTGACAGCCTTCTCCAAACTGTACGACATACATTTCTAACAATCACAGGCAAAACCAACGAATTGAGCGCCGGCTCCGTTTTCGCACAATCGGCAGCCCCTCCGGCAAAGAAAGCAAAAGCTACCTCGGCCAGTGCAAGCATCTCATCTCCCGAGATGTACACTCACGAGGAGCTTAGCGCTTGGGAGCATTCCATGCTTGTTGACTACGCCTTTGATCTACAGCAAGCCGCCGCGTTCACGCAAGCTACCGTCACCGTCGCCATGCCTCCTCCCGGCCTGACCCCCGAGCAGGTAAGGGACAAGGCCAGAGACCTCCGGATCAAGATTGCTCGCGGCGCCCGTCAGAGCATGAAGTGGACGGTAAGCAGCAAGCATAGTTTCATCTTTATCAACATGAAGTTGGCTGACCACCTTGCGATACCCAGAACGCTTGCAGAATGGGCAGAGCCAGATGGTCGTGTTCGACCGGCGTCGCAAGTGACGCTGTGGTGTGCAGGGCGCTTGGGTTCCCTGTGGACGGAAAGCCGTGGAAGCAGAAGAAGATGAAGATTGACGAGTTCCAGGGTTGGGTGGGTGAGATTGAGGCCAGTGTGAGTATTTTCCTTGTCCTGCCATGGCCACCTGCAGGATGACTGATAAAGCCCAATGCTAATCCTGAGGTGATACCAGATTCGATATGGCACCCTTGTCATCACTGGAGAGAATGTCAATGTTCGCTGGAATGCCGAGGAGAACACTCTGACAGTCTCTGGCATGTATGGGCTGCCATATTCTTATGTTTCCGCGAAAAAGTCTGAAGAGTCAGAGGAGCAGGTCGATACCGGGGCCCTCCAGTGATTTATGATTTCCCTTGGAGGGTTTTCAGTTCTTTTGTCAATCTTTTCGCTTATTTTGCAAGTCAGTTTCTAGCTTGTCGGACTTTTCGGTTTGTCATTCACTCTGATGGAATGCATCCGGTGTCTGACCTTTAAGTATTTAGAATGTTGTCAAAGGCAGACTAGGAAGTTGATGGAGTATTAATCTTATCATCCACCCCCACGTGGGTGAGGTTTTATTAATTGGATCTGTCAGCTTTAAAGGGGAAAAATAACGGTCGTCGCTTGAAAGTGAAACTAAGCCTTACTAATATGCGCCTCCCCTCTGCTTTTCTTCTCATGATCTCCATCCTCCCCATGCACCTTGCTCCTCTAACGAATCTCTCCTTCTAGTTATTCTGCCTTATTTCCTTATAATTATTCGTTTCCTTTCTCCTTCCTCTTCCCTTTGCCATTTCCCTCCCTCTTTCTTTTTTACATTTGACTTGAGCATTCTCAATCACGGGTATGATGCATCTCATTCCGGGTGCTTGGCATTCGGCCCAAGATATGGTAACACTCGGCGTGCATGTTTTTGTGGGTGCCAACGAGTTTCACAGGTACCGTTAGATGCCAGGCAGCCTATTATGCCGGTACGTACCTAGGTACTGTACATACGCACATGTAGATACATAACGTTGCACAAGCGTTGTGTTTGTCGAAGCTGCACCTGCCACCGACCAGGTTCCTGGTCGGTGCGGTGTTGGTCTTGAAAGTTGCAAAACACACTGGCATTGGTCCCACTTTTCTGTATAGCAACGTTGGCATGTTTTTCCCGGCACTTCCGGACATTTATTATTGGAAGTTGATTGGGAGCGCTAGGTGAAGTTTGGCGCCTCCTTACCGCACACACATTTGCGGGGTTCATGTTAGACGCGCACACACTGCCCGTTCAGAGCTCGTGTCCACCCACCATTTTTAAGCCGCCAACTACCACATCCCTCTCCGTCACCTACCTATCCTATTTAGCTTCCAATACAATCGGTCATGGTCTCGCAGAGTCCCTCACCACTTGTAGTAGCTGCTACCCTTGTCCTGTTGGCCTTCATCCCCATAATGTTGCGACGAAAGGGGCAGACGGCATCCAAGGAGGGAAACCAACCTCCCGCCAACCAAAAACAACCCGACCAAAAATCTTACCCGTTGGCGAGTTTGAGTCCCGAGCAGCTTCCCCAACTCATCCAACGGCTACTTGCCGAACTGCCCCCCGGGAGCGTCATCCTCCAGTCCGACGCTGCGGCCTTCCAGCAGGCCGTGGACGGCAACTGGGCTCAGCAGAATCGTGAAATCATCCCGGGGTGTGTTGTGCGACCCAGCGACGCGCAACAGCTCGGCAAGACGGTCAAGATCTTGAAGCAGGAACACGACAGCCGCCGCCGGGGTAGCAGCCATGATGATGATGATGATGATGATGATGATGATGATGATGGACCCCCACCGGCACCGAGCCCAAATCTCTTCGCTGTTAGGAGCGGAGGTCTCAACCCCGGCCTCGGGGCGGCAACAGTCAAGGATGGCGTCGTGATTGATCTCGGCCTGATTTGTGACGTGACGCCGGCTGCGGACGGATCTACCGTGACGGTCGGCGCAGGGGCAAAATGGGTCGACGTGTACAAGTCGCTAGAAGAGAAGGGATTGGTGGTGATGGGAGGGAGGAGCTCACCGGCCGGCGTGGGTGGGTTGACTTTGCAAGGTGAGAGGAGGCATTTTTTTGTTTCTTGAATGATGTGCAAACAAATATAAACCACGAGTGTGTGCGCTGACGCGGTGATGAATGTGTGATGATGCTCACAGGCGGAATATCATTTTACTCTGCCAGATACGGCTTCGTCTGCTCCAACGCTGAGCGCTACGAGGTGGTACTTGCCGACGGAAGTGTCGTGACGGCCTCGGCCTCGGAGCATCCGGACCTGTGGCGGGTACTCAAAGGCGGCGGGAACAACTTTGGCATCGTGACTCGGTTCACCCTGCGGAGCCTGCCCTTGGAACCGCTCTGGTTTGGCCAGATGTTTGCGCTGGCGGCGTTTCAGCAGACCAAGGCCATGAAGGCTTATCACGATTACGTCGAGCACGCAAGCTCGGGCGAGCCCGGCGCGTTTGATGAGAACGCCGCCGGGCCCATTCTCTCCTTTGTCCAGGTCCGCGGCGTTCCCTTTCACATCATCTCCCTTCAGCTCGTATACACAAAGGCCGGGCCCGAGGACAACATGAAGCAATGGCCGGCTCATTGGAAGAAGACGGCCTTCACCTCTCTGTGGTGCGTCCGCCGCAATTGTTCGGTGCGGAGCCACGTGAGCGCCGTCGAACAGAACGGCAGCACCGCACCGCCGGGAACGCGCCACATGCAAGGGACAACAACTATCCGCAACAATGTCGAAACGATGCAGGCGGCCTACGCGATTTTCTGTCGGACTACCGAGGCAATGCGTCAGGTCAAAGGTTTGCTCTTTCCCTTTACCTTTCAGGCCGTTTTGCCTGGATGGATGAACAAAGGCCACCCCAACGTCCTAGGCCTCGAGGACTGCACTGAACCCTTGATCATAATCGGGTGCTCTGTGACGTGGGCTGACGCAAAGGATGACGAATTCGTCCGGACGACCATCCGCCGGCTGCTGGAGGAGATCGATGCGACGGCGGCAGCGAAACATACGGGCCACCCGTACAGATTTATGAATTACTGCATGGAGTTTCAACGACCATATGACGGTTGCGGTCAAGAGAACAGAAAGATTATGAAGGAAGCTAGCCAGAAGTACGACCCGGACGGCCTGTTCCAGAGCGGGTGTGCCGGGGGATTCAAGCTCCCCGAGTAAAATGGGGGCCAAGATGGATGGCTCTACAATTTCACTGACTTGGAGATAGTTCTAAAATGTTCTAAGAATGCCTTGTGTGTGAGTGTGTTTGTCTTGTAGTTACATAACGGTCTAAGCATCCACATCTTTGTCCTTGCGCTCAGTGATGGACACTCGATAATCCTGGCCCTCCTTGACCGAGATAATGCCCAGGACAGGTCTGCCGACGTCGGGCTCTGGCATGGGCGGGTCGCCGACGGCCTCAACGTCGAAACGGCGCAGCAGTGTAGCTGCAAAAGCCGTAACGACGAACTTGGCTAGGAAGCGGCCGCTGCACTTGGTGCGGCCGCCGCCAAAGGGCCGCCATGAAGGGCTGCTTGGCAGCTTCCGGCCGGCGTCTGTGTCAAGCCATCGCCGGGGTCGCCACGATGCCGTGTCCTGCCCAAATACGGCCTCGTCAAAGTGCAGAAGCCTGTGAGGCACCATGACGCGGTTGTTCTGGCGCATGAGCTTGCCTCCGATGACAACGTCACGCTTCACCGAGCGCACCGAGGATGCCCAGCCGTACATGCGTAGTGTCTCGTGCCAGATGGCGTCAACAGTTGGGCACTTGGTTGCATCCTGAATGTGGCTCACATCGACGAGCTCGTTTCCGCGGAAAGCCGGCGCAGTCTCGGCGCGGAAGGCGGCCATGTACTCTGGGTTACGCATGAGGTGCGTCAGCATCCAGAAAGATGTTTTGCGCGCGTTGGTGTTGATCCTGCACCGAGCAGCCGGTTAGCCGAGGATTCAACAGATGAAACTTGTGATGGATACGGCTTACGCAAAGTAAAGGTGGAAGACTACGATGGCCAGATTATCATTGTCAACTCCGATGGCCCTCATCTCGTCCTCCATGGCATTGATGATCCAGGAGGCCTGTCCTCTTCTTTCGTCTGGAGGAAGCTGAAAATACCTTTTCAACGACGCAATCATGTGGTCGCGAGGATCTGTCATGTCGCGACTGAGACTATTCGGATATTGGTACAGCATCTTCCAAATGAGCTCATCAAACATGATGAAAGCATCAGGGTACTGAGGATCGACACGGTCGAGCACATCGCCGAAGTAGACGTACTGCCCAAGGCGGACAAAGTAGTCTGACGTCCACTCATATAACGGCACTTCGACACGCGTCGAACTTGGAGATGATGAATACTTGCACTCTTTGGCAAGCCCCTCCAGACTCAGCTTGCGATTGATCCAGTCTCTAGCTTTGGTCTGCAGCACGAGCATGTTATTGCCAGGGTGGAGTTGGTGCACATGCATGCGCTGAGCCAGCACGCCGACGGACAAACCCTCTGGGTTCGGAAAGCCAGGCTTATGAACCGAGGCGGGAGAATATATCGTCTTGATGGTTTCCTCGTCGCTCCCATTGACCCTCATCAGGGTCTGAACGAACTCCTCGAAGGAAAGAGACTCTGTGTTTTTGTACACTTCGGCCGAGTGTTTGGCATGAGTGACGACGTAGAAGGTGTGGCCAAAGGCTGTCAGAGAAAAGGGCTCGTTGGTACGGGAGAAATGCTGTCTGCTCACATACTCGAGTCGGCAACTAGGTAGAAATGTACTTTTCACGGAAGCAACGTACCTGGCTCGAGCTAGCAAGCCATTTGAGTCTTTGAAGAAGGCCGGGCCGTGGCCTGTGCATGCTTGATTAGGCCTAGGAACTTGAAGACTGAAATAAGTAGGGCGACCCACCCAGCACTGATTCATCACACAGTTAGCAAAAATCCGAAAGCTACGAAACGACGGCTAAAAATTACCTGGAATAAGATATGGAAGTTCCTTGGGCTCGTCAGGATGGCGTTTAGGGTAGATGGTAAACTTCCAGAATCGCCAGACAGTCCAGGCGATGAGAATGCAGAGTAGTCCCCGCGATAGTGCAGAATTCCATGGTACTACCGTCAAAAGAGCCCTCTGCAGGACAAGGTCGGCGTGGCTGACAAGAGCGTCGGTAGACATGCTGTTACTGGGTTAATCACGGGAGGGAGATAGACAAAGATGCATGGTTCGACTGATACGGAAGCTCGGGAACGCACAGGCTTCAGCCCTAAACTAAATAGACTGCAGCTTTGATCCAAGTACGCTCGGCCACCATGGAATAAGGGGCGTGGAAGGTTCAGTCTGCCTATCTTGCTCAGCCGTCGGCTTGTATTACCACGTGTTCTCAAGGATCCCATTCCGTCTTTGGCTGATCTACTAGTCGGGCGTGACGGGGAGCTCTTGACAGGTCACTACCTTGGCAAAGAGGTCCGTTTTTACTCTCAATCGCTCTCATGTACTCATTGTACTGTACATGAGACATCGAGGAAGGATTTTCCCGCATCATCAGTTGAGATGCTTTGGTATATAGTGTTTGCCACACAAGTGTGGAGAAAAGGACCGATGACGACCAAACTTGAACAGTCTCTGGTACCTGTAGTTGTACTAATTGGCAATAGGAGTGCGGTTTTGAATCACTTTGTACTGGTACCTGTAGTGGGCAATAGGAGGGCGGTTCTGAATACCGCAACATACAGTGCTAGGGTAAATACAAAAGTTTGTATGCATAGAATCACAGATTACGTTCTGTACCTAGCCGTACATGTAAATTACTATCCGATGTCCTGCCTGCTCTGCATGGGATGGTGTTGGAACAAGGTGGCATCTTCAGTTCGTTCACACCTTCCAAGATTAGCAAACAATCAGCTACCTAGCTAGTACCAAGGTACCTTGTTGGACGCTCAGTGATTTTCTTTTTTTAATTCTTGTTTTTCGCTTAATGGCTAATAACGTTTTTGGACTCGGAAAGAATGACCCCAACTCGCATCTCGACCGAGGTGTAGATCGTAGACGGGAATTTACATCATGGCAGTCCGAGGTTCATGGGAAGGTGGTATTTTCAAAGTGCTGCGCCGTGCGTCATGTAACCAGTAAATACCGAACTAACCGTCATGCAAGCGCCACGCTGCCGGCACTCGCTAGCGTCGATATTACCCGGACGCAACATCCTTGTGTGCTGACACGCCACGCCCGGACGTGAAATTATTATAGGGCAGCTTGCAGCATGCATGGCGCAGTTTGTTGCAAAACTCCCCCGCTCGAACCCCGAATTTTTGGCATAAGAGACGGGACTAACGGCGGGATCGTATTCCCATTACAAAACACCTCCTTTTTTTTCTTTTTTCCTTCCATTTTCCCTTCAGGAAAAAAATTCTGTTCATTCTTGAGTTCGCTTCCAATGGCTGCCGCCAAAGGGACCATTCTCGTCACTGGGTCAAATGGGGGACTGGGAAGCGCTATAGCGGAGCGGATTGCTTCAACACCCGAGCTATCGGCCTATCATGGCGTCTACACGGTCCGAGATGCAACAGCAGCGCCGGCTCTCGTTGCCGCTCTTGGCCCTGGCACATCTTCGCACACACATGATATCATATCCCTGGATCTGACAAAGGTCGATGACATTCGTAGCGTAGCAGAGAGCATCAATGTAAGTGCAGTCTCGGTTCCTGCTTGCTTATTATTATTATTTGGCCCCATTCCTCTGTTCAAGTTTTATGTTTGTTTGCTTAAATCGGATTCTGCTGTCCGGGCTGTTGCTGGAATCGGGCCGTGCCCTAATATCATTGAGCGCTGCTAGAATCGCGTTTCCACAAACGACATCCCCCCCATTCGTGCCCTCATCCTCAACGCCGGCTTCCAGGAATTCGGAAAGCAGTCATGGACG
The DNA here is from genome assembly GCA_033725935.1 of Cladorrhinum sp. PSN259. NCBI lineage: Eukaryota > Fungi > Ascomycota > Sordariomycetes > Sordariales > Podosporaceae > Cladorrhinum > Cladorrhinum sp. PSN259. The sequence goes on along the minus strand of MU867085.1, from coordinate 402,831 downwards.
GATGAGGGACTTGACAGCACCTTTGCGGTAAATTACTTTGGTCATTGGCTGCTCACTCTTCTGTTGCTCAAGAGCATGGACAAGGAAGGCGGGCGCATCATTGTGCTTGGAAGCCAGGCTCACGAGTAAGTTGGTTATTTTACAGATTACAAGTAGGAATGCCCAGCCGAAGCTGACGAAAATGTTTGACTGCAGTCCTCATGACCAGAGAAACAACGCTACCGGAGCCTTCAAGGAAGAGAGGTACCAGACAATCCTTCACGACGCAGCAGGCTTCGAGGCGATTGCCAAAGGCACCTGGAGTTCAGCGGAGGAAGATGCGTCTTGGGTTAGCGGATACCGTCGATACGGCGCCGCAAAACTCCTCGTGATCATGATGATGCACGAGCTGCAGCGACGCTTGGACCGGGACCCCGCGTTGAGGAACATCTGCGTCCTTGGCGTGGACCCCGGAGTTATGATCTCGGGCATGCAGCGCCACTCGCCGTGGTTCATACGCGTGCTCATGTTTAAGATTATCTATCCCGTCATTCTGCGCATCTTTCCGTCAAACGGCCGGGTGCGACCGACTTCCCGCTCGGCATCTGATGTTCTGGAGGCTGCATTTGGTTCAGAATCTGGCCCATTTCCCAAGGATTTGTATTTTGACGGGCGGAACCCGTTTCAGACTAGTGCCGAGTCGAATGATGCTCTGAAGCGGGAGATGGTCTGGGCAGAAACAGCAAAGCTAGCGCATCTGCGGGAGGATGAGATGGTTTTCGGCAGCTAGACTAGTGGCTGGTAGGGCTGGACTTGATGTAACATTTTGCAATCTGTAGCGTTCCTTTGATGGAGCAGGGATATTCCCATGCGTACTTGATATGCCGCAAGTTAATGTGATGAAAAAAAATTAATTTTACAATGTCGGGTGGGAAACTGGAATGTCACGGTCGTATAACCTCGACTGTGGCTGAGGGCCCGAGCGCAGTCGATCTCAATACAAGATAGGGTGAAAGCCCAAGTATACATGTTACTTTATATAGAAAAAAACTAAAAATACAGCGTTTGATTTTGAAAAAATAAAAATGAATTAAAAAATCCCGTATTGCTCTCTCTCTCTCTCTCTCTCTGCTCCGTTTCAAACTAATACGGAACCTTGAAGCCCCCGGGAACCTGTCGCGTAAAGACTTTTCGAGGATCAACCGCCATCCTCAGTCTTTGAAGCCTACTGACGCTCGCACTTCCGTAGCTCGCAATGACCTTTTGCCACGGCGCCGCATAGTTGAGGTAGATGTATGGATCGTATACGCCGAGCTTTTTGGCTCTCTTCTCAACGTCGGCCAACAACGTGCGCGCTGCCGCGTACATCTGCTCATCCTGGGATGGGTCTTGCCAGGATGGGGACAGCAGGCCAATGGCGAGCGTGCCGCGACGGTTGGCAAGACCCAGCGCGTTATCGGCCCCACCTCGCGCGTAGATCTGGGGCGGCAGTGGCTCAATGTTGAATGCCCAGGTAACATTTGTGATATTCTGCACCAACGGGAGACTGGCGTTAAACGCCTGGTAGGCTGCGAGGATCATCGCCTCGGTGGGCGCAAAGGTGGTTGTAACCGTGAGGTACCTATACCGGAACAGAGTATCAATTAGTTGAAATGTTCCCAGCCAGCAAAAATACACAACAGATGATAAATGAATGGTAGGACACTGTCACGCACCGCGCCGCTTGTGGCGGAGTGTTTGCAACCGCTTCAATGGCGATTGTCGACATATTTGCAACAACAGGAGTCGCATTGAAGACGGTTGGAAAAGTCAAAATGTCTCGATACACCGGAGGGCTCACGCCCCCAGTGGGCCTGGTGTAGACAAGCTGGTTCAGCGCGACGGTGAGCCCTGCAGCCGCCGAGTATCCCCAACCGGTGAGAAAGGAAGCATTCTCGTCATAGTTCTCGGCGGCCGCAATCTTGGAATATATCTTGGCCTGTTTGTCAACTACCGAGACTGGATTAAAAGTCATGACAGACCACAGAGGGCCCTGTCTAAAAGTTACAAGTTCGATCTTGGTGACGATGCCGAAGTTGTTGGATCCGCCCCGAAGGCCCCACCAAAGATCCGAGTTCCGGTCCCGGCTCGCTGTCACAACGGTCCCGTTGGCCAACACGACCTGAAACGAGACTGCCTGGTTGCACGTCCACCCTTGGCGAGGCGAGAAGAAAGAAAGGCCCCCTCCGAGGGTGAGCCCCCCTACGCCGACGCCGGCAACGCGCCCGCCGGCGACACTAAGACCGGCTGGTTCCAGTAGCTTGTAGACGGCGTCCCAGGTCGCTCCAACGCCCACAGAAACGCTTGCGCTGTTGGGGCTCAAGCTGATCGAGTGAAGCGCGCGCAAGTCAATCGTGACACCGCCGGGCTCGCTGGACGCGTTGGGAAACCACATGTGGCCGCCTGAACGCACGGCAAAGCTGCACGACGGCCGCTGGGTCAGCGTGGCAACCACCGTCGAGACGTCTGCTGCCGTCTGCGGTGTAACGAAGCATAGCGGGTGAACTGCAGCGGCCTGTGGTGTATAATACGAGAAAAGAGATGCGTTGTATCCGCTACTGCCTGGAAGCAGGACGTTCTGCACACCGAGAGCCGCGATCAAGCCATTGCACTGCCAAATTTATCAGAACTTTGTGGTTCCATTTAATATCAAAAGGCGGTGCGGGCTGGGAGTGGGGAAATTGTGTGTCTTACGCAGAGTTGACCGAGAGTGGTACGGTCCGCCATTTGCTCGCAGAGTTGACTGTAATTCGCAGATGTGTGCTTGGGGCGGGGTAGGACCGGCTGCTGCTCATCCAGCATTCACCGACGGCTGGGAGGTAGCAGAGAACGTAATAAATGTATCCAAAGTCACTCGACTTTTTCACATCCCAATATTTGCTTTTTCTTCTTCAGCTGGCTTGGACCGTGCAGCACCGACAACTCCTGCTTCTTCAATTCTCTCAATCTATTACATCTACTTTCCCATTCCGGGTGTTCCAAGTCTGAAAGCGTGCTGCATTCACAATAATCCGCTGCGATTTTACGCCGACAGTTCCAGAAGAGTGCGTGATAAACGGAGACGCCGACGGGGTGGCTGCGGGGACATTTTTCATCGAGGTACTTACTGCTGCCGCTCTGGAACGGTCCAGGACGAGGTACATCTGCCGCCTCTGCCCCCGGACGTGCATGCCCCCTGTCAAGCATATGGGAGGCACGGGTCACAGAAAAGAAGGATGCGGTTGTATTGCATTGCGATAGCTCGCCAATTTATTGAGCCTAGACGGGCGACGGTATTGTTTCCGGATTGTTGGCTGCGAGCAAACTTCCAGTCGGCAGGTATCTGAGCTATAAAGCAAATCTCGATATACATTGTTTTAGGTAAATCTTTTTACACACGGCTAGCTTATCTATCTCAACGCAGCTTATTAGGAACTTTTGTGCTATTTTTAAATGTACAATACTTCTCCATGAAACAAAACCACCTTGGCTGCACAAGAACGATAACTACTCCTTCCAGAAGCCCGCCTCCGGAATCTCCCATGTGTTACATAAATCATACCCAAGTAGGGCTACCGGCATTGATTTTCGTCATGGCTGCATTGCAAACATGTCTTCATCCTCATACAATGTGTTCCGGAGCGCTAGCAGTGCTATCGGACCTGGACTTGTTGTCCATGTCCCATGTCTCGTTCTGCGTTCCAGTTTGTGTCTCGAGCAACTGAGTATCCGTCAATTCGTAATACTGCTTCCGCCTTGGCGACTGGTCCGAGCCAATGGTGGCTACGTGAACTTGCGGTGCATTTTCGTTGGTAGCGGTCCCGCCACCGCTGATGGACAAAAGGCGTGACTTGATAGACTTGTAAAAGGCAGATTCACCAATATATATCTTGGCGAGATGGGCACAAGCGGGCATGCAGCCGACGATGAGGGCTATGTTGGTCTCAACCAGTCTGGTAGGCGCGCGCACATCATTAGCTTGGCACCAAACCTCGGTAGGGTATTTCAGGGGGGATAGGATGGACAACATACGAGGCCATGCTTGTAATGGCGGCTAGCCAATTCGAGTCCTTTGACGTGAGAATTTTGAGCTTAAAGACAAGGGACACCACGCTGGCAGCAACACCACTAGATAACCCGGGCGTCAGCGTCACCTACGCAGCCAAGGGCCGGCAGCTTTGGTACTTACAGAAGCGCAGTGGAAAAGACACCAATTAACTGCCACTTTCGGCTTGCTGGCATACGAAGTTTGAAGAGAATGGGAAGGGGCAGGAAGAAGATGTACAAGTCAAGGACGGTCGAGATGGCACTCTGTATGCTTCCGCCGAGAGCAAATTCTTTCGAGTTGTCTCTGAGCGTGTACAGCAGCTCATCCCAAGATTGTCCCGCGCGCGGGGCTGCGTAGAGTGCCGCCAGCGGAATTTCCGACAAGTAGAGAAGAAGCGTAATCGCGATGCCGACGTCAATCATGATCTGAAGCCGCCTCCCGCTTGCAAAGAGCTGTCGGTAGAGCAGGAAGATGGCCGTCTTGGGAAAGAAGAATACGGGAGCGAAAAGCATCGTCTGGACGAAAGGGAGCCGGAGGTACCGCCCATCGTACCAGCAGACAGGAGTATCCCATGAATGGCGATAGTAGCGATGCTCTGCAATGGGCCGACGTCAGAAACATCAAAGAACAAAAAACAAAAAAAATTGGCCGAGGGTACCTACGTGCAAGAATGACGCCGGTATAGGCAATGTTGAAGAGACAACCGATCCATGTGAAGTCTACATGTGTGGGCTGTCAGTGCCCCTTTTGCCTCATCATCTTCGGGAGTGGCTGCGGCATGGACTTACGATCGGAAGCGCGCGCTTTCTTTTTGTACGCACAAAGCCGTCCGATCACGAACGCGGTTGAGATGACAGCTAGAGATATGCCAACACCAAGGACGGCGGGACCGAGACTCGGCGGGTCAACAAAGTTGTAAACGCCATTCGGTGATACTCCAGCCGGAATAGCGCAAAGATCAACCGTTGAGTTCATGATGAGTTGTTGAGATATCGCTTCCTAAAATCGGGAGAAGGGGGCCCGGAGAGCCAAGGGTTGAGTGATCTTTCCTGGAAGGAGTGGGGAACGCTAATGACCGTTGGAGTTATAAAGTCTTGGAAAGAATAAGAAGTGCTGTAGGGTGATAGTAGGAAGCGGCATGCCGAGACAGGGGGATCTAGGCCCTGCAGACTCAAATCTTTTGACGCCGCCGAGGATTAGAAATCCCACATTATTCTGCTCCTCGATGACCGGCCGGGGATTCCCCCGTTTTCTCCCCGCAGCTCCTTTTATCTTCCCGCATTCCGGGTGGTAGTCAGCTCAAAGGTTGGGGTGGAATCAAACGGCGATCTGGCCGATTCCGGTAGGTAGCAGAGTGCCTCAGCCACACAGATGCATGCAACAATATATTTCGGCAATCCTACCGTGGACCCTCAGGTGCGGTAAGATGGTTCCATCGTGACAAAATTAAATACCGACACTAAAACATGCACACCACCACTTCAAACATCATCAACAACACAGCTAATGTCGCAGCAAGCTGAAGGGAATTAATTGCAGTCTAATGTCTTTTCATTGCTTCTCTCTAATTCTAAGCAGTTTTTTTTTTTTAGATATTTGGCGAAAACTATCTATCCACCCAGCAATTAATAGAGGCTTGTTCCCAACTTTTTTTTGGTGTCCGTATTTTCATGTCATGATGGCGAGGACGGAGAATGCCGCTCAAGAATATTTTTTGCATACCTTGAGAGATTTTATTAATGAATATTTCAATTCCCCAAATAGAAACGGCGCTAGCGGATCTACATACATTGAGCTTTCCTGCATTCAGAGACGACTACATCTGCACCCACCCTCGCACACCCGGCATATTCAGCTGGTCTAAAGGGACTAATGTACTCCGTACAGTACATGCATTTATACACACTTGGACCCAGGGATTTAGGATACACCGCATACACCACTTGGAGACGTCACAGCGTAGATAGACAAAGTATGTACAAGAATCTGGTAAGAAAACAATTTATGCTAAACGTTCTGCCGCTTCCTAACTCTAATCGCAGCCTTCGTCGGCGGCACGCGAGTAAAAGCGAGCCATGGTCCTTCTGGTTTGGTGGGTGGTCTCTCAAAGTCATAGTGCAGTATGGCGTACGCCAGCAGAATCTTTAGCTCGGCCGCGGCGAAGAATCTGCCAGGACAAGCGTGCTTCCCGTGACCAAAAACCAAAAAGTCGGGGCTCGTCGTCGGCAGCGTGCTGGCCGAGGCCCGCTTGACAGATGCATCAGACCGCATCTTGTTGTTCTGCTCGTAGAATCGCAGGGGTTTGTAGGTGTCGGCTTCCTCGTATACCGTGTCGTCCCGCAAGACGGAGTAGACCGGTACGGTGATGTGGGCGCCCTTTGGAAGGTGCACGCCCGACGGCGTGGTCAGCCCGTCCTCGCTCGTAACGAAGCGTCCGAGACCGACCGTGAGGATCGAACTCAACCTTGCGCTCTCGCGGAGGGCAGAATCCAGCTTTTCCAGCTGGGCCAGCGTCCGCTTCGTCCACTTGCCGTCATTGGCAGCCAGCACCGAGGTGATCTCGTCGCGCAGCTCGTCGAGCTGCTCGGACGGGGAGCAGACGAGGTCAAAGATGGCCCACGTCGAGGCAAAGGACGTTGTGTGGATGGCTGCAAAGTTGACAATCAAAACTCGGTCGGCGAGCGTCTCTTTCCGCCACATGAAGGGGTCTCCGCCGGCTTTGGCTTGCTGCAGCGACCATTGGAGGAAGTCGTTGGGTTCCGGCCCAAGAGACTTGTCCTCTGGGTTCGCTTGGCGCCTGTCATAGTCGCACAGCCGGCGGTCGATCTCAGCCACGAGGATCTTGCGGAATCGTCTCGTGTGGATGCGGTTAGGGAGGGTCACCAAGGGGGCGACCAGCGGGCGCAGAGGTTGCGGGAAGAGGTTCATGATTGCTCCGCTGAGAGGGATATCTACAGCAAAAGCCATGCCGCTGTTCACCAGCTCGGGATCTCGACAGAATGGAAGCCCGACGAGCGCACGATTCGCAACGCCGCCCACGATGTGGCGCATCGATTCAAAGACACACAGCTCGCGCCACTGATCTATGCTGTTACCCCAGTGCTTGTCGAAGACGACGGCAGCCTCATCGGCCATGACAGGTACCAGATTGCCGATTTGGGGTGTCAATGCTGTCTTGAGGAGGCTGTTGTGAAGAGTGACTCGCGCAACGGTCGGGTCCGTAAAAGTGTAGTCAATCTGGTAAAGCTCGGCAGCCCTCTCGTTGAAGCTGAGCACCGAGTCCGGCTGGTCCGAGACAAACTCGGCTTCGGCATGCGGTAACATGACGAGGTCGCCCATGCTAGCGACTGGGATGATTACAGCGCGGTCTCGATGATGGGCGTGGGCTTCTTCCATGGCCGCCTTGAAGTCTCTGGTGTTGCGCCATTTTGCTTGGAGATGGGGAAACCAGTCTCCCTTGCGTGCGCCGATAATAGGAAGGTTGGGAAGACGGCGGCGGCGTGTGAACAAGGAAACGAACAAGTAGAGGGCGCAGAGCGCTGGGATTATGAGGAATGGTCGAAAGAACAGCTCTGTAAGCATGTTGCTAGGTAGGTCAGCAGAGACAAGGAGGGGGTAACTCGACAACAGAACTGTTGCTAGAGTGCACGACTTTGATGAGGTAGTAGTATATCAAGTTTTTGTTCCTGATGCACGGTTACGAAAGGTTTCGGTAAGAATACCAAATTCTGTCTCAGTTACCATTGTGACCCCAGTACCAAAGTACCTGAGAGGTACATATATTTACCGTCGGGTCCTTCGGTAAGCGAGGTTGCCTTGTGATTGGCGAAGCACACACATAGCCTCCGGGACCCGCTGTTTACATCCGAATGGTTCTTCATTCTTGCGTCACGTCCGCATCCTGCAAGGTTGAATTTTCTGGGCAACCCGTGACAGTGTAGTACATGTAGGTAGGTATGTGACTATGCTATGCTGCTTCCTCGGAACTTCAGGCCCCAGTAAAAAGCGGTGCCTGGCTTGCTGCCGGACAATCACCAACTTGTCCTTGCTTAGAAACATGAACGTAACGTCACTTGATTAACACGGAGCATGTTTTAATTTACCCAACAAGGCAAAAGCACTCGAACAACGGGGAGTCATCACAATAGTTCAAGTCCTGTACACGTAGATCGAGGCCCGAGGTAATGCTACTAATGTATCCGCCGCATAATTACCAGAAGGTCGAGCGCCATCCAACGCCTGAGAACTTTTTATCAAGTGACAAGGGCTAAACATGGCACATCTAGTAAGCACCGTCTGTGTAAGTCTCTCTCCATCTTTCCTGTCAATATCCACGGGCGTCTAGGGCTAGAAACTAATCGACTAAAGATAGTGCCTTGGCTTATCCCTCGTTCTCAAGGACAAGGTATCCTTTCCAGGCAGTCTGGCATATTCGGCGTCATTAGGGTCATACTTTTCACTGCAGGAGACATCCGTCCAACCTCGCTGTATTGTCTCGCCCCAAACTGTGCACGACGTTTCGACGGCAGTGCGTGTCCTTGTGACTTCGGGCTGTCAGTTTGCCATCCGTTCAGGCGGCCATACAAGCTTTGCCGGAGCAGCCAACATTCAAGGGGGTGTGACCATCGACCTGACCGCTCTGAACAGCATCGTCTTGGGCCAAGGTGAGCCTCCTGTTGTGTCAGTAGGGACAGGCACCACCTGGGGCGACGTCTATTCACACCTTGATACCTTCCATCTCAGCGCAAATGGAGCACGCGCTGGGGGCGTAGGAATCGGGGGGATGACTATCGGTGGCGGAATCAGCTACTATGGGCCTCGCTTTGGCTGGACCTGCGATACTGTCACCAATTTCGAGGTTGTCCTTGCCGACGGCTCCATAGTCAATGCCAATAATCACGAAAATGCTGATTTGCTGTGGGCTCTACGAGGCGGGTCAAACAACTTTGGTATCGTTACAAGGGTTGACCTTCAGACGTTTGAGCAGGGTGACCTCTGGGGAGGCTTTGTTATACGTCCCATTTCTACTGCCGACGACCAAATCCTTGCGCTGGCCGCATTCAACGATCCTGTCAGCTACGACAAAAATGCGTCCTTGATCACTACTTTTGGATACTCGGGCTCCCAAAACATTTCGGTAACTGTTAACAACATGGAATACACGAAACCAGTAGAGGACCCCGAAGTCTTTCGGTCGCTCCTAAGCCTTCCAGTCCTATCCAGCACCCAACGTATTGCCAACGTAACGAACCTGGTGGCAGAAACTCAAGCACGTAATGCAAATGGCGCCAGGTGTGTTACACTGTCCCCGCGTATGGTGTGGTGAGATTCTTATGGCTGACGGACATGGTCACTAGACGAGCAACTGCCACGGTCACTATCGAATCTACCGTCGAGGCTATCAATGCAACAGTGCAAGCTTGGAATGCTAGCTTGCCCTCGGTTCGGGATATCCCTGGTATCGTTTGGAGTATCGTTATGGATCCTATCCCTCCGGTCCTCTACGCACGATTTGCCGAGAATAACGCGCTCGGACTTGGTAACCGGCATGGTAAACCTCTCGTCATCGTTGAACTAGTCATGACCTGGGCCAACGCTGAGGACGACAAAACCGTCGACGAGGGGGTCAAGGCCTTGGTCGCAAGTATTGAGGACAGGGTTGGTAAGCTCGGTGCGCTGGATCCTTTTATCTACATCAACTACGCAGCGCCGTGGCAGAAGCCCATAGCTAGCTATGGTACGACTAGCGTGGACAGGCTTCTCAAGGTCCAGCGAAAATATGACCCACATCGCGTCTTCACCAACATGGTTCCCGGTGGATTCAAGCTTCGATGAGTGAGCGGGAGTGGGTGGAGTGCACGTGTGCAGGCTGAGCTGGGTAGCCTGAGGCGCAAGCCGGGACAGGAGCTTGCTCATCTGGAGACATGAAACATTAGAATGACTTTAAAGAATATTTTTGAGTATGGGGAAGCAAAATAGGTAGTTGAAGTGCGTGCTCGCAGAATTCTAATGTGAGGATTGCAAAATTTGGTGAGCAAAGGGGGAAAATGCTACGAGGTGTATGAGTGATAAGAAATGAGCCTAGGTAGTTATGGGGTGAATGGAGTCTTATTTACAGCGTCTCCTCGGTGGATTTAGTTTTAATTTTCAACTCACAACAGACTCAACAGGATCTATTTAGCTATCTAAGAACAAGTTTCGCCAGCGTGTGTGGGCTCGTCTTGACATTAGCAGTGCTGCAGCATGATATCCACACGTGCGTGCACCGACACCAACATCTACATGGCAATTTTTGCCATCTTTTAATGCGCCACAGAGGCGCCAGTGATGATAATTCCAATTTGCCGATAAGGGGAAATACTTGTCTACATAGGAACTCGTCACCAAGCCACATTCTTTCTCCACTCTGCTTCCGTTTTCTTCTTCTCCTTCTCCCCCTCCGACTCATACTCATCCTTCTTCTTATATTCTCTCCCCTCTTGCTGGGAATTCTCCCCATCCGCCGGCGGTCTACTATCCCATATCCCCCCCGGCCTGTAAGCCCCGAAGGTTTTGTAAGTGATATCACAACTGTCATTACCACCATCATCATGATGATGATGATATGTCTGAAAAGGATGCAAAGTCGTCGACGGTTGCGGCCTTGAAGATGCCTGCCCCTGAGCCTGCAGCAGCCTAAACGTGGCCTCCATGATCGGACTCGGCTCAAAGCCGGCTGCTGCTCCCCTATCTCTCATTCTTGTCCTTGCTCTGTTTTCTTTGTAATCATTACCATCTTGATCATGATCATCGTCATCATCACCATTAGTAGTAGTGGTGGTGGTAGCCCCTGAATGATGACCGGTATGACCTCTTCCACCTCCCCCTCCCCGTTGTTCCCTGGTTATCCTACCGTAATCAACCCTCATCCCTGTCCTGATATCCGGTGACACCTCCAATTCTGGTTGCGATGCCTCCAACCCCATTGATGACGATGAAGAAGAGGTAGACACCGCCGCCTCCCACTCTTTTAATTTCTGAGCCCTTGTAGGTCCCATCCGCCGCTGTATCTGTACGGCATCAGGTGGATCGAACCCCGGCGGCGTCCTAAGAGGGGCACGACGCAAGGGGCTCGAGTTCCTCGGTGAATAGGGAAAGGGGTCCGTAAGAGATGGTCTGCGTCGTGGAGGAGGCGAGCGGGAAGTGGTAGTTGGTTCGTTGTAGAAGCGTCTTCCTTGGGTGCGGAGGGTTTGGAGTGCTTGGGTTTGCGGGTGGCGGGGAGGAGGGAACCGCATAGTAGTAGTAGGAGCGGGAGGGGGAAAGGTGGGCTCGTCCAAGAGAGTTAGAGGAGCTGGGCGAGGGGATGGGGGTGGTGGTGGTAGACGAGAGTCGTCGTCGGCTGATGGTAGCGGTGGTGGTCGTGAGGCTGAAGGGTCCGTTGATGACATTGTTTCGAGGCGTGATTAGGGAAGGCCCAAGCAAAATTCAAGGTTTGAAAGACTTTGCCGGGGATTGAGATTGCGGGTTGAAGTAACAAAATATATTTTATTTTCGCCAACAGAAGTGCCGCGAGTGTGGTAATCTTGCAAATGCTGCATCAAGGGAAACTTGATGCTAGTTATTCCTATGATGCGAAGGAGTTATGACACAGAGGACTGGACCGGGGTGTTGTAGTGGCACCTGTGATTCTTTTTTTTTTTTTGTTTCACAGGCAACACTGAACTGGTGGCCACAGATCGGGTATTGCTAGAGTCACGGTTCAACTGGAGATGAGTCGATCGCCACCATTACACAATGAAATCTTCACGTTATAGATCCCCTTGGTTTGTTCCTGGGGATAATGAGAACTGGTTGCTTTTGAATCGACAGTAACCCTCGGCTGTTTGGACAGGTTCGACTGCGTGGAGAGGTTTGACTGCGCGAAAGACTCGATTTACAAGGTGCGGCCAACAGAGCAGTTCCATCACTTTTCTCATCAACTTTCGAGAGTCATTATTTCCGTGTAGATTTAAGAGGAGAATGTCGCCTCCCACCATATTTTGCTCGTCATCCTCGGGCTGAGAGAGATATTAGAGCATGGGTTCAAAGTATGGTATGTCACCGTCGCGATCGACCATGGAAAACTCTTTTGTCATCATCATCTCCCAAAGACTTGCAGTCCTCAATTTCACTTGACTACTAAACTATCCTCCCCTCCACCTTTTCCCCCCAGGTTTTCAGTTCCTTCAAAGTCGTCACCTTCGGCCCGTTTATATACACTCCCGCCGCCGTATCAACATCGGCCTTGATCTCCGTCACAATATCGGTCATCACCTTGGAGCTAGAGATGTATGCCCCGCTGTGGCCACTTTCCGTTTCCGATAGACCATTAGAACCGGCGTTCCCCGCAACACTATGCGTCAAAACGGCAAGAGTCGAGTCCTTCCAAAGCTTGACTATACCACGACCAGGCTTGTTGCTTCTGCTACTCTTCAGAATGACTAAAAAGCAGAAGACCACCGAGATGACCTGCGTGACCAGCGTCGGTATGATCCAGAACCATCGGACCTTGACAGTAATGACCTGATAAATACTTGTTCCCTCGGCCGTCACGTCATAGGTCGACCGGAGCTGATTAGTCATGCTCTTAGCCATGTTCTCGAAGGACTGAGAGATGTTTCCAGCAAGGAACGCATCCGATATGCCTTGCGGCTCAGGAGTCAGTTCCCCCTCTCCGGCGTAAATAATGCCAACAAACCGGTCACTGCTCAGGAAGGCCAGGATGGTGGTCAAGTCGGCCATCGAGACGGTCATGACGGGAACCTCGGGCTCGGCGGGCGCGGAATGGACCTTGAAGGTCGCCGTGTAACTTTCATTTCGATTCGTCACTTGGGCGTGGTCGAGCGCAATCGTTTCCTGGGAACCAATGGTAAAATTATTGTTGATCACCTCAACGTTCGAATAGCGGTGCACCACGAGACGGATATCGCACTCGATGATCTCGATGCTCTTGCGGAGGAGGTTATAGTTTGTTGCATCGTACGGCGCCCGAAACACGGCCATGCGCGCAATGTCTGGGGGAATGCTGATGCTGGTGGCAACGCCTTTTTCATCTCTCTCCACTTTGACGGTAAGCAGGCGGCTGCTGTTAACAGAGACGACAGGCTGCCACGATGTTGACGAGAATACCGCTTTGAGGGAGACATTTCCCGGAGTGGTGAGTATGCCCCCTGTTCCCTGGGGGCTGTCGTCGTAGAACGAAACATTTGATGCCTTCAAGGTCGCTTCCTTGACGTCGAGACAGGTGCTAGCGAAGCCGAGCGAAAAGAAGGGCCCAGGCCAGGTACAGTTAGAATTGCAGTTGTAAACGGCGGGGTCATCGAGGTTGTATAGTCCTCTGTACATGGCACCCTGCATGGCGACGTCGGCCGTCGCGGCTGATGATGGCAAAACCAAATATTAGTGCCGTCACACATACACCAAGGCTTATAGGTACTCACCTTCAACCCGAAAAAGACCAGAGTCATCGGGTAGTGTGTCGCGCATGTTGGGATTCCTATACCCATGGCTATAGTTGTGCGCAAGACCAAACGAAGCTTTGCCATCGTCGACCTGGTCGTCGTCGGTAGGAAGATCAATGATTTGTTGAACCGTCGGGTCGACAGCCAGCAAAAGGAGTGTCGCCAAAGCACCCCAACTAGCTAGGACCTTTGGCTTTTTGAAGAGTAGAAAGAATGATCCTTGAGGTCCGCGGCTTGCTTGGTCGAAGAGGTCAAGGTCGATCAGCCTCTGGGGACGCCTTTGCGTAAAGTGTCGCCACTTCTCCTGGCTGATGGCTGCACCGATGCCAAAGAGGATGGCCGACTTGGACGTGGTGGTAAAAATTGAGAGCGTGGTAGGGAGACTCAGGTACGGCAGTTTCCATTGGCCCAGTGGCTGGCCATCCATCACAATGAGGATGACAAGAATGCTTGCCGTGCATAACAAACTGACCAACACACCAACGACCTCGAGCCACCAGCCCCTGACCCATGTCCGGCCCCGAGACTCCGGATGCGGTTGCGGTGAGATGGGATTGCCGTCCTTCAAAAATGGGTTGGAGGAGTCCAAGTCCATGATGGTGAATTACCTGCTGCTTGCCGACTCAATAAGACCGAATCTACATTTGGAAAGTTGAAGAATGGGAAAAATTCAACACTTTTAATAAATTGCGGTTGTGGAGCGGGAGTTGACTGCTCGGACTTGATTGTTGCCCAACCGCAAAGCCTGCCCAGTCGCTGCTTGTTTGTGTCACATCGCCAAGGAGAATCCTGCACGAGTGCGCCAATCGCGAGGTGTGGAGAAACCCACCGAGATTGTCTCGGCGGGTATTAATGTTCCAGAATGTGTTGAACCCCGTGGTTTTCGCCCCAGATGGAGCTAGAATGACGATCGATCCGCTTCCGTCTCTCATATCTCCAGATGGACTTTTTTTTTTCATAGCAGCGACATTAAATCACCCATGTATGGTCAGCTTGATGTCGAGACATTTTGCCGACTACATGATTCGAATGAAACGCGTCGATGCCCATGGCGGGCACGGCCCTACACTTGGTCAAATGCTAGTCTCATACTGGATTTTGACTTGCAGAACGTGTACTCGGTACTGTATTTAAAGTGGAAGATGGATTGCGAAGGTTGCCTAGTGTGGTTCTTGATTATGTGCGCCTATGGCAAATGCCCTGGTAGCTGGCCTTATCACCACATCTGGCGACAGTTGAAGGTATCGCGAGATCTTGGTTGTAGGCGTTGTCGGCTAGTGGTGCCTGCGACCTAGTCGTGCCCTATCAATCGAGCCATGTGCAGATAAAGTGTGTATAATTGTATAATAATTGTTCGCGTTTTATTTTTTTCTCTTCCGGTTATGCCCGATAACGCTCCGACCTATACCACAACGTGTACTCGGTAGTGGGCGCCAGATACTTGCGAGGTAGGGTTACCGACTTGCTGGAAGTGAGTTGCTAAAGACCAATACTGAGTGGCCAGAAAGAGTGCATTGCAGCATCTTGGGCCCCTTGTTTCGTGACAACAGAAACTAAGACAAATTCAAATGTCCCATGCGCGGTACCGAAAGTGATATTTGTCGCCGGCTTGCAGGTGGCACAGTACGAATTACTTCAACCTCCTCGGTTCTTTGTGCAGCTTGGGGTCGATATCGCAACACCTAAAAGAGACCTACGTGCTCTTGAATTTTAATTTTTAATTTTTTAGCATAGTATCTTAGGTAGCGCAACGTCCTATCACTCCTCCCGGAACCTTTCAATGTAGGCATCTTTCGTGCACGGTTTGAAGATGACAGGCAGTAGTGAGCGCGACCCAGTGCCAGCTCAGTCTCGTCGAGCGTGCGAAACTTGAAGCCAAAGCGAGAATAACTGCAAGGGGTGACGTGACTGCCCACAATAATAATACCACGTCAGAGACTTCTCGTTGGACATTATCCGGGTATTATGGAGTGTTTTTCCCTCAATGCTGAAAAGGGGCTCGTTGCCACTACTCTTCTAAAACAATCTCGTCCTTCCCTCTTACTCCCTCGAGCCAACGCGCCATGGACCAAACGTCCTCAGGCGTCTTCCTCGACGAGGCCATGTCAAAACCTCGAGAACCTCGACTGCGGTTCAAATGGCTCTGGCACCGGCTCGGTGGGTGGTGGCTATTTGAAATAATTGCCATGATACTGAGTTTGGCTTGCACCGGATGCATCCTCGTCATTCTTTTCGTCATGGAGCATCGCCCGGCGAGCGAATGGAGCATGCTCTTCGATCTGAGCATACCGTCCACCCTCGCCGTTCTCACCACCGTCTCCAAATCCTCCATCCTCTGCGCCATAGGCGCCGCCATCAGCCAACAAAAATGGTCGTACTTTCAAAGTTCCAAGCCAAAAACGTTGACAGACTTTGACCTCTTCGATCAAGCCAGCCGCGGCCCCCTCGGGTCGATTCTCCTGGTCTTTCGCAAGCCGTTTGTCCTGGCAAGCTGGGGCGCTCTGGCTACCTTGCTCCTGCTCGGGGTCGATCCCTCGGTTCAGCAAATCATACAGCTGGTCCCCCGGGAGGTCTTTACAAACGACGGCAAAGCTTCTTTTGGTCTCGCGCACGACTATGATGGACATGGCCGTCGAGGCAGCAGTCTCAATCTTCCAGGTGGCTTGAGCAACGATCAAGATAAATTGCTCCCGATGGAGATAAGAGTCGAACCGGTGTCGGCCGATGTGTTTCTTCAAGGCGCAATCTACCGAGGGCTTTTTCATCTCGACTCGCCCGCCGTCTTCAACTGCCCATCGGCGGCGAATTGCACGTGGCCGGACACCTACTACTCCCTCGGTTTCGCGAGCGCCTGTCAAGACGTCACCGCCGAGACACTGCGTCGCGTTCCTTCGAACGTGACGTTGTGGAGCGGCGTGACCAAGGACCTCAAGAGCGGGGGCGGCAACATCACGACCCCCGGGGGAATCGTACTCGACACCAAGTACTCGGCGACGTCGTACCAGCCCGTCGTCATCGTTCAGAGCCGTCCCATCCTCAACGCGACCTACACCAACGGCTTCACCGCCATCAATCTGTCTCCAAACATTTCAAAAATCGCCGTCTTTCGGGCCGAGTTGAACTCGCAATACGCCATCCGCGCGGACGGGTTCGAGATTACGGAGTGCGACATCAGTCTCGTGGCGCATCGGTATTCCAACGTCTCCGTCCGAGACAACAAGTTCGTCATCGGCAAGGAAGAAACCGTTCCTCTCGGCCGGGGAGTTATCGACCTGAGCAAGGATCGCGATCCGCTGACGAGGGTGTACAATGTCACGTTCAACGAGACCTCGGACGACCTGCCGGTGACCATGACCGCCCGCGCACAGGACATCTCCGCCCTGGTGGTGCTGTTTAGCTCCAGCCGGTTCGCGGGGACGATATACGGAGGGGAGAGCGCGCCGGCCCCTCCGCAGGGGATTGGGGACGCGTTTAGGACCGGAAACATTGCAGAGACTTTTGGAAACATGGTCAGTAGCATGACTGATCATTTAAGGTCGTCTGGAAATAGCAGCAGCAGTAGAGTTATTGCCGAAGGAACAAGTATTTACACGGTTGTGCATGTCGAGGTTAGGTGGCGGTGGGTCATCCCGACGGTCCTGACGCAAGTCATCGCGATCGTGTTTTTTGTTTTGGTTATTGTGAGGAGCAGTAAGATGAGGAAGATGGGTGGACCGGGGCTTTGGAAGGACTCGACCATTGCTCTGCTGGCGCATAATGTTCATGTTGCAGAGGGGGGTGGCCAGCATGATGAGGGGCACCCTAGGGTGTATATCACTACTTTCGCTGACAGCCCCTCAAAGGTGGCGACGGATGTTGAGGTTATAGAGAGAGCGCCTGAAGGTAGAGGCGGCGCGTACATTACTGGGCCGAAGTTGGCCAGTTTGAAGCAGTTGCAGAATTGGGGGGCTAAGGTGCAGGCGAGGATGGCATAGATATTCCAGCTAAGGCATTATTGAGCAGAATACCTAGGCTTTCTTCTGTATATATACTATCACAGAGCCTTTTATTTTAGGTACTCTTATGTTTAGGTCTGCTGGCAGCCTCCGAAAAATACACCGGATCTTCAACGGGACATACGATACCGGCCAAGTTAAGGCCGGATAAACGCCAAATATCTGTTTTCGGCATGTCCACAGCCACCGTATGTGGTGGCTTCAAAGGAGCCAAGGAATAATAACTAGATTATATATGGAGCTCAACTCCTGACTCCCGAGCGACTCCAGCCTAGTAGCATGGGATACCGAGGCCCTCCCCTCCAGTAATGAAAGGTAGCCAATGGCTCTTACCAAACGGGGCTGGCTCACTCGGATTGCTTCCGGCTCAAAAGTTTGGGGTGCCTCAGTTTCCGGAAGCGGAAACTCTACCAGCGACCATGGAGGATGCCGCTGGGTTGTTTCTATATCACCATTGGAAACATGATGGTTTTCTTATCGCCATATTTCCAATCGAAGCTAGCGTGCATATAGTGTCCGTTGCATCCAGCAACAAATAATGCTTATCTCTCTGCACATGCACTCATGATCACCCTCTCCCAAAATTTGATCATGCCCAACATGGGGTTAAAGCAATCGGTGGAAAGGACTTATTCCTGGCAATCAGAAGAAGCTTCTCCCCGGCGAGACTTTTATTGGATCTATCTGTGGGGGGCCTCGAAATGTCATTGGCAGACACGGACAATGGCTACACGGGCCCAACTCTTGGGCATCAACGCAATTCACATGACACTTGACCGTATCTATGGTTCACGCTCCGCTCATGCGACAGATGACTTGACAAATTTATCAGTGATACCTGGGTATCGTTATTGTCCCTTGTCCAAGAATCCCTCTGTTTCCGTCAGTTCTTTTCCGTCACTTCAAGCTTCAGTCATCATGGTGTTGGGCCTACATCGACACGAGTCCAAGAGGATTACCCACGGGCTTTTCGCAGTCCATAATCGTCTGGTTCACGCAATCAACGTCGACAGCGTCGCAGAAAGTCTTTGGAATCAGGCCTACGATCAGGTCTCCCGAGAGAAATCACACCTAGTAGCAGGATACGAAGAAATTCTCTGCGACAACTTCCTCATCCGCAATCAAGCACAGCAAGGAGGTACCGCCATCACTATTGCCCACGAACACAATGCGAGACGCCACCAAATGCAGCAGCTGGTCCACCAAGGCATCCAAAAGGCACATACAGCTCACATGCTGACCGAAGGGCTGGACAACTTTTTCCAGGTCACCCAGTTCCTAAAGGGGGTTCTCGACTCGGCCGTCCAAGCGTCACCGCAAGCTGCGCTCGCTTGGGCCGGTATCTCTGTCATTCTTGAGGTGCTTCAGAACCCGCGCAAGGAGATGCAAAGCAACCGCGAGGGCATCGTTTATATTGCCAAGCGAATGGAATGGTACTGGGATCTGGCCAACCTGGTTCTTTCGAATGGTGACAAGGGTCCCGAGCAGCACCTTCGTCGCAAGCTTGAGCGCAACATCACCGATTTGTATGCGGCTATTCTTCATTATCAGATGATGAGTGTCTGTTCTTATTATCGGAGTCGGAAACGCGAGTTCTTTCGGAGTCTGGTCAAACGGGATGACTGGGAGGGGACCTTGCAGCAGATCAAAGATATGGAGGAGAGTTTTGAGAAGGACCTCCAGCAGTTTAACGCTCAGAGAACTCAGCATCTCCTGCTGAGTGTCATTGCGAGCAACACGCCGGGAAATGCCCGAGTGCAACCCACTACGGTTTCCGGCGCCGTCACTGAAGCGCCCAAGGTTGCCATATCCGTGGCAGCGCCGGCCGCCTCGTGTCAAGTCCACGCTCAGCTCGAGGAACGTGCAGAGAAGGAAGCCCGACAGGGGTGTCACCATGTGCTGGACGATTTAGCGGGGCTCTACAAGAAGGCTTGTCATCACTGGGAAGTAAAACCGGAGCACTCGGACAAGATGGACTGTCAAGTGCATGTATCTCACGCGGCTTGCTTGGCATGATGGGACACCATTTTCCTTCTCCTATTCTTTGGTCTTTTTTACATGGCAGTGTTTGGATGAAAATTCTTTCTTCTCTTGTTCGTTTTCTTTGTTATTTTTATTAAGAATCGTGACCTTTCATATCATGGTTGATGAGCAATCCGTGGGGGTGTGGACTGGAAGTTGTGCTTGAGGGACTTGAGTGAGAGATGGAGATGAGGCACTTTGACCAATATTTTACTTTACTCGCGCAATAGATACCATTTTCTTTCTCTGCTGATAATTACTATTCTTTTTGT
The DNA here is from genome assembly GCA_033725935.1 of Cladorrhinum sp. PSN259. NCBI lineage: Eukaryota > Fungi > Ascomycota > Sordariomycetes > Sordariales > Podosporaceae > Cladorrhinum > Cladorrhinum sp. PSN259. The sequence goes on along the minus strand of MU867085.1, from coordinate 383,018 downwards.
AGAAAAAAGTGAAAATGTGCCACGGCCAGAAGTGTTACCGAGGCCTTGGAACAAAGAAAGACGGAATCGACAAGCGACAATACTATTCTGAGACAGACAAAGAAAAAGATGGGACCCACTCAAGCTCATGTTCACGAGATAGAGGTATTCTCTGACGCAAACGCATTTTCCCATTCCAGACAGATTCTCCCGGAGACAACCTCGAAATGTACTCGTTCTTCGACCCCCGACAGCCGCCGGCGCGACGGCGACCAGAAGAATCGGTCGAGTCGGTGATGGGAGAATATTACAACTCGCCGTCCGAAATACTATGGGATGTCTTGCTTGCATCGGTTCCACTGTTGGTCGGGATATGGTTCAAGCCGCGCAGCAGCGTATTTGCGACGGCGGTGGTTGTGGCATACTGGCTCACCAACACCTTTGGGACAACAGGATTATTCTGGTACTACGTGTTCTCCATCGTCGTCTGGTGGATTCTGGAGAGTTACGGCGAGTACAGAGACGTCGCCCAACCAGGCAAGAAACCGACAGTGGCAGGCTGGCTCCGCGTCGCATTCTTGGTACATCTGGCTCGAGTGAACGTCCTCGAACCTCCTCGATTAAAGCCAACCGAGGAACCATACAGAGGCAGAATATTCGCTCTCAGGAAGAGAAGAGGCCCCCGACCTACCGTCCGAAAGGTAGCGCCGACGAGACAAGTCGACCAACAGGCATCGCCGGCCATGTTCTACCGACTCGTCCACATGTTGAGAATGTACCAATTCGCGGATGCCCAAACCCTCCAGATCAAAATGTCTTTTCTGGAAGACGGCATCCAAGCGTTATTCTGGAACGTGGGCGATCGGTCCGTGGGAGCAATCAACCAGCGAGAAGAATGGGGAGGGGAAATAGCCCACGTCCACGCAACGGATAGTTCCCTTCACGTTCTGTTGCACCCCGAGGACGTGAAAGCAGTGATCGAAGCAGGCTGGGGGGAGCGGCACCCCCTCTGCGCGAATGAGAAGTGGTTCTTTCGGTTCCTGTATCACGGCCTCGGAGAGAAACCTCTCCCAGTTCCGGCGGGGTGGACGTTAATCTACGCGCCGAGAAACAATAACGAGCTCGACACCATCCGGCCCATCGTGGCCGCGGCGATATGGTACGCTACGCAGGGGGCCTTACATCCCGTCACCATAAACACGCAGTATCCTGATCCCGTCACGACTTTACAAGATGACGAAAAAGTCAAGCGGTATCCCTGGTGGGAGTTTTTGTATGGATTGATACCCGCGCCGCCGGCAACTAAGACGGTCGGCAGACCATGCATGTGTCCACTAAATTGTTCTGGGACTACTGTTACACAAGCTGTTACAATTACAACTGCACCAACGCCAGGCGACAAACAAACACAACGTAAAGAAGAAGGAGGAGACGCGAGAATAGACGAAGCGATGGCCGAACTAGACCTCATCCTCGCCCAGCGCGAACGCGCAACAGCACACATACCCAACCTCGGCACCTCTCTAACCCAAGCACAGCACCGTGAAGTTGAACAAGACGAGAATAACGCGCAGATGAGTCGGCCGCCTACACCTAATACACCGACACAAACACAAACCCAACAGCAACAGCAGCAACAAACTGCATCGGCTGCTGCTGGTAATGGTGGTGGTTCAGGTGGTATTAATGCCAGCGGGAGACCAGCACCAATCTCGGACCCGGGCGGTTTGTCCGGCACTCCGAGTCATCGACCTCGCATCGGGCGATTAGCCAGGACCATGTACCCCATTAGTCCCGCGAGTCCCGGGTCCCGATCTGGGTCTTCTTCCACTGGGGTGCGTGGTGCAGGTACAAGTGCAAGCGTAACGAGCAGGAGGAGGAAGGACGCAGAATCTGATCCGGGCGTCGGGATGGGGAGGAGGGTGGTGTATAGAGAAGTCAAAACCGGGATTGGGAACGGAAACAGAACCGGGATTGGGAATTTGGGGGTGCCGAGCGGTGGTGCAGCTTCTGCGGTGGGTGCAGGTGGGTTACATTCTGGGAGGAGGGGGACGGGAAGAGGGGGAGGAGGAACAGGAAGAGGAACAGGAAGGGGAGGAAGGGGAGGAGGGGGAGGTGGATTATGGCCGGTTAGGGAGGAGGACAATCCGGGGAATACTGGGAATGGAAATGCTGGAAATGACAACAATTGGGGAGAGGACTCGGAGTGGGATGATTTCTTTTAGTGACTTTGTTCAAGTTTTTTTTTTTTTGTTGAGCGGCACAGATGTACATAAGTGCGTCTGTATGACTGTGGCGAATATGTACCTACTTTGCACCATTTGATGTTTAAAAGTCTTGGCTACATGAAGCTATCGTGACAAAGGGTCGGTGATGGTGGTGTTGAAGGGTATTTTCTATACTGTTTGGGGTAATTGTGGCTCAGCTGAAAGGTGTAAACTATGCTGCAGGGTGACGACATCAGCTCTCCCCCCCTCCTCATCTCTGTGCAACCCCGGATGACGACCGATTGGAATGTTGGAACATGCCCTGCAGCCACATCTCAAAGGCAGTTCCTTCGAGAAGCTCTTGTTTTACCTTTCCTACATGATCTCGAATGTCTTAGATCCTGCGAGTTATCTACTAGTTTCCCTCGGCTGCAGGGGGGAACTGTGAATCCTGCCTGCCCTGGTGTTCGTGGGGGATTCTTCTCGTGTTATTTTTCTTGCACTACTTCCAACGTTTGTCTTTTAACAAAAAAAGAACCTGTTTCTTTCGGTCCACTTGTGGATATTCCGCTGCGTTGGTCAGTGAGCCAAGTCAGTAGCTCCCGGTCCTCCCACGGGGGTCACGGTTTGATGGCTGAAGGATGCGCTATCCTTGTCCTAGCTGTGAGAAATTTGACATTTCCTGGGGAATATGCAGTGTAACCTGCGTAGACTTGGTTTCCATGTAGCATTTTCGCATTCGTTTCCAGCCCGCGGTCCGTTCACAATCATCATCAGATCATGGTGGTAAACGGTTCGTTGAGTCTTGGTTAGCTGAACTAGTGTAAAGGCGTCTGTGGGGCCCTGCAATAAGACGCCCCGATAAGGAAGCTTGGGCGAAGATCCTCGCCGATCATCCCCCTAATTCGGACCTCCTGAATCGGTCACAAATCACAAAAATAACTGAAAAAAAGAACTTTTGAGTTTCTCTTCTCTGGTACTGTCCCGCGCCAACCACGTTACTCAACGACGTTGTAGTCAAATGCACAAAAGCTGCAGCTTCTTCGTCATCGGACATAAAGAACCAGAGTCATTCTTCGTCAGTTGTCTTCAATCCAAGCTTTGGTGTGAATTCTCCACAGCGGGCTCGCGGGATCTTACTATAGTACGCTAATGCAAATCCGCTAGCAAGGATCAAGCCACTTTTGATAGCTGTCAGATCCCGCATTATCCCTGTCAGGTTTGCAAATCATCATCACCGTTCTACATACACATGCTATTTCGGTCTCGGCCGGTGTTATTTTTTTATATTTTTTTTGTACTGCCCAGAATTCTTTATCAGTGACCCCGGACGCGTCCCGCTCCCGTGAGGCGTGGAGGAGGCACCTGCCTGTTCTTGACCAGGTTCCTGGGAACAAGGAGGAACAGGGGAGTGGGCGAACGATCTGCAGTCGGAAAGTCTGAATGTCCCGAGTCATGTATATGAATAGGCCGTGATCGCCAGTTGTTCTTGTTGTTGAGTAGACACACACTTCTCCTCCTTCTCCATCTCCAGCCAAACTGAGTAGAAGGGACCGTCTGGGAAGCAAATGGCTCGAATGACTAGAATTTTGGGCGCATTGGCCCTGGCTGTTGGTGCCGTAGAAGCTACCTTCAACACGCAGTATCTTCCCGTGTGTCAGGAGATCAACTCCAAGATCTCTTCCGCCAGTGATCTCATTCTTCCAGGTAAGAATCCATGATGTGCACTTGAAGCCACAAGTAGCTGACAACAGCACAGTCCAAGCTCTCTCATACACGGGTTCAATCCAGCATTGGTTCCTCTCCTCAGATGACACTCCAGCATGCGTCATCAAGGTTGGATCCCCAGAGGATGTGTCTGAAGCTTTGAAGGTCATTGCAGCCAACCGCGTCCCTTTTGCCGTTTACTCTGGCGGCCATGCTTCGAACCCGGGTTTCTCAAGCACACCAGGAGTTCACATCGACCTTGCAGGCTTCGACCAGATCATTTTGTCTCCAGACAAGAAGACGGTCGAGGTTGGCTTTGGTTTGGCTTGGAAAGACATTTTCAACGAACTAGTCCCGCAAGGACTCAACGTGGTCGGCGGCAGGGTCATCGGCCCCGGCGTGGGTGGCTTCACCCTCGGCGGAGGTTTCTCTTGGAAGACAAACCAGTACGGCCTCACGGTCGACACTGTTGTTCAGTTCAACGTCGTCCTCCCTGTAAGCTAACTACCATCCTCCCCCCCCTCTTGCAAACTTTCTCTAATAACACACACCCCTTGCTCAGAACGGCACCATAACAACCGCCTCCGCCACCCAAAACCCCTCCCTCTTCTTCGCCCTCAAAGGTGGCCTCAACCGCTTCGGCGTCGTGACCTCGGCCGTCCTCAAAACCCACCCTCAACCAGAGCAAGTATGGGGCGGCCTGCGCATCTACCCTTCGACCTCGGTCCCCCAAGTCCTAGCAGCCACGCAGGCCTTCTACAACACCTCCACCGATCCAAAAACCCAAATCATCACGACGCTGGACGGCGGACCCCTCGGGACGACAGCCATGGTTTTGTTTTTTCATGACGGACCGACTAAGCCGGCCGTCTTCGACACCTTTGACGGGATACTGCATCTGAGCAGCTCGACGGGTCCTTCGAGCTTCACGACCTATATCACGAAATTCCCCAGTTACATTGTCCGGAATCTGAGGGGCAGGTTCGCGACGCTGAGCACCTCGGCTTTGACGCCTGGGTTCATGGCTGCTATCAAGAATCAGACTGATGTATGTTTTTTTTTTTTACTTATTTTCCCTTTCACTCATCAAGCCCCCCCTCCGGTCCCCGTCCCCTTGAAACGTTTTGGCGGTATAATCCACCTTTCATCAAAAAATGCCTATAATCTCCAGGCCCTTTTACACCCGTTACAACTTTTTTTTTTTCACTCGAGCGTTATTTTTTTTGTGTCCAAAAAATAAAAAACGTCCGGTACCAGTGTAAACATAAGGCCCGTGGAGGTTGTACAACGCTACACAAACATCCAAATGGAGGCAGGGAGGTGGGACAATCTTACCCACAGAATCATAAACTGACAGAAAGAAAAAAAAATAGTACCTGGGCGGCCTCCCCAAAGCCCTTAACTCGGGAACTTCCCTCTCCTACGACATCGAACCTTTTACCAACTACGGCCAGCACGCGACAGACAGCGCTTACCCGCATGCTGATTCGCCTCTTCCTGTAAGCTATTCATTTTACACATCTCGTAAAATAAAAAAAATACATGACTGACTTCAAAAGTTGAACCTCTACTTCGCCTGGGCGAGCCCTCTCGACGACCAGTACTGGCACGACACGTTGCGCCAGGCACTCGACACCCTCAAACAGGTAGCCATCAGCGAGGGAATCTGGAAAGACACATTCACCGCTTACCCCAACTACGCCATCAACAGCAACACGGCCGAGGACGTCTACGGCGTTGCAAATACTGCGAGGCTCAGGGCCATCAAGGCAGAGATTGATCCCACGGGAATCATGGATCTTGCTGGCGGATTCGCTCTTTAGAGTCTATTTTTAGGGGTAGAGTTTGTATATACAGTCAACTTGGCGAAGAAAGTTATATTTATTCCCCATCACCAAACCACAAAAACCCCAGCCAAAGCAACCGCCATCACTCCTCCCCAAACCAAACCCCCATTCTTGACTGCTCCAGCCCCCAGCGGATCATCAGCAAGCACTCCCCTACTGGTCTTCAAGGCACTCTTCTCAACCTCCCCAGTACCCGTGGGCGTACCAGTGGGGGGTGTCGTAGTCAAAGTAAACGGCCCATCAGTAGTAGTAACATCCTTCTCCCAAATGCTCCTCGTGGTAGTGGGACACCCCGCAGCGCTAATCTCCGAGGATTCATAACTGTTGATTGCATCCGCTCCCTCCGTGATCTCTGGACCTTCCAGCTGGTCCTGTCCAGCCGTGACAACAATAGGCAACCTATGTGCCAGGACATAACAATTCCCCAAGCCAAAGGTTTCCTTCGCTGCTGTGCTTGTTCCGGAGATGATTTGCCTCTTACATTCTGCGGTATAAGCTTGCCCGCCACTGCCGGGCTGATCACCAAGAGCGCATTCCCACGATGTCGTAGCTCCAGCGTGGGTTGTTGTTCCGCCCCAGACTGATCCCTGCGTGTGGTAGACTTGAGCAGGGTAGATTGATGCCGCACGGCAGGCGTCGTTATCTGGCGATGACGCGGTAGGGCAGGCGAGTTGGAGGTGGGTAACTGGCGGAGGAGTGACCGCACCGGGGGTAGTTGGAGTGGCGCGGGCGATAGAGATAATCGAGGCGTCGAGGGAGACTGGTTCCGAGTCTGGAAGGAAGAAAGTGAGGATTGAAGACTGAGCTGACACCAAAGGCGTGGAGAGCGCCAGCAAGGTGAGAAGGGTTGATGGGGACATGATGACCAGATTTTTGCAGTGCTTGCGGGTTCAGCAATGGATGGAGAGGAGAGTCGACTTGTGGTGTTTTAAAAGGGCACTTTAGAATAAGAAAAAAACTACGACGAGCTAAGTTGGCACAGGTCAGATTTATATCTTTGCTTTATATTGCAATCCGACGTTGCAAATCCGACGTTGCAAAAAGTCCATGCCGCTGTTGGATGGCTGAGTAGTCTTGTGTGACATCGTGTTGCTTACGTCACTATCAACGACCAGCAACTTCTTCGGTGAGATTGTCTGCAGCGCGGCTGCCTAATTGTTCGTATCCAAACAGTTCAGTGAACCCTGGTTGTGCCTACTTGTTCAGTCCTCGAGCATTTCCGGGGAAGAGGAGGTTACCAGTGAGCGCCACGCCCGAACCGTCTCCAGCATCTGCGACTGCCGAACTTCAGCAGCTGGGCCGTAGGTCTCCCACATCTTGGGGATCTTCTCTGGGAAGGAGCTGATCTTGAAGCCCTGAAGTGGCAACCAGATTTCTTCATATTCTTCACCCCCTCCAGGAAACTCGATGCACCCATCAAACTTTGTAAATGTCTCATCAAAGTCCAAGTGTCCCGTTCTGGTCTTGCCGTCAACTCTCCCAGTCTCGGCGCAGCATGCACGGCACGTAACGTGAACCCGTCGCCTCGGGTGGAGAGTTAAACCCGACATGCCAACATCTATAGGTGAGTCTTTGGCATTCGAAGCAGGGCCAGGAGTGGTGCTCTTGATCGGCTTCTCATCTTGGTGATTCCCGCGGCTGAAGGCACACCTGGCCTTGCGTTTGAGGCAATTTTCGGACGCGTGTCGTGGTACTCGAGAGGTGTGCTGGTGAAGCTGATTGCTCGTCATATGGGCGTAACTCGACAACACCAAAGGAGAGAATGCGAGGTTCATGGTTCCCTCTACGATACCAAAGTCAAGAGCAGCTTGCATCATGTCATTTCGCGGGCTAAAGCCGATGTGCAGGGTGAGGTTCTGCCCTAGAGGCTCGCCAGGCGGCGTGAGCCTAGCTGTGGTGAAGAGGGCGTAGGTGCCAAAGATCATTTGAAGGTCGCGTGGTACCGCCAGAACGTGTTCAATGGTGACATTTCCATTTTTTAGTGCTTTCTCCTGGAGCAAACGTCTATACTGGGCCAAGGCCTGCTGTTGCAACTGTTTTGGAGTCGGTTGAAGACTTTTAAGCGTACGGCGGTGGCGGAGGAGAAACGCTTCCATCTCTTGTTCGAATGGTTCCCAGCCGACAATGACAAATTGTGTTGCTCCACGACCGTAGCTCATAGAAGATAGGCCTACGATACCCATGGGCGGTTGTTGCGACATTAGGGCGTGGATTGGGAATCGGAAAGACTCGGGGATGGACTTAAAGACAAGCGGGTGCGGTCGCCTGGTTCGGTCGGGTGTGATTTTGTCACTGCTCAGAAAGTTGCTCTCGAGGCATTGTGTCAGCAGCTTCAGAGCGTCGTATTCGGTGTGCGAGGGCCACCAACCCCAGTCGGTAGCGATGTTGATGATTTTTGCCTGCATCTTGGTGTTTGTTGAGGAACCGAAGTGGTGGGTTATGAGCTTATTGGCGATTATTTCCTGTGGCGAGGATCGCAATTAACAATAGTCGCAGAGAAAAACTTTTTTCTGGCAAGAAAAGGTTGGTATTGAAATTTGGGCGAATCGGTCCAAGAGTGAGCATTGCGTTGAGGGGAGAAACCACAGTTTTGTGCGTTTACCACAATCTTAAGTTTACTCTTTGTTGCAGCGATAGAATTCGGTGGAATAGCTCGGATTTCCTTGCAAATCTAGAACAAACTGAAAAAGTCTATCTAATCTCAATTGCGATTCAAGGAGATAAATCGAAAATTTAGAGATGAAAGTGAATATCATTTTGGAGCAAAGTGAGAAAGTCTATCTAATCTGGTTCTGGATCTCCAAGGAAATAACTCGAACGTGAGCATTTCCATCCGACCGGATCCGGTTATTATCGCGAAGACGATATCTCTTCCCCAAACTCTATTCTCCCCAAACTTAATTTTCCCCAACTTGATTTTCCCCAAACTTAATTCTGTCCCAAACTTGATTCTGCCCCAATCTCTTCTATCCATCTCACCGGAAAGAATCTTCAAGTGCTCTGCAGGCTCGATTTTAAAATTCAGTTCGTAACTCCCAGGAATAGAAGCAAAAAATGCTCTACATCCCCGGCAAAACCACCCACTCCCTCCCCCACGACCCCTTCAAAGCGTGCGTCATCCCCCGCCCAATCGGGTGGATCTCCACCACCTCCTCCTCGGGCAACCACAACCTCGCGCCCTTCAGCCAATTCAACAACCTCACCTTTGACCCCCCCTACGTCATGTTCGCAGCCAACCAGTCCACTCTTTCCTCGAGCAGCAGAAAGGACACGGTGATCAACGTCGAGTCGACCCGGAAATTCGTCTGGAATTTGGCGACGTACGATCTTCGTCACGCGGTCAACGCCTCCGCTCAGCAGTTCCCCTACGGAACGGACGAGTTTGTCAAGGTCGGTTTAGCGAAGGAGTTTTCGGGGCTATTACCTGGTGACCAAGAGAATCCGGTGCCGATGGTCAAGAGTTCGCCTGTCAAGTTTGAGTGTGAGTATCACAGTACCTTGAGATTACCGGGCAATGGAAAGCTGGGAAGCGTGGATGTAGTTATCGGACGGGTGGTGGCTGTGCACATAGCCGACTGGGCGTTGAATCGTGAGGGAAAGTTGGATGTGAAAAAGACGAGGCCGATTGCGAGGTTGGGGTATTTTGAGTATGCCGTTGTGGAGGACACGTTTGAGATGGTGATTCCGGGGATGGATGAGGGGTTGCTGGCTGGACTAGAGGGGAGTAAGCAGAGGGTGGGGGAGTGGGAGAATAAGAAGAAGAAGGGCATAAAAGCTAACTTGTAAGAAGTGGAAATCGCATTTTTGTATTTGTTTTGGGGGTTGGTGTAGTATAGTTGTGTCGAGGGAAATTTACTGCCGTTTTCGGACTTGCTTATGGGGTGTGAAGTTGGCTAGAACCCTTCCCCTCCTCAAACCCGCCCGACCAACCAAAAAAAACCGCCCCGCTTCTTCTCACATTTTTGACCTTGTTTGAAAATAGCTTTCGAGGATTCTTGTTTATTTTATAGCGTTATCGGGCATAACCGGAAGAAAAAAAAACCCCCGAATAATTATATGAATAATCATACATATACTAAATCACTTTATATATGACTCGATTGATAAGGCACCTATCTGCCACGACTCTGTCGCAGGCGCTACGGCGACGCCCATGACCAAGATCTGGAGATAACTTCAACGGTCTTCAGATGTGGTGATAAGGCCAGCTGCCAGGGCATTTGCCCTGGGCGCACACAATCAAGAACCACACTAGGCAAACATTCTTCGATATCCATCTTCCACTTTAAATACGATTCAGATAATATATATATATATGTTTTAAAATTTCCGCAGAAGCTCGCGATGTCGGCCGTGATATTGGCAGAAAGGCAATAATTTTTACCCCTTTTTCTGATCCCTAATTACCTCTGGGTTAGGGATAATTGTTGACACAATCTCCAGGGCAACGGTTTCCAACCCCCTGGCTTACCTAATCCTCACCAAACCACCCACCACCTCGGATTCACACATCTCCTCCATCAGACTTGTGTCCTCCCATCCAAACGCAAACCCAGCTATCCTTCCCTTTGATTAACTCCCCCGAATTTCCCAGAACCCAATCTCATAACTTCTACCTACTCTACCTCCGAGTCACCATGATCATTCCCACCACATCATGTCACCTCGCCTCAGTCGAGTCCCCATTCCCCTGCTGCTACTCAAATCCCCCCTTCTTCTCTCCCAACATCGGCCGAATCATCATCCCGCGCAATCACCGTGCTCCTCTCTTCCAACAGCCCAAACGCCCAAACTCACTCCACGCCGCCACCCCCCGTCCAGGCCCCCGCACCACCACCATGACAATGTCAGCGGCCAAAAACATCCAAACTAACCTCGTCCTCAACGCCAACCGCGGCCTGCCACTAAAGAAGTGGGGCTGGGTGATCTACCGCACCACGTACTGCTCCTCCTCCTTCCCCCATTCCCAAAAATGGTGGGACCAGTTCCGAGCCCGGGTAGAGCGCAACTCGCGCGAGTCGGTCGCGTGTACTGATGCACCCGAGATTGGGGAATCGCTGGAGTGGGTCTGGGTCGACAACGAGCCTGACGCGCTCGAGGGAATGTCGGTTGAGGGGCTGAGGGAGAGGTTTAGGGGCTGGGTTAGGCATCAGCAGCAGCAGCAGCACGAGTTTGGTCTAGAGGGGCCCGGGGTGGTGGAGGATCCGGCGGCGATTCCCAGGTTCGCGTTTTTTGTCGTGGTGGACGAGGAGGCGCTGAAGAGTCTGGAAGGCGGGGGGGATTGGGAGAGGCGGGGGTACGTCAAGTTTGTCGACGCAAATTGGAAGAAGGGGTTTGTTGTTGAGAGAAGAGGAGTCGGATCGTGTGAGGGAAGAAGGAGAAGAGGAAGGTGCGGTGGAGGAGGAGGTGGAGGAGGTGGAGGAGGACGAGTATGAGGAGATTGACGGCTGCGGGGAGGAAAATGTGGGCTGGATGCGGATAAGCCCCTACATGCTCAATGCGGATTTTTACTATGACGCGTGGTGCGGCGTGACAGACGTTTGGCATGTTTTTTTATCGACGCCCGCCTGAGAGGCTGGATTGGTGAAACTATGAATGTGTGCAACGTGTGCTTTCTATCTACCGGTAGGTACCTTACTCGAATGGATACTTCATGTCGGGAATCTTGTTCTCAATGTCCTCTACGGCGCGCAGGACGCTGTCGCGGAAGGGGCTCGTAGAAGCCTGGAAGGCCGCTCGGATCGCCATAGTCTGGTTCGTGACCACCTGCCGCTGGTATGCCGAGACGTCGCTGAAGTAGTGCGGATCTGGGATGGGATGACAAAATGGTTAGCTCCCTTTTTTCTGCATTTAAACCCTCGCGAAAGGAATTTTACTTACAGAATTCATCCCAATGAGCAGCGAGTCTGAATGGAAAAAGGCATTGATGGTAAGCTTCGTTTTCTTGGCGCCTCTCTTCTCCAAAGCCAAAAGGATCCTGGGCATCAGCACTCACCCTCTCGCTTGTGGTATGGCGGCCTCAATGTTTCGAAGGGCGGTTTGAATCAAGGCTGCGGTATTATCTGCGCGGGTTATGACATCTGGGTCGTTGAGGTACGTGAACACTGCTTGGGTCTAGATGGATGAGCAATCATGCTATTAGTAAGTCGTTGTGGTCAGGTTACCTACCTCTTGAAGTGATTGAAGCACTTCCTCTGCTGCCGTTTGGTTGCCGCCGATGGCTCCGTTAATCCTGCGACGGAGCCGGTCATCGCTCATGTGGCGTTTAAAGATTTCTATCTCCCCCTTGGCGCGATTAACTTCCCTTTGCAGGAGCAAGAAGTTTGCCCGGTTGGTGGACGAACCCAAGCCTTCGGCGAAGGCCTGGTCGGGCCTTCGGGTGCGGAAGCTGTCGGCCACCTGCAACTCCCTGGGAAGCCCCTGCGGATTCTCCCAGACGTCTCGCCAGAACGATTCTGGGATTGCCGGCGTCCTCGTTCGTGGGCCGCTCGGTACGGGATTCGTCCGTGCGTGCATCACCCGGCCCCTGGCCCACTGTCGTCCATGACTGGCAACGGCCGGAAAACGGCTCAGCATCATTGCCTGCGGCGGGGAACGGGACATTTGCGTCAGTGAAGGCTTTCGATAATGGGAACCGAGAGATGGCCTTTGAACTCACAGGAATAGCGTGCTCAACCTCTGCATCCTCGGGAGGTTCTGCCGTTCCAGTTTCGATCCTGACCCGCTCCAGCCTACGTCGGTCGCACCAACGTCCCTCCATGACATAATGGTTCGGGGAGAGACCATCGAGTCGGCGATTCAAGTTCGCCATATAGTCTACAGCCCTGTCATACGTTCTGGATAGGCCCCGCCTCTCATAGTTGCCCAGTGTTGTCCAGAAGAATTCTCTCGGCCCGCCACGTTCCTCGAGCACTTTCAACCCCCGTTTCGTGACGGTTTCCGGCACTCCGTATTCATCCAAGCTGTCGATGCAGAGGAGCGGGTTGATGTCGCACGTCGTCCTTTCGCATGTGAGCAAGGGCGGTGGGGGATCGCTGACCTTGCAGCAGCCGGCCACGTGTCTTGCCCAGGCACAAGACCGCAGGCTCTCGCCCTGCGAATCCAGGGCGACGAATACTTCATCCTTCTCGCAGTTGGCGACGGGGCAGTCCGTCATGCTTCCTCTCCATCTGCAGTCGTGTAACAGGGTGTCCGTGTTGCAGCAGTAATGCTCTGTTATTTGTGTTGTGCCGGCGTCAGTCTTTCTGGTTTGGCATTCTGATGGGCTGATCCCGACGGTCCCGGCCTGGGAGAAACTTACTGGTAGGCTTAGCGGTAAAGCAGCCGCCACGGGCCGTGAGCATGGATTTCTTATTTATGGGACATGTGCCGCCGCTAGATTGTCCAACTTTGGGTTAGGTAGGTAGTCCTTGCTTCAAAACGAAACGGCAAACAAGAAGATGTCAGGGACTCCGTCTTACCACTTTGTCCAGGAGCAGCCCGAAATCAGATTCTTCCAGTCGCCTGCCTCACAGCAAAAGGCCTTGCCGCCTCTGGTGCACTTGGTAGTGTCGTCCTCGGCTTTGAATCCTCCTCCCCTTTTTTCCCCCAGCATCACCACATGTCAGTTCAGAGTTGTGATATTGTGCGACTTTCACAGCGCCATCAGTTGTGTAGCTTACCAGGAGGAACCGTGTACTTTTTGCTCGCCTGGATGGCATTGCCCGTTGCACTCGGAAGCGCTCCCGCGCCCTGTTCAATCATGGAATGTCAGTCCACCGGATACATGTAGGTACATGTACATACCTGACAGAACAGCAAGAAAAACGGAAAATCAAAGGGAAACCAACATTGGCAGTTCTGTGGATAGAAATCACCAGAGCAGCAAATGGGCTTGCCACCGCTCTGTTGGTATCATCAAGACGTCCAGAGGTCAGCAGGGATGCCTCCTTGTTTCTATCACTGCAAGGACAGGGTCTCTCTTACACCGCAACCAGCTTTATCCCATCCAATCGGAGCTTTACCGTCGGGACACCGCACATGGTCGTTGTCAAGGTCGCGCTGACTGCGGCACGAGCTCTTTTTCCACAAGGTGCAGTCCTTCCCGGCCAAAGCGTTGTGGGTTTGGGCAATGTTGATGCCGTTTGCCTCCAGAGCAGGCGTCGACGTGTCGACGTGCGAGACCTTCTTGCCGAGCAATCCCGACATGGCCGAGAACTTGTCGTCGTCCGTGTCGGCCGCCCAGATGAGGGCGCCGCCGAAACCGACGCTGTTTGCCCATTCAATCTTCTGACCGAACGTGTCTGCGTCGTCGTACGATATCCACTGGTTCTTGTCAAAGACCAGGTACTTGACGGCGGCTTTCTTGTCCCAGACGGGCTTCAGATTGGGGACCTGCTTGAGGATGGCCTGGATCTCGTAGTGCATGAGGATGCCGCTCGTCTTGGAACACGGACCCTCGCGGGCTCCCCCCTTGAAGGCGCATCCCGGCGTGGAGCAGCTCGGATCGCTGAGCTCGAAGGAGCGGCCATAGAACCCGTAGCCGAGGGCAACCTGCTCAGGCTTGACTCCGACGCGCCAGAGCAGCTCCGCTGCCAGCTTGATCTCGGTCAGGTTGGTGTGGCCTTGGACGATGGCCCCGATGGGGTTGTTTCGATCCCAGGTCCCGTGAAGATCGTAGCTCATGAGGTTTGTCCAGTCGGCGTATTTCAGGAGCCCCGGCATGTCGAACCACTTGAGATACCAGTACGAGGATGGGATGGTGAAGCTGAGGCCCAGACGCCTGGGAGAGCTGTTGAAGGTCTGCCGCAACGTCTTCATCAACTTGGTGAAGTTGTCGGTATCTTGGGGCTTGCCGCCGCGGTCTGGAGCGCCGGGGTATTCCCAGTCCAGGTCCAGACCGTCAAAGCCCCATTTGTTGCAGAACTTGACCACGTTATCAGCAAACTTCTGGCGGTTGGCCTCTGTCGAAGAGATGTCGCCCAGCAGAGGCTGCGTGACGGTGCCGTTGTCCGAAAAGGTCCACCCCCCGACCGAGATGAAGACTTGAAGCTGCGAGTTGTACTGCTTGGCCTCGGTGGTCAGCTTGAAGATGCCCTCCTCGGTTTGGGAGTCCATGACGACCAGTTCGTAAGATTCGGGCGCCACGAAAGCAAAGGCATAGTTGAGATGTGTCAGCTCGCTAAGGGGGAGGTCTGTGGGCTTCTTGTGGTTGCACGAGGAGCGATAGCTCCATGACTCGTAGTACCCAATGATCCTGCTGAGCGCCTGGCCCTTGGGCGATGCGGGCGGCGAAGGGGCGAGCACGCAGTTGGACTGGCAGCCCGTGGTGCAGAATTCCCCGGTCGTTCCGCAGAAGCCGTGTTGACTGCAGCAGGTGTTCAGGGGGCATTTCTTGCCTGCCGGTTGCGAGTACTGTCCACATTCCGCGTGAGCATTGCAGTTTGATATGCAACCTGTTCCGCAGTATGTGGGCCCGTAGCCGCAAACTCCGGTAGAACCACAGCAGGCCCCGTTGGCACACGGACGGCCCTTGGCGCAGGTGTAGTCGTCGCGACGGGCGAGGTTGAAGGAGCTGTTGGGTGAGGGAGCAGCATCTTCTGCGTCCAGTGATCGTTGAGAGATTTCCCCAGTCCATCTCCAAATGACAGGCCAGTCTTGGGTGAGGCAGAAGCTAAAGACGACGACAGAGAATATGCCCAGCAGGGTCAGCCAGGTCCGAGCTTGGACGCCCTTTTGGCTTGAGCCCATCGTTCAGATAGGCTAGATTCGCAAAAGAGGAGTGAAAGAAAAGGGGTTAGACAATGAGAGTGGAATTGCTGAAGCCCCCATACTGCCGAACTGCCGTCGTGAGCAGCCTTTTTGAAGCCTCCGAACCCCATGAATCATCTCCAGGACGGACTACTCAATATCCATAGTGCCCTTTGAAGTCCGAGGACTCCTACAACGTATCATCCTCGAGACCGGCTGTAAGACCGAAGCTGACAGTGTGGTAGTACAAGATAAACACACTTGCCAATGTCAATATCTCCCTGATGCTACTGATATGCCTTGTACTCCAGTCATCACGTGAACTATCCGAGTGTCAACCCCCCCCTACCCACCTACTTGGTGTTTTTGCCATCTACGCTATCTGAACGTCGAGCCTTTCAAGGCAATAGGTGGATACATACAACATAGCGTTCCATTCTATCAGTGCGAGCTTCCGCTTCGAATCCGAGCTGACTGGTAGCCACCGAGGTGGTAACATGTATGATAATTATTGTACAGGCTCCGTACTCACCGTCGCTATACTTTGGGCAAATCTAAACCCAAAGTCCCAGACACATGCCCTAAATTTCCCTCGACAATCATGTGTTGAACTTCGGAATCCAAGTCCGAGCCCGGCGATTGCCCGGCTTGATCGAGCTCGACTGGGTCTATATTCACACCGCATGCAAGTACCGTGCATCACCAGATGCCCACGTGCCTGCTCTTTGATCCTGCACAGATACCACCCGCTGTATATACATGGCAACTGGGATATCACTCTCTCCCTCGTTTCTCGACATTTGCTCAAGCAGCTGGCATTTTGCACACTTTTCTCCGACATGATGAAAGGTTTCCACCGGGAGATCGTTTCTCTGGTGGTCGCCGCACTCGCCCTGACAGTTCATGGCCAGCAGTTTCAAGAAACAGAGCGTGGTATTGATTATCCAGGAATCAGCACCAAATGCCTTGCTGCTCTCAACACAACCGTCCCGAACTGTCCGGCCTTTCTCGCCAGTGTGTCTGTTGACAACCCGCGCCTCGACGTTGATCGGCTGTCGGGATTGTGTACCACGGCCTGCCGCACCGCTCTGACAAGTGTGAGGGGGACCATCGTGTCAGGTTGTAACGCAGCCACCGACATGATCGAACTCGATGACGGTATCGTGTATCCAGGTATGAATTCACTGCATGAACCATTTCTTAGACATGGCTGTTTTCAAGGGGCAATACTAATCAACTCTCTTGACTGTGAAGCAACTCTCCTCATTGACCGGTTCATATACACGTACGATCTTTCGTGCCGTAGAGACAAATCATCTGGCCGGTACTGCGATGAGCTCTTCCTCTCATGGCTGGCTTCGGGCAACGCATCAACCTCGGCAGCGAATTGCTCTGACTGCTCCCTCGGGACAATGCAAACCCACCTAAACTCGCCGTTTGGGTTTGATGACGACTTTGCTGTCTTCTTCAAGTCGGCAACGTCGAGCTGCGGTTCTACCACGGCCTACTCCTTCGCAACCCCGACCCGTTACAGCATCAGCACAAACCTTCCTGAGCCCGCAGAGAACATCAGCACGCCTGCTTGCTCGAAGCCTTACGCTGTGCCGGCTGGAAGCAGCTGTGATGCCATTTCCCTGTCCAAGGGGGTGTCAACATATTCCATCATCAAGGTTGGCGGTCTGAGGTCTGACTGCAGCAATCTGATTGCTGGCACGTCTCTCTGTCTGCCGAGTCCCTGCTCTCTTTACCGTGTTCAGGCCGATGATGATTGCGCCCGCATCATCACAAAGCACCGCGGCGTCACCGGAGCAAGCCTTCTCGCATGGAACCCCAACATCGACCCCCTCTGCACCAACATTGTCAACCTCGTGGGGACCTTGATCTGCGTCACCCCTCCCGGCGGTAATGCCGGAGATGTTACCATAACCGTGGCTCCGCCGGCAGCGACAACAAGACCAGCAACAGCAGTGCCCAAGCCGACAAACGGTCATCCCAATACGACGGCGTCCTGTGGAGGGTGGTACAAAGTCCAGGACGGTGACTACTGCCAGAGCATTTCGATCCGGCAGAACATTGCACTCCGGGACTTTTACTTTCTGAACCCCGGCATCGACGCTAACTGCACCGACCTCTGGCTGGATACCTCATACTGCGTCAAGGCCGTGGGCGACATCAACACCTATAAAGGCTATCCGTACTCTACCTCGGCCATCTTCACCCTAACTTCGTCCGCCTATGTCACGACGACATCTACCTTGACGAGAGCCGTACCGAGCGTCACGCCCATCGTCGCTCTTCCCCTTGCTCCCGGGACAAAGTCCAACTGTGCGGCCTACGTTCAGCACGCCCCCGTCGATCCCTTCACGGACGAATCCGAGTCGGAAAACATCCGTCTCGTCACCGAGGCCATCAACAGCTGCGATTTCGCGTCGTCGGGCTACCCCGTCTTTCTCAGTGATTTTCTTTCTTGGAACCCCAGCTTGGCTTCTCTCAGCCCTTGTTACCTGCAGCCGGGCTACAGCTACTGTGCTCTCAACAGCACGTCTGGGGCTCCCCCAGATCCTCCAACAAACAGACTCTGCCTTTCCGTTGCCGGACCCTATCCGGGAACCATCGCAACATGTTCCTGCTTCACAACAGTTCACGGGGCAGACGCAAACTGTAAGTAACCTTCATGTACCTGCCCACCGTTATCGCCCCTGCTTTAAACCCTCAATCGGAACTAACGTCAAGCTTTGTTTCCTTTTACGAATTAAACAGATACAACATGCGCCCAAGTAGCAGAGGACGCCAAAATCAGTCTATCCAACCTCATCACCTGGAACCCCTGGGTGGGGACAAACTGCGACAAGGGTTTGTTCTCCGGCCTCACGGGGACTCAGGATCGGGCCGTTTGTATTGGAGTCAACTCAACCGCTACCACTCCTGTTGCTACCGGCACCACAGCAACAAGAACTTTGGGCCCGACGTCCTCCGCAGGGCCCTCAGGCACTTCCTCTACGAGAACCACGGCCGCCTCTTCAGCAACGACGACGGCATCTGGACCTCCCGCGCCCACGCAGACGGGCATCGTGTCTAGCTGCAACAAGTACTATGTGACCAAGGCGGGTGATGGGTGTTGGGCGATTGCAAACCAGTTCGGGATCACGGTGGATCAGTTTTATGCATGGAATCCGGCCGTAGGGGCTGACTGTGCAAACCTATGGGTTGATTACGCTTACTGTGTGGGTGTCAAGACGTGAACGGGAGCTTTGTAGGAGTATAATGTACCTTACTCCCCTAGCAGCAGCTAGTGATCCTTTTTTTTACCCAAGCTTCATGACTTAGTTTTTTGATCACTCTCCTACTCATTCATCCTCTCCTATGGAGAACCATCACTCTAACTCCCCCCCTCTACTCAGTCTCAGTCCATCACCAAGGTATGTTGCTAATCACCGCTCACCTGACCTAGCAACAATTTCTCACATGCTCGGTCTTCCCAGCATAATGCGCAATAGTTCGCAATCTGTTACTTCCGAGGAGCTCCACGAAATTATTAGTAAGGATGCTCTCGCGGGCTCCCCTGCCTCCCAAAGCTGCCACCTCGAGTGAGACAGTCCTGTCTATAATGCGGAACGCAAGGCGGATGGGTTCTTCCACTGCCCATGGGAGGACAAACAGAGCTGCAACCACAAGCCCCATAAGCAAAAGTGCTTCTATATGTAAGTGTCACAATCCCCAGCCTGGAGAACTAGCCACCGCCAGCTAACCGCTATCCACTAATAGCAAGATGGTTGACTTCCCATCTGAAGCCCTACCGCTGTAAAATTGGGGATTGCAAGATCTCTTTTGCTTCAAACAGCAGCCTTCTCCGACATGAGCGTGAGGCCCACGGCAAAAAGTTTTACCTTTGCATATATGCGAAATGCGATCGCTCCGTCCCTGGCCGTGGATTTCTCCGTTCTTGGAACCTCCAAGACCACATAAAGAGGATGCAAAATGGAGGTGCCGCCACTTCCGCAGAGGATGCAAGAGAACGACCAAGGGCCAAGACAAGCCATCTGGCCAGAAGAAGACCAGCTCTCGCAAGTCGGCCAAAGCCGTTCTTGTCGAGCAATGGAGGAACCACCATGCGGCTCTCCAGATGCTCCTTGCCGGATATGGAGGCCAGCAAAAGATCGCGAATTAAAAGCAAACACCACAAGTAGTAGGGAGTTCGAAGCGGGGAATTCTGGGGGACTTCAATTCCATACTTTCTGAGCAATGCTTTTCCTCTGCGATGCCCTGGGCTGCCAAAGATATCGCGCATTCTGACGGGTACGAGATGGTGGACAGCGAGAGTTAGATAGCCAATCTATTTCTTGAGGAATAGCAAAGCTCCCCTCCCGCCCCTGTCCTCTATCGCCTGTTTTCTTTGTCTCCTGGGCCCCGGCAGTTGTGAGATCGTGCTGAGCCACTGTTGATTCAATGAGTCATGGATTCTCAGCTGTGCATTTCGAAGAGGGCGGAACCACGCTTTTCAAACGGGTCATAAGGCGCTGCTCTACGATGATCAAGCAGATATATCGGGTATGATCGACATTTATGGGAAAGCTCAACGAATGATGGCCCTGAGGATAACAACGTAAGCGACCCCCAAGGGAAGATATCCTGTTACAACTGCACCGAAGATGGATACGGACTGCAAGACGGTACAGCCCCAGATTTTCTCAGCGGCAGTGACGTGGCAAACCAAAATCTTTGTAGATCTGGACTTGAACCCACCATCCGGGCTACCTGCAGACCCCTTGTCCCGCTCGACATTTCATCATCAGCTATCCATCCAACGGCATTGGCCAACCACATAGGTAAAGAAAAAACAATCTTGGCGGGCATCGCAGGGTCTGCATTGTTTGCTTACCCAAGCCGTGCTGAAGTTGGCACATGATATACCTATACATGCGATTTATTTTTGCTCGCCACCTCAATACCATGAAGGGGTCATGTTCTGGAACAAACTAAACTAAAATGAGCCATTTATTGGCTGAGATATGGGAAGGTGTAGGGAAACGGCTTTGTTGGGCAATCTTTGCTCGAATTCAGAAGTGGAAGAGACTGAAACTAGTGACACACCACACCCTGCAGGCAGACTAAACTACTTGAAAGAAACTAACGAAGCCAAAAAAAAAGAATAAAGAAAACAAATGTCGCCCCGTGAATCCTTTCTGTGGTAATCCTTGTTTTCCTTTGCCATGCCTATGAGAGTGAGGTACGCTCGTTGGTGGTCGACCCGACTGAGGAAAAGGGCCGGTAAGTGCCGATGGTGGGCCCAGGAGATGGTGACGGTGGAGTGAAAAACTCCAAAGATGAACCGGCACAGCCACCGCGGACGGTCAGGATCGAAGGACTCTTCCCAGCGTTACGTTTGGATCCACGGCTCCAGCAGCTCTAAGCAACTGTCAGCAGCTGGGATTGCTGCCCCGCGGATGAATTGCCTGATCTGCACATTCCGTAACTAGCAACAAAGAAAAAAATCCATCCCAGTCATCGCGACGATACCAGACAGGCCACAACAACAACCTCCCGCCGCAGATCTGGTACAACCGCACAACAAGAAGTCCGTGCGGATACAGCCATAAGAATGAGTCTCAGAGGACTCTCAGGAAGGGAGAAAAGCAAGACACAATTCACTCGCTTCATAATCTTGATCCAATTGCTGGTCCAACTGGTGCAACCAAACAAGCATTGCTGTTATCTGACAAAAGTTGTTAATGTACGCTGTCCGGGATGTGATTCAGGCCCAAGGCTCCTGAGCCACGAACCTCCGAGTTCTCCGCCAGAGGCCGCTTCACCGAATCTTCCCACATCTTCGACAACTTCATCGAACTCTCCAACATCTTTTGCTGCCACTTCATGGAGTCTTCGCACATCTTCTGGTGTCCTCGTGCCAGCTCCAGAGCTTCCTGAGCAGGGTTAAATTCTTGCCGCGCCTCCCCCCGTAGATTTGCCATTTCCCCCCGTAGATTTGCCATTTCCCCCCGTAGATTTGCCATCTCCTCCCGTAGATTTGCCACCTCCTGCCGTAGATATACCCTCTCCTCCAGTACACTTGCCATCTCCTCTCGTACATCTGGCATCTTCCCCCGTGCCTTTGCGGGTCGTTTTCCTACCAGGGTGGCTTTTTGTTCGACCCTTCTCACCACCCCCCGGGTTTGCCGCTTAACCTCCTGTTCCACCGTCCGTCGCAACTTGTGACTTGACTGCTCCATACTCTGATCTACTCTTTGCTGTACCTGCTTGATAACACCTTGTTCAAGCCTGGCCTCGGCTTCCAACAGCGAGTTTTGGAGCTGCTTGTCGAATTCAATCCCGAGTTTGTAGTGCTCTGTACTAATGGATCTAGAATATGGTGGGAGAGAGGCAGATTGGTGCTGACTTGTGCGTTTTCGTTTGCACCCTAGTGGTGATTGGGTAAGTGGGTTAGTGAATGCTAGAAATGACAGAATCGGGAATTCATACTTGAAGAATGGGACCTCGAGCCCAGGAGATGCTTGGGCGAATATTGTGGCGATGGGTCCTCCACTCTCTTATCAAGAGAAGTCTTACTGCTGGGACCAGCGACTAAAGCCTCCAAACCGTCCAAATTAACCACACAACCGCCACGGCCCCCATATAGACCGCAGATGTTAGTCCGTCGTTGATCTGTTGTTGGTTTGTATGTACTCATAACTTTAGGGAGATTGTGCAACTGAGTCTGAGCCGTGTCGGTAAGAGCGTTGGCCGCTGTTGAGAGGTGGAGGGTGAAATGCTGTTGAGAGGCGAGGCTGAGCATGCGGCGTACCAAATCTTCGTCTTCCGGTACAGTCTTTTCCGGGGCGATTAAGGTAGGTCGTTGGGTCATGTTGAACCGAAGTTCGATCAAATGTTCAGGCTTCCCGTCGATTGTCGGCATCAGAGGCTTGCGTTTATATTCGATAGATACGATATTCTCTGGATAAACGAATAGATAAAGAAGAATTCCGGGCCTACCGTTCTTTGGTTTTATAAAGCCGCTTAGGGTGAAGATTGCTTGGTTTTCTGTAACACTGACGCACAGTCGTGATTGTAGTTGCAGAGAATCGTGTGGCGTTTGATTCGACGGCTGCCATACCGCGGTGACCTGTGAGGTCAAGTCAAGATCAAAGTGGGAGTTGTCATGGTGATCGCTTTGACTAGTTAAATTGTTAGTAGAGTATCGGAATCGAGGCAATATACCACCCGTTGTGCTTGATATTTGAGGACGCTTGCGTAGTATGGTAGGACCATTAGACTTATGATCTCGCCCGCCCTCGCCGACGACGCAACCTTGAGCGAGATTCACACAAGTCCATACCCCAGTCCTTTCAACAGGCGTACCTGATGAGTAGGAGTTGGCATCTTTTTACGGATGGACTATGGAACTCTGCAACCAGCGCATCGTCGGGCAAGGGACACTGGGGCTGCCCGTCCTTACCCAGACGCAACCTTGAGCGAGATTCACACAAGTCCATCTTTTTACGGGTGGACCATGGAACTCTGCAACCAGCGCATCGTCGGGCAAGGGACACTGGGGCTGCCCGTCCTTACCCAGACGCAACCTTGAGCGAGATTCACACAAGTCCATCTTTTTACGGATGGACCATGGAACTCTGCAACCAGCGCATCGTCGGGCAAGGGACACTGGGGCTGCCCTTCCTTACCCAGACGCAACCTTGAGCGAGATTCACACAAGTCCATACCCCAGTCCTTTCAACAGGCGTACCTGATGAGTAGGAGTTGGCATCTTTTTACGGATGGACTATGGAACTCTGCAACCAGCGCATCATTCGGCAAGGAACAGGATCATTCACCTTCGTGGAGAGAATGGTTGTGTTGGCTCATCAGAGTTGCGGAGAGATTGAAGACATTCGTTGGCCATTGAGTCATGGGCCACTGAGGGCAATGGTGGCGGGCAGATTGGGTATGGAAAAAGTGTTGAAAGTTAATAAGGGAGGTTAATTGATGGATGTTGAACGAAAGTAATACACAGAAGCAGGCCCTCTTACCCTTTGGTGGATGAGTCCGAGCGAACCGGACAAAAGTGGGATCATCGAGGTGAGGCGGGAAAGATGTGGGGATTAAAAGCGCGGGACCCTTGTAATATCGACTTTGACCCCTTGCTAGGGTTAGTCGTCTAGCACCTGTGATTGGCCTAGATCCCTGGCCGGGTGATAAGCTACCAAAGGCAGCTTTGCAGGTGCCCCGCTTGCAAATGCAATCGGATATGGGCATCGTTACATTCCGGCGCAAGCGGGGCCGCTAAATGTCATCGTGACTGCAACGCAGGGCGGGTCTCGGATTATCTTCGTTCGCTGAATGGTGCCAACTATTTCCAGATCCCCACAATTCCTGGCCAGGGTGACAAGCCGCCAAGGCAGCTTTGCAGGCACGGCAGGTATTTCCGCTTGCAATATGGGGAATCGTTGCGTTCCGGCGCAAGCGGGGGATGATGATGTAAGATGCGACAAATAAGTGGTCTTTGTCCCGATGCATCTTTGAGATGTGATCTATCTTTTGTCAAAGAGGAAAGGCTTATGTAGGAATCTGGCAAAGGGTACGGAGGTAGGGTGCTCTGTTCTGATGTTGGGGACATTCGGTCTCGGCACTGTGGCACCAACTGGGCGCACTGGCCCAAGACCTCTTGGGATATTTCAGGGGTTCAGGGGTCATAAACAGTCATGGCTACCAAATCTCTGTTCCCGTCAATATCCCCGTCCCCGTCGCAAATATTTCCAAGTGCTTGCTGTCTTTCCCTGCACGACCGATCTGTACTCTTCGGCAGTGTGGGCCAGGTATCCGTGCCGGCAGGACCAACCTGGGCCGCTTATCTGAGTGATACCGGCAGTTGCCGTGTGAACCCACACGACATCCCCCCTGAGCCCCTGCATCTTCAATCAACCTCCGTCAACAAAAGTCGTGATGTTACAGAATTCTACACCCCACATCTAATTCTGTGCGCTTACCAACAGCAGCCTCGCAAGACCCTGAACGGCAAAGAGAAGAGTAACAACAGAAAGCAAAATATAAAATTAAAATACAAACACAACTAACTAAAGCATAACATAACTTCTCAAATATGTGTCTTGGGCCTTTTAGGCCGTTTGCTGTCCTTATCAGATATATCGAATACACCCACCTTCTCTCCCAGTATTTCCAGTGATCTTGCCAAGTGTTCTTTTACAGCTCGCTCCTGCTCTAACTCCATCTCAAGCCGGGCAATTATTTCAATATAGTATATAAGGACACCTTCCCCCTCCGTCGCCATTTCCTCGATACGCTTACCGGTCTTAAACCCGGGATTGTATAAGAGCTCTGTCAGAAGTTAGTTTTTAGACACTTCCTCCTCTAACGCTTTATTCACTCTATTGCACTTTTCCTAACCTAAATCTGTAACAAGATCCCTCAGAAAGGGAAACTGGCATTTGAATACAGGAGGTAACCTGCCCGTTTTTGGGAAGAAACCTTCCTGAAAACAGAAGGGAGCGCATAAGACAAAGGAGTCTCAAGCATAAAAGAGCTGCCTCACTACCGCTAGCATTCCCAATCTCTGATCCCTAAGGATTAGTCTTGCAACCATAGAGACTTGATCAATATACTGCTCTTCTGCTGTCGTGTCGATACCTGACCAGTGCACCCCCTCTTCCAGTGTATTATCTCTCTTTTACATTTTCGAACCTATTACTAATTAATAATATCTCTTATAATTCTCTATATTCTAATACCATACGCTATCCATATATTAAGCGCTCGGCTATATCTCTTTTAACTATTTAACCGTAACGTTTTATAGACCGGATATAGGATATACTTCAAACAATCTGCTTTAAATCCATTCTATACCGCTAGTCAAATCAGCTCGTTAGGTTTTACCGCCTTCTTCCCTCTTCTACTCTTTCTAGTATCCGTCAAATTAATGGTAATAGATTATATGCCGAGGCTCTTTAATAAGTAAATAAAAAGATAAGTTATCTTTACTCGGTAGCCCTCTATCCCGAAAGAAAAAGTAAGGAGGAGAAGGATAGTAGCATACTTATACGCGTTAGCGCCAAGGGGAAGAGCAGTATTCTATTTTGATCCTAGAGAAAAGGGTGAACGTTTTTGCTTCCCTAGCTGTTTTGAGAACCCTCGCTTGGAGTTGCAATGGCCTCTTTGGTAGGGCACAGTCATGGTGTTGGTGGGTGTGCACTGGGTGTGCCCCGGGTGTCTAGTGCCTGTGCAAAGTCAAGTGCCTTTGCAAAGTCACGTGCCTGCGCTGGTGCAAGATGTCGAGATTCGGAACAGGAAACAGAAAATCCAAGCAAACGAAGAAGACCCAGAGAATCCAGTCAAACAAACGTTCTTTCCTTGATCCACATCATCAGCAGGTGCGGATCTATGGGCCCCATCGGAGGCGGAGGCAAAACGATGTCACTTTTGGGTTTGTTGATATGGAAAGCCCTCCTCAGGGTCTCAATATAGAGGTTGCTGTTCTGATACAATGAGCCTCTGGTTGGAGCCTGAGCCAAAATTGCTAACGGGCTACACATGTTGGAGAGATGGCAGGAAGTACCAGACATCTCGGCAAGCTTCATTTGCGTTTCCGGATATCCGGCAGACAAATCTTTCCGCGACTGCAGGCCGCACCACAATCTTGAACTCAGCGGATCTCAAATGCAACAACCCCGTGCTCCCCAACCTTTCTCTCCAGCCTTGGATCTGCCTCGCCCTGCTCAGGCGGAGTCAAGACCAGCGACCCGCTGTCGTACCGCTCAAACTTCCCCTCAACCAACAACCCAGCCTTCTCCACCGCCTCGCCCTGCATCAGCTCGGGAACAAAACACTCTCCGACAAACCGCCAGTACTTTTCGCCGGTCTCGTTGTGTTCGCACCCCCTGAGCACAAACGGAACCACGCCCCCAAAGAGCACGACAACTACATCCCCCTCCCTTGCCGCCGCTGGCCCCAGCCCGACTCTCCCATCACCGAGCGTAAACAGCCTCCGCCCGACAAAAGTGTTCATCGTGCACAGCGCCCGCTCTTTCTGGTAGATGGACTGATAGATATCCAAGTCCTTGGTCACGGTCTTCCCAATAGCGTCGCCGATATTCTTGAGCCACCCGACCCGCTCGCGGTAGTGCAGAAGAAACTCCCCGAGGTGATCGGCCTGCGCCCTCTCTCCAGTGATCATCTCGACAGACATGCGCATCCCGTACTTGCCGGGCTGCGAGGCAACGTTGACGCCCATGGCCGTTTTGCTTGCCACAATTTCCGCCTGGTACTCCGGGTTGCTGGACCCGAACATTACAAATTTTTCCAGAGTGGCGCTCCACGAGGCGCGGTACTGTTTTGCTTCGTTGTTGAGTTCGCCGAAAATCTCGAATAGGGCGTCGTTGTGGGTGGAGCTGCCGAGCATGCCGCTTTCCTTGAAGGGCTCCTCGCTGATGGTGGTTATGACACCGCATTCAAGGCCATTCAGGACGATGGACAGAGCGTCGGGGAAGGTGGTGGCGGCGGACGGGCAAAAGAGCTCGCCGCCGTTGGCGTAGAACCCTTGCTCGTCGCGCAGGCCCAGCGGGTCGGCGTAGGGTTTCTCGTTCCAGCGCGGCACCCACGAGGGGTAACCGCTGTCGAGGTCGACTTCGGGCCCGTGCTGGACGGTGCTGAGGACGCGGAGATGTTGGTCCTGCTGGAGGATCTTGCGAGTCGCCGCTGTGTAGACGCTGCTCAGGTTCTGGGAGTAGTTCGGCTGGATGAGAAGCTCCTTGTCGGGGTCGTTTCCGGCAAAGGACATGCCGAGAAGGGCAAAGATGCGGTCTCTCGCGTCGGTCGAGTCAAACCGCTCCATGGTGGTGCCGAGGACCACGGAGAGATCCAGCTTGGAGAACATGGAGATCCCGCTGCGCTTCGCGAGGGGCAAGACGTGGATGAGGAAAGCGTTGTAAGCCGCCGTGATGGTGTCCGTTGGGGAGAAACTCCAGCCCGAGGTCACCATCCAGCTGGCGCAGATCCCGATCAGCCCCCAGGAGATGTGATGGTCGCCCCAAATCACGACGGCCGACTTGCCCAGGGCCAGCTCCTGGATGATCCAGAACCGGCGAAAGTACTCCGTCTCGTACAGAGCCCTGAGAGCATCCCACGATTTCTTGTCGACCAACGAGCGGACGGACGCCAACTCGTCGTCGCTCATGGGCTCTAGAAGAGAGGCGTACCCTTGGAAGCCGACTCTGTCGCCCTCGGGTCGCCATGCACGAACGATATGGCAGACTGCTTGGAAAGCCATGGCCGCCTGGTCCGCAGTGTCAAGTCCGAGCCATACGAGAACTCTTTTGGCCACTCGGTAGATGTGTCGCATGATGGACACCTGCTGACCCCGCTCGGACATATCCTCCTGGTTGATGCACACCGAGTCCGCCCACACATTGCGAGGGCGTGTAGGGTGCCGAAGGCGTCGCAGGGCGTTTTCCAAATTCCAGGGGATCGGAACGGTCGACTTGTTGCAGCGGAGCACCGTCTTGTTTTTGGGGTCGCCCCAGGTGTAAGAGATGGCTTCGTACTCGGGCTTGTCGTCGAGATCAACCACCACTAACCTGGTCTGAATCTCAGCATCCGGGGCCCCAGGCTCGATGACGATTAAGCGGATGGTGGTGTTTCCCGGAAGAGGCGAATACAGCGGTGCGTCTTCTGTTTCCGTATCCTCCTCGGCCGGCTCAACAGTGGCCTCTCCTGCCCTCTCGTTGTACTCACCGTCAAAGACACAGTTCTCCATAGCATCGCCCGCCTGTAGGAAGATCGCCCTAGCGAAGTGATCAGCCTCGGGCCAGCTCTCCGGCCCGTCTCCTTCTTTCACACCTTGCCGCGCATCTTCCAGCGTCCTGCGCGACATGCCGATGGTGTTATCAATCAAAGGCCATTTCAGCGCAGGCCTGGCCTCGCTCAACCCCAGGACCAGAACCGCAATGACCCGGTCCTTTCTCTCACCGCTCTCCTCCGGGGTAAAAGTCACCGTCTTCCCCTCCGGAACCCAGAGTGCCTTGGTCCACGTCTTGCCGTCCGGCTCCAGGGTGTTCTCCTCCTTGTCCACCTTGAGACTCAAGTTAACATCCGGCGCAATCCACAGCGGGTAAACAAAGGTATCAGTCGCGAGGAAATGATCGACCTCGGGCGCCTCATCCGGGGACGTCCGCATGATCATGACGGTGGTGCTGGGCGGCTTGAACTCGCCAATGACAATCTCCTCGTTGGCCGCGGTGACTTTGAGGGACTGGTACACGTCCCAGAAGATGTGGTTGCACATGCCGTAGATCATCTGGCGAAACTCGGTGAACAGCGGCCCGGCGCCTTGCTGGTCATCCTCGGGCCGCGAGGACCCCGGCGGCGGGTCGAGCAGCGAAGACGCTGTGCGCGACTTCCAGACGGCGTCGTCGAATCGCTCCTCCGGCGGCTCGTGGGCAATGGCCGAGCCAGTTGTCTTTGCTGCGCCCTGAAACTTCTCCTGCACGGTGTTGCCCTCGAGGGTGTCTGGGTCGATGAGCCAGAGCCGTCGAAGCATGGTCGACACCTGCATGACGGCGCCATTACTGGAAAAGTCGATGGTGCGAATGGATGGCTCCGGTGCAGGGGCGGCGGACGCCATTCTTATTTCCTTGGGGGGGAAACTTGTTTGTTGTCGTAGACAAGGTAGGTTGGTGGTTTTTTTGCTTGTCTCTTTGGTGGTGGCAGCCCAACTGTGGGTCGAGATTACCGTGACGGCGGCCATCCTTCCAGACACAGCTTTGTCAGCAATAGCAGGTCCTGAATCCCCAATAACACGAACAGAATTTGAACTAAATGACAAGTGTGAGATGTGCTTTAACCTCCATAAGTGTGTGCACCCATAATTGTCTGTTACTTCTGGGGTCGAAGAGAAGTCTTTTTTAGCATGTGGTAACTCGAAGGACCTCTTCGGACATTTGTCTTGAGTGTACGGGATTTTCATTCAACTGGCCTTCTTGCCCCACATTGAATTCAATTTCTAACCGTTTATTTGTCCCTCCCCTCTCATACCGTTTCCTTAGACATTATCTGCAGGGGGTTATGCAGACGGTCAAGCGATTCAAGAACAAGGCATTAGGGTGCAGGGACATATGCGATATTGAGCTGATCTACATGTTCAATATTGCCATCAAACTCTTCAACTGATATATATATATATACGTTTAATATTGCCATCAACTACCCCAACTGATATATACGTTTGTTGTTGCCATTAACAACTACCCCAACTTGTCCTGGTGTGTGAGTTCTAGAGTACGAGAAATCGCTGACAAAACCCCCTTTCGCATTTGTGAAAAATACCAGGATTTTAACACCGATACGCACGTGCATTTGATCTTGCGAACTTGGTGCACCGGTACGAACCAACTCCAACCGAAAAGTGCGAGGTCACTAGCTGCATTGTTGCCAGCTGATTCCCAACTTTCCTCCAAGGGGGTTAAATATCTCCATGCTCGCAGGCTTGCTCGCCCCGGAGCCCAGGGGCGCTACGCGAACCTCAGAGGTGATATTCAGCGAAGACCCTGTGCCGCATGGAGACCATTGCCTGGCTGTTCCAACAAAACGGTCGTTTCTAAAGTAAAGACCGTCGAAGGGACCGTCAAAGTAGTATTGCCTGGAAAGCTGTACTTGTGGGTCAGCAACTTTGAACCTACATATATCATTGAAAAGGAACAGAAAAAAAAAAAGTACCTCATTTGAAGCGCCACCGAAGGAGTAAGTGGTTCTCGAGGTAGCCTCAGCGTTTTGGGGGAGTGTTACACGTCCATAGTAGTCGGCCTTAACGACAGAGTATTGCCAGCCGGCGGGATGGGTAATCTTGATGATGATCTGACAATTGACACGGTTTTCGGCCACCCTGGATTGGTTCTTGCCCGATTCGGCGACGAAGATTGTCTGGGGCACTGATATTGTACTGGCGTTGGACAAGACTTGAGCTGGGATGGTGCGTGCGGGGCAACCGGAGCCGGTATAGGCAATCCCGCCAATCTGGACGCCCTGGGGCTCTGCACGCTGCTGGAGATGAACCGGCGTCTTGGTGGCGAGCGAAGCTGTGACGCCTGCAAGGAGGGGGAAAATATGAAAGGGGTGCATATTTGCTGCCTTGCAGGGGGAAGGAAGACACCGAGGTCAGGGCAAGGGATGTGGATGCGGTGAGCGATTTCAATTCAGCGGTTCTGGATTTCGTGGACTGTAACCCTTTATAGTTCAATGTCGTCGGATTTGAATGAAAAAGGGCAAGAGCAAGTTAAGCTATTCTTTTCGCAAGCATTGCGGCAGATAAATGATTGATAAATTACGTTACATGGAACCAATAACCTCACAAAGCTATATCGGGTATAATATGGGATTCCCACCTATCCCGGCAGCATGGTTCCCCAGAGCCAATTTCTGCCGTGGGCCAGATTTTTATTTCTAGTCTTTATAGGTGTATTTTCCGCGGTTGGCTCCGTGTTAGCGAGTTCTCCGTCATGTCCGGTATTATTTCTCGGTAAGTTCGGTCAAATTCCAAGATTACCCTTTTATCCATCCACTAGCATCATAGATCAGTCGAGTTCATTGCGGCTTTACGCAACCGCCATCCCGGAAGCCACGTTTCGTTTGTCTGCTTTACTGTAGATCAAAGTTGTTTATAGAAATTCCATTGCTTGTGTATCATGTCATTTGAGAGGCGCACTGAACGCACTGCTCCTGAGCTACAATCACGTACATTGAGGCTGAAAATCGGAGCAGTTGCCCGCCAAATCTCCGCAATCAATATGAATATGGGGTTCAAACGCGGTCTAACCTCCGTCTGTCGTCGGAATCGACTATTAGCACAAGACAAAGAGTCTTCTATTACGGGCCCCGATAGGGTAATTGAGATCTGAGGACGAGTCAGAGGTTGGATTGCTGCTAAAGAGTCACACAAACTCCAATGGCAACGGCAAGAACCGTGCCAATTGAGCCGACCGCAGTCCACGCAATGCCCCAGTCATGATAAAATGCCCATGCCACCATCAACAACAGGCCAAAGATGGTGAATATCGTGTGAGCCGGACCCGGTTTGAAGTTGCCGGCTTCGATCAGCCATCCTTCCTCGATCCTGTAGCCATGGAACACAAGATCCACAACACTCGTGATATGTTCTTTGTGACTTAGGGCTCGGATACTATGTCCACCGTGACTGTGAGATCATTGCCCTCCTCGGGATGGGTCTCGACTTACCTCTGCTTGGTGTATGTGTGATCTCGAGGAATGAGCTCATTACCGCGGGCGTGCTCTGGGCGATGGAACGCATGCTTCATGAATCGAGTTCTGTTTAACTGTGCGACTTCTTTTTCCATCTTGGAAATATCTTGCTGCTCGTAATCGCAAACTCCCCAATCAAATTCGTCGGGGTCGCCGTAGACATTCTCCAAAGTCAAATCCCACACGTTTTCTCGTATTCCTCTTGTGCATGCAGACCCATGTTCGGTGCCTTCATATTCCGGATTGAACTTGCAAAGTAAAGACGGGTCCCTCTTTTCGTAATAATGCCCGATCTTGTCTTTTCGTGTTCTGGTTTCCTTGTCAACATCCACTGGGTAGAGGATAGCCTCGAGCGAGGTTGGGTCTGAAGGGTGGGAGCCAATGACTCGGACCTTGGGTAGAGGTTAGTACACCTGGCGATAGGAACACGCGGGGAGGTAGAGGATCTATGACAAGTCGCCAAGAGTAAAATACGAAAACAGCCGCCTTGTCCGGACTTGAGCAACTTGAACCATCTTACCTTGACGGGATGAATGTCCTTTACGCCATATACTCGCGACAACCATCTGTTCTTTCTCCAGTGCCCTCGGCGATTGTACCATTCCTCTTGTATGCGCTTCCACATCGCTACGTTGTCTGTGGCGTCCGGGCCAATTGCCAAAGGGATTAGCTGGCAGGGCTTTCCTGCGCTGCCGTGGGATATGAGAATACATGGGCCCCTTTCAAGAATTGGTGCCAGAACTTCATCGAGTTCACTTCGAGTCCTGAAGGGGTCAAGATCGTCGGATTGAACCTCAGAGACTCGGATGGGTTTATTTAGGGGTCCTTGAGACTGTACTGGCATGAATAAGTTGGCAATCTCTGAGATCTCACTCAAACTCATGTTGGCCGTCTCGACCTGAAATAATTCAACCTCTTCATCACTTAGCTCGGTCCAATTTGTATGCTTAGCTGCCTCCAGATCCTGCCGCCACCGATGTTCAGGAAGGCTGGGTTCGAGAGACACAGGTTCCCGTGATGGTCCACCCGTGCTGTTTCGGTCCTCAATGTCCTCATCTCGCACGTACGCTCGTTGTGGGGCTGTGACTGGGGGGCAAGTCGGGACCGGAGCTTGAATTTCAAGCTCGTCGTCGGCGGGAGACATAATGAAGGGAATAAACAATATGATTGCAGCTAATTCATGAAATACACAAGTCTTGCAACCGAGAGGTGTCTGTGAGAAAGATAAAGTCAATGCGCAAAGGCAGGAAGAAAGACTGCCTACATACCGTCGTGTCGATAATTGGCCATGCACTGCCTGATGCACTGCCTGTGGCGATGCCACCCCGCAGCTTGAAGTACGGTACTGATTGGTTAAAGATGGTCGAGACTGATTGGTGCCCGAGTCCCAAAAGCGGCTGGCCAGAGAGTTTAGGCGACAATTGAAGTTGGTCCCTGATTTGGCCAACCCAAAGAAGTCAGCTCTCATTTTGTGAATAATGGCACTCATGAGTTTCAGTAAATACAGGTAGTTTGGTCATGAATCTCAGCCGTCCGGATGAGTAGAAAAAGGACCCGAGAGCCTTACATATTTTACAGCCAAAAAAAATTTAACAGGCAGTCAAGTAATGTTTAAGGCATGCAAAAAGCCCACTGGTACTCTCATCTGGTTATTTTATGACCTGGAGGAAGTAGCAATAAGAACGCCTAAAAAACAATGAGATAACTTATCACGACGGCGACGATGGTGCCGATGGATCCGACAGCAGTCCAAGCAATGCCCCAGTCCTGGTACCAAGCATGCGCAACCACCAGCAATATAACAAAGCAACTGCTTATTACAAATGCCGGCTGCCCAGAAAGGGGGTCAAAAAGGAGCCCCTCCTTGACCCAATACGCATGGAAATAGACATTATTTCCAAAAAAAAAATGGCTAAAAACTGGCTTCGCGTAAATGTATCCATTTGTAATGATGTCCTCGTCGCGTGTTTTCTCGGGGTGATGGAAAGCATCGGTCAAGAGGCCAGTCCTCTCGAGGTGTTTAATCTGATCCCTCAATTGGTCGATCTCTAACCTTTCAGAGTCAGAAATCTCCCAATCAATTTTTTCTGGGTAACCGATTTCGATAATATCCGCTCCTAGCTGGCCTCTTGTTCGGAGGCGCTCGGACCCGTGTTCAATCTTGTCGCAAATTTGTACAGGATCGGTGTTGTCGTAATAGCCGTCCATTATTTTTTGCAGGGACGCAATTTGGAACTGAACATCGATAGGTGTCAATGTAGCCTTGAATGAAGTCTTGTCGGACAGGCAACACTCGGTTCTTTGAGCCTGAAGTGGTCACGAAGCGCAACGTTAGTTGACTTAGGAAGAACGTTTCAACAAGAAAGCTTCGAAGTACGTATCTCACCTCGACGAGCTCAATACTTTTGACTCCATACACAGGTAAGAGACGCTTTCTCCAGTGCCCACGTCTATCATACCATGCCGACTGGATTCTCTTCCAAGCTACCACCCTGTTTGGGACGGGCATATCGTGGAGGGCTGTACCAACGGATGCAGGAAATACCTGACTTTGTTGCAGAGTTCCGTAGCAAAGAAAGATATGG
This sequence comes from Cladorrhinum sp. PSN259, assembly GCA_033725935.1. Lineage (NCBI taxonomy): Eukaryota > Fungi > Ascomycota > Sordariomycetes > Sordariales > Podosporaceae > Cladorrhinum > Cladorrhinum sp. PSN259. The sequence continues at coordinate 348,707 of MU867085.1, read as the reverse complement.
TGACGGCCAAGCTTGGCCATTTCATCATCATCTTCTCTCTCAGGAGATTCGTCCTCTGCCGTAGTCATGTTGCTGCAAAGATCCTGGGCACCAGTCGTTGGCTTTGCTGGTGATAGTTTCGACCACATTGCGTGCATAAAACCCAATGCTCGCTCTTTGAAAGCACGGATATTCTCAATACCTACAGCGCGAAGACCTTGACCCTGTTCAGTGTCTGCTCGCAGTGTTTCGGCTGCTTTCTCAAGTTCTTGCTGCCACCTGGGGAGGGGAGGTAGCTTCTTAACAGGTTGCAGGGCTCTCGAGTCTGTAGCATCAGTGCTATTGGCATCGGAATTCAGTCCAGAAGGTAGAATTGCTGTTTCTGGGGCGGAACTGGGAGTGCTGGGACCTGAGGCACCTCTGAAGAGTTCTTCGAGCGGTATAATATGGGTCGACATTTTGCGATGGTGAAGGTCAATTCCAGTGCCAGGTTGAAAGACAGCTAATAGGCACAGGAGCCACAGAAAAGTTCGTGAAAGAAAATGATAACTGTGGACTGAATGATACTCGCTACAGTAATTCTGATGTGAAAGGAGGACGGTTGTGCCTGGTAAAATGCCCATGGCTTAGCCACATGGTCTGCCTGCAGGTGATGAGGGGGCAATTTCTGCGGGGTAAGCACACTTGCAGATGGAAATTCGGGTAGCACGAGTCGCAAAGACCTCCAGCGAGATTGGTGACCAAGTATTATTCTTGTTTATCTCATAGCGTTATCGGCCATAACCGGAAGGTGACCAAGTATTATAAATGTCTGTCTAAATTTTCTTGGCAAAGAGCTGGCTACGACTTAGTGGGAAGCAACCTGGCAAGCTATCCAGACAGTCATGATGGTAGCGATAGAGCCAACCGCAGTCCAGGCTGTGGCCCAATCCCCATACAAATACCATGCCGCTATCAGTACCAGTAAGAAGTTGACGCCGAGAAAGCTCAGCACTCTGCGTGATCGAAGCGGATTGAACAACAGCCCTTCTTCCAATCTGAAGCCTTGCAAGTTGAGATCACCAACACTTGGGGCATACAAGCTATTCAGGTGATAACAGACGCTGTGTACATGGTAAGCTAGAGCTGAGAGGTAGGTACTCAAGAGCAGACTAAAGAAAAGGTTACCCACTCGTGTGTAGTGTAGTAGTATGCACCCGGGATGATATTGTTCCCGTTGGCTAGTTCAGGCTGGTGAAAGAGATGAACCGGAAAGGTAATCATCAACTGCAACAGGAACCTCCTCTGAAGCCGCTTGGTTTGGTCCGTGAAAGCACATCCTCCCAGTCTGTGCGACTCGTCGATGCACAGTTTTGAGTGGGAGTATGCGTTGGCGTGGGGATAATACTGATAACGCGCCGAGTCGCGTGAATCATCCAGAGGATAAAATCCACCATTGTGTTCGACGTTCTTTTCATCTAGGGACTCGATTTCTTGCTTGACCTTGGCTTTTACCGAAGACAGGATTCCGCGCATAGTGTCTCTATCCGAGGCAAAACGGCCTACAAGACGAATCTAGTATGCAAGATATTGATTAGACCAGGTGAAATCTTCAAAGTCCATCCACCTTAGCATGCATCGGGCTGCGACGCAAATCGCGTACCTCTACCGGCTCCATGGACTTCACTCCATAGAATGGGAGAAGCCACTTTCTCCACCGACCTCGATTCTTATACCATGTCCGCTGGATTCGTTTCCATATTTCGACATAATCGCATAGTTCCAGATTCCTTCCGAGCGGTACAGGAATAACGTGGCTGAGATGTTCGGGTCCGAGTTCGCCGTCGCATATAAGCAGACAAGGGGTGCTCTGCATGATAGGGTCAAGGGTTTGAGCAATTCCGTGATGACTTCTGTAGGCCTTTATGTCAAGCTCCCCGGTCTTAATGCTGTGAAGTAACTGAGCGTCGATGGCAGTTTGGTCAATGCCGAAAGCGGTCGTTACAACTTCGGGTTCATCAGATTGTCTCTGTGTCGTGGTACTAGTTGGCGAGGTGTTGGGCGCAGCATTGGCCCTGCGGTTTGATGACAAGGGCGATTGGATTCTCTCATGACCTTGAAGACGCCGAGCAGAATTTTCAAGTTTAGCTTCTGATTGAATAATTCCACGTCGTGATGATGAATTTGCTTTGTTTTGGTGGCCCAGAGGTTGCTCAGGAGGAAGGACTACATGTACTCGCTCTGAAAGTTTGATGCGAGATGTTGAACTCGAAGCCCAAGAGTCCATGGACTCGATTTCCGGATCGGGGGAAGACATGATGAAGTGCTTCAGGAAAGTTGGAGAGAAGGAAAAGGAACGAATGAGGGCGAGCGAGTGGAAATAAATGCGATTGCTTACGGATGTGTTCGGGCACTCGCTGGCAGTCGACAGGGTGACATGCACGCTGCAGTTGGTAAGGCATCACCCAAGCCATTTTCGTGTCCGCAGGATGACTGCATCTGCAGAGGTGATAGGTTGGCGCTGGCTCTGTTCATCTGTGTTGAGCCCATTGGAGTAAAACGTGAATCTCAGTATTTGATTCACACTAAACTTTTGCACACGAGAAGAAGAAAGAAAAAAAGAAAAAAGAAAAAAGAAAAAAGAAAAAAGAAAAAAGAAAAAAGAAAAAAGAAAAAAGAAAAAAGAAAAAAGAAAAAAGAAAAAAGAAAAGTACACTCTTCACTGCATCTCTCAACCCACTATTTCGCTGACTTTCTGGCAGTGAGACCTTATCGGTTAACTTATCAAGAAGAAAAGGATGAAAAGAGGGAAAATGAGGGATAAGGAAAAACCGACACGGTAAAGGGGTAGATGTAAACAAAAGAAGGAAAAAGCAAGGATTAACTCCACAGATCTTTTTATATAATATACCTTTCATTCATAACACATACCATATACATACCCATGAAATCCCCAGCACAATCCTAAAACATCAAGCTAAAAAAAAAACATGGGTATAATTTGTTACGTTCTAAAAAACAGAAAGAAATAGATGCCCATCATACCAATCATGATTACCAGACCGCACCCCAACAAAACCCCATGTTTCCAATGCTTTTTATGCATACAATAAAAAAGGAAAAACACTTTAATAGTCTCTTTTCACACCTGTCTATCATTAACAGCCCTCATTATCCTGGACGGCCCCCTCCCATCAAGCTGCGCCGTACCGACATCAATATTAATCGGCGAGGCGGACGCGGCTGGTGGTGGTCTCAAACCCCGATGGTACTCCTCCTCGGCCGAGCCAACCTCGCTGTAGGTTGTCAGGGTGCTCATCTTTGTGATCTGCGCCGTGCTCGAATCACTGACGTCGGTATTGACGTTGGTCCTGCTGCCCGACCCCAACCTGCCGATAAATGATCTCAGTCCGGTCATGGTAGGCCTGGGTGCGTTGACATGCGGCAAGGCGCCGGCAGGGAGAGGAGGCACGGGGGGCGCCCCGTCATCAGCAGACCGCTCGGCGGCGGTCGGGGGCGGCCAGGAAGCCTTCTCCCTGCCAAAGGTGTAGCCGTTTCGCTTGCTCATGCGCTTGAAGTAGTTTCCAACGTCCGAGACGAACGGATTGATGCGGCGGAGCACCACGATGGCAACGGGGATGCAGGCGCAGAGGATGCCGAGCTCCAGCTCCAGGGCGCCAAACATGACGTTGTTGGCTGCCATGTAGCTGTAGTCTTGGGTGTTGAGCTGCAGGGCGCGGACATATGTCGTTGCAACCGAGGCAGCAGTGGCGCTAGATTAGGTATCATCACGTCAGCGGCCATGTTATTCAGTATAAAAGGAGTTGCAGCGGGGCAGAACTTACATGGCACCGAGCAGAAAGAGCGAGTACATTCCCAGTTTCTTTTGCGGTGAGAGTTGCAATTGGCGAACCATCATAATAGGGATGGCCAGAATGTAAATGTCGGAAAACATGGCGACGGCGCCCTCCGCCACAACAAGCTTGATGTGGGGGTTCGTGCACATGCTGGACTCCTGGGCGAGCAGATACTCGATCGGGTTGTTCCCGGACGGCCACTGCTGTGGATTGCAAAAGACGATCTTGAGGATGATGAAGGTGAGATCTGCAACGATGATGAAGACCATGGCGCCCCATATCATGAAGCTGGCCAGGCGGGAGATGTTGAAGAGCCGGAAGTAGAAGACGAGAAGAGAACACCTGAGCAGTAGACCGCAGACCGTATAGAGGCAGGAGAGGGCGACCGAAGTTTCAACCGTAGCCGGGGTGATCTCGGAGAGGCGGACGTTCCACGAGTGTATTCCGAGGATGCCGCCGTCCTTGCGGACCGAGTAGAAGACAACGCCCGCGTCTGCAATCATGCACAGGGCCGCTGCGATGAGAAGGAAATCGTCGGCACCCGGCTTCCGCATGATAATGAAACGAACGTAAAGTCTTAGAAGAACAAAGATGATCATGGGAACCAGGAAGACGGCAAGAACTACCTCGACAATAGGTCCCCGGGAGGACCGATTGACAAAGTCGCTGACATGGCCCGGAGGAGGGGCAATGATCGGGTTGTTGTACAAAAAGTCTTCAACGCCCGACATCTTTGCTGATTTGAGTTGTTGCTGAGGCCTATGTGCCTACAACGCGGTCGGGTTCATGACACAGAAAGAAGAGAAAAGGGAGAGCAAAATCTTGGATCGAGTGAGACCAAGAGAAATCTGGGGTTTATTAAGAGTTGTTCCTCGGGTTCTTGGCTTGGTATGTCTGTCTGACTGCTGGGGGCTAAGGAAGAAAAGAAGCGCACAAGAGAAATGCATCATGTATTGGTGGGGCGTCTATCCCAAAGCAGAGATGATAGTATGCTATCAGTAAGCCCGGGTGTGGTTCTGATCTCCCAACCAGCGGCACGGATGCAGATGGATCCAATCAAATGTGGGCCTCGTGATTTACTGTATGCTGAATGAGCCTTAGTGTTTTGGGGAAGAGGCACAGCTGGAACCTCCCGAGTGGGGGCGGTGCTGTGGGTTTGTTGTCGCAGCCTGTCCACTCCCCACGAATCCTTGGATTCTGTGCCTTTCCCACGCCATCAACCTACCGTTGAACTAGTACCCGTCTTGGGCACAGGGATGCCGATCGCATCTTCAGCTCTGCATTGCTTTTTTTTTTTTTTTGGCGGCAATGCTATTCTACTTTCAGGCAAAGCGCACGATTCAATCGAACGGGAGCCGGCATTGGCGATCAAAATTAACGGCCTGCTAGTGTTGAAGAATGTTGGTCCCAAGGGAGGCTGGGGATGACTTTTGTAGGGTTCGCTTCCATGGCGAGATGAGACCAATGTAAACAAAGGCTCAAGGGGGCTCGCCTTGTGTACTAAACCGGATAAATTGCCGTGGGTTGCATTCCGACACGCGCATATGGAATCTCACTGGCACCGTGTCACAAAAGAGATGCCTGGAGATGCCATTGCCACCAAAACACGTGGTTGGCCAGCACCAATCGTCTTGGAGGAACCCTTGTTCATGTTGACAGTTGGGCTGCAAAAAAGGGCACAGCATAGAGACAGTGCCCGATACAGTGTGCATAAGAGGATCTGACTTGGAATCAACACCAAACCAACAACATGTGGGAAAAAAGAAAGAATAAGGTTAAAAAGTGGCTTAAATCGCTCTTGATCAATGTTCTTGAGCATCTTCTTCCCGTCACTGCCTCTGAGCTTGCCATTATGATCAACCCGGTTTTGCTGGCAGGACTCCTGCTGGTAGTCCCCTACCTCTACTCGCTCTACCGCAAGCTGCACTACAAACGCTTCAAGCAATATGCTAGCATCCCACAACTTCCGAGTAGCCTACTTCTGGGTCATCTAAAGCACCATGGGCGAGTTTATGAAGCTCGTTCCGCCAGATGCCCACCCAGATCTCATATTCGCAAAAATGTGCGAGACCATCGGCGAGCCACCCTTGATGCTTGTCGACTTTCGACCAATCAACAAGCCCACGATCTTGGTCACAGACCACGAGATCATGGAGCAGATTTCCAAAGCCTCCAAGAAATATCCAGCCAGCGTTCCCAAGATTGACTTTAGCCACTTCCGGCCACTTCTCGATGATACATCTATTCTAGCTGTCGATTACGACGAGTGGAAACCCCTCCGACAAAGATTTTCTCCCGGGTTCGCACCGCAGCATCTATTGACTCTTCTCCCAGCCATTTTGGAAGAGGCCAACGACTTTATCGCCATCCTGGACGACTACGCAAAGACCGGGCAGGGCTTTCCTCTGATGAACCTGATCATGAACCTCACCTTTGATGTCATCGGCGCCGTCGCCATCGGAGTCAAGCTCAACTCCCAATCAAAAGACCACCCAGGCGAACTGATCCAACTCTTTCAACAGCTCCTCAAGACTTATCTCGACGACAAGGCCGACCTCCCCTGGTGGGTAGTCCCGCACGTCGCGCTCAAACGCAAAATCTACGGCAAACGCATCGACAGAATAATCCACTCCATCATTCGCGACAAGTGGTCAGAATGGAAGAAATCCTCTTCCTCTTCCTTTTCCAACACAAAAGACAGGAGCATCCTCTCCCTCAGTTTCCAGGAGCACGCCGGCGCCGACAAAAAAACACTTTCTCCCGCAGAAGTAACCTCAACCTCGGACCAGCTCAAAACCTTTCTGCTCGCAGGACACGACACGACCTCGACCGCCGTGTCATGGATAATCTACGAGCTCTCCCTTTCGCCCAGGGTACTCAGCCTCGTCCGCGACGAGCTCGTTTCCATATTCGGAGGTTCCATCTCCAACCGGGAGCACATAAAATCCTATCTCCTCGCCAACCCGACCCTCCTGAATGAAATGAAATATAGTTCTCTAGTCATCAGGGAAACCCTCCGTCTTCATCCGCCCACCGGCTCGGCACGCACCTCCTACTCAAACTTTACAGTCACCACGCCGGACGGGATTGAGCATAATTTAGATGACGCAATCATATACATGTGTAATGCCATAGCGCAGCGAGATACGAGCGTCTACGGCAAAGATGCACACGAATTCAGACCGGAGAGATGGACGAGCGAAGAAGCAAAGAATTACCCCGCGTCAGCTTACAGACCTTTTGAGCGGGGTCCGAGGGGGTGTATAGGACAGGAGTTTGCCATGATTGAGATCAAGACTATTCTGGCGATCGGGGTGGGACGGTACGATTTTGTAAAAGTTGGGTTGGGGGAGCCAGAGTTGGAACTTAGTGGGAACGCTGTTATGGGAGAGGATGGACGGTTAAAGGTTATAGGGAGGGGAATGAGTTTTATGTGGTGAGTATTTAACTGTGATTTGAGATACTAAAAAGGTATGGGGGAAAAAATACTGACTGAAGCAGACGAGGCAGATTACTTCGAAGCCGGTGGATGGGATGCGGATGAGGGTTGGGTTTGCCGCTGCCCATTGAACGATTGAGGGGTGAGGGCTTGGATACACGTAATTATCCGGGGGTTAATGGAAGCAAATAAGGTAATACATGTGTATACAATATCATGAGAACATTTCAGATACAGGTGAGGGCGCGGCTGATGGTGCTTGGAATCCAGTCAGCTATCACACCGCGTGGCGGGTGTTATGTTACCCCTGAACATAAACCCCTGAAAGCCGTTGGCATTGATGTTGGCTCGACACAGTGCGAGACACTGCTTCAAATGCAAGATAACCAGCCCTTGACGCCAACATCATCAACTTCATCGTGCAGCTTAATGATCCCTTCTGATTGTGTTTATCCGAAAGGGGATTGTGGGTTCATTCCGGTACAATCTTCTTCAAGTATCGAATCATCTCCATACTACATGTAACATTAACCCCCCTACAGCTCGGATCAGCGAAGTTCCCTTCGTAACCAAAGGAAACGCCCGATACCTCTAAGAATTAAATTCCGTCTAGCACGCAAACCGCTGAGACCAAAAAAAATCTATCGATCGTCGTGCCCTGTCCTATTATTATACCCCAAGTCCACGGCAGAAACATCTTTCCCTCGGCGTCAAAACCAATCACGACGTGATGACCTTTCTCAGCAGTAAACTGAGTCATTATAAGAGGAAGGGCCCCATTTGGTTGGGGAAGGTGAGTTGGGTGGTGGTGACATTGTTGGGGAGTATAGCCAGGAAGAGGGCGAAGAAGACGGTGTAGGTTTCCACCACCTTGAATGACAAGACTGAGTAAACGAGGAAATATCTTGACTCGGACTCGGTAGGTGATGATCTCAGGCTTCAAGCCAGCATTTAAATCGTGGTGTCACTACATGTGAAAGCCGGGTGGTGGCGACAGCCACACAATATTCGGTGCTATCCTTATACAAGTCGGCCTTGGAAAGATCGTCAGCTCGTGTGTGCAAAATCTCGACGTTATAGTACATGATATCAGTCAGCAATCATGTCATGGCCCGGCGTGGTAAGTGAGCTTCGATGGGATCATTGATGAGATTAACGCGGGGTAACCGAGCGAGCGAGTCCAGCCCGCGGATTACGGATAATATTAATCACATTAAAAATCCAAGCGTGTATAAATCCCATGATATACAATAACAAACAAGTAACACCAACCAAGTCCCCAAACTCCGCGCTTCCTAGCTTTCCCATATTAAGCACTATTAAGCTTCTGAGCAGCCAACTTTTTGTTCAGCTCCTCGTCCTGCCTGACCTTCTTCTTGCCGAAGTGGACCTTGATCAAGACCCCCAGAGCAGTAAGGAAGACAGAAACGATGGGAGCAACAATGCCAACGATGGCGCCGGTACTGAGTCCCCCCGAACCTCCGGACTTGCCATTGGATGTCGAGGTGGGCTCGGAGGATGATCCAGCTTGTGTGGGATCCGACTTGCTGTCGACGGGGCTTTGGCCGGTGGTAGCGGTGTTGGCTGCATTCGCGGCGCCTGAGTGACCCCAATGTTAGCACACCCAATCTACATGTACACCGTCGTGGTAAAATGGTATCGTACCTTGTTTTGACTGAGTCGGCGCACTCCCAGCAGCAGTAGTCTTGGCAGGTACGGCAACAGCAGCCGTAACCTCGAACCCATTGGCCACGCAGTAAGAGTTGTAAACACTGATGGCGGTTGCAATATCACCAGTCGCCGGCCCAACAGTGCAGCGAGCATCACAGCAGGTGCTAAGATGCTTGGTTGCCGCAGGCGCCAGATCGGTTCTGCAGAGACACTCGTTCTGATATGGGTATCTGCATCCGAAGAGGCCGATGAGATCGCCGCTGCCGTTCCAGAGGAAGCAGTCCCGTGCGCATTCTCTCATGGCTTTGAAGGGATTCTCGGATGCAACAGAGACGACGTTGGCGGCGAGTGTGGTGGATAGCAAAGAGAGTGATACTAGTGCGAACTGGAGGGATTTGGACCCGCCGGTGAGGTAGTGGTGAAGCATTGTCGGCTTATTCAGACAGTGAGCGTCAGAGAGTTTTGACTTGATGAGATGGAAGATGCCACGAAAATGAACAAAGTTTAGAACAGAGAGACAACAAAAGAGAATGAAAAGGGAAAAACTGAAAAGACAAGATCAACATCCTCATCAGGGGCGTCCATCTTCTTTTTGCAACATACCACAAGAAGCAAGAAAGGGGTCCAGGTCTCGAACACCTTGGCATGCAATGCATCCCTTCAGCTGCCAAGCCAAATTGTCTAATGTGGCGCTGATGGTGGAAGATATATTGAACGCCTTGGGCGGGAGGACTTCGGAAATCCACAGGTTTGGCAGTCAGCCGCATAATGGAAGATGCCGCATCACGTCTCTCTTCACATGCTACTGCTCACATTTCAGATTCATGCAGGGGCCGCGGCAAGGGGAAAGAGGACTCGGACTGGAAGCGCCCGCATACTTTTCTTTTTTCTTTTCAGCAAATGGAAGATCCCCTTATCATGTCGCGCTGTGTTTGAGTGGCACAACATGCATTGGGCTTCCGGTTCATCGTCTGCCGTCTCGGTCGCGGTTGAGGTGACACAAACTCTGACATTGATGATACCCCGGACTGTCACAAATATTATACGGCGTATGACTGTTGACAGTTTTTTATGGGGGGGTTTTTTTTTTGGTTTTTTTTATGTTTTCTATCGGAGATGGAAACAAACAGGGAAGGTTTCAGACTTGCAGAGCCCATAAGTAGGGGGGCGCTCAAACCGAGACACTGAGAGACATTCCAAGTAACAGGCTTCTGTGGTCGAGTGGCGTCGCTGGTACCCGCCCTTTTCAACTTTGGCTCACTCCCAGGCTCAAAGCTTGTGGGATAAGTTTACGAGCCGTTACTAAATCCAAGGTGGGGCCCCGGGAAGATGTGATCATCTCACTCCAGCCAGGACAAAAATCGAGAAAGAACCACCAGGTAGCCATGCACTTGTTTGGTTCAGTTTCTTCTTTTTTGGATTATAAAAGTTCAGAAAGCAAATTTGCTTAAACCTCTAAAATTGTAAACCTTTTGATCTACAAATATCTGTGATAGGTAATAGCATTATTGCACAAAGAAAACCACATGGTCCTATGCGAGGAGGCTCACTCCCGATCTGTCGAATCAGCCTCTGTTAATCGCATTACTTGAGCCGAGTACCCTTCACGTTTTCATTTTCAGCTTACATCTTTCAACAGGGCATGTTGAATTTTATTTCTCCGTCCCAACTATGCTCCAAGACTGTTTTTCTCCTTATGGAATTGCTTTGTTGTTGGATCAAAAGAAGAGCAGGTATGACGTCAATGGGCTTTAACTAAGGACATGTAGAGACAACCAATCAGCAGTCAGGTTGCCACTCACATCCCCGGGGTCGTGCACCAAACGCGTGTCTGCCTGCCCGCGGGATGTGCGCTGGCACATGCAATCATGCATCGACCATCCTTCATCTTCACCCTTCGTCTTATAGCTTTTTTTTTTTTCTTTCTTTTTTTTCCAAAGGAACACCATCACCCAACCCAAGTGTTTCCGACGAATCACTTCGATGCGCAGTATTAGGTCCACGCTTGCAGGCTGAACATGGACGGGACCAAAAGTTCAGCGCCAGCCGGCCAGACGTCCAGCGCTCGAGTGGCAAAGGTGAATCACACGACGGTTACGGCCAGATACAATAAGAAGGTGCTGCGCGCTCTGCAAGGAGCACTGTTGAAGAATCCCGAGGCCAACCTCGCCGACCTTCTTTCCTCTTCATACCCCAAGCGGCTCAAGTCGTTCAAGGAAGCAGGTGGGAATGCTCAATGCATCAAACTCTCGCTCGCCTTGCGAACCCGGCCCTGACTCAACTTGGACTTTGTAGATGCCCAGCCTAGCAAATCCCCGCGACCGCTCCCCAGCCATGACATCCGCTCCAGGCTCCACGGTACCAATCCTGCAACCATTGCGCGCGAGTTGTCTTCTGAGCTCCAGGATCTTCTCGGACACTATGAACAGCTCTCCGAGGCTGTCATCAAGCTGTTGGATGAAAGCAAAGTACTCTACGCAAGCGCGTGGGCGGCTTCTTGCATGGTCTTCCATGTTAGCGACGGAATCGTCGCAAAAGTCACTCTCGAGGAGCACATCACAACCGAGTACCGGACCCTGCAGTACCTGCAGGAACACTTGCCGCACTTTCCAGCGCCACGCTTGCATGGCGTGATCCGCATCGGGCGGTATGGCCTGCTGTTCACCTCCTTCGTCTCGGGCCTCGACTTTGAGAAAGTGTGGCCCCAACTGGACGACGCCCAGAAACGCTCCATCAGCACCCAGCTTGACAAGCTCCTCATCGACCTCCGATCCCTTCCCTTTCCACCAAACACACCGCTTGGTGGGGTAGGCGGCCAGGGCTGCAAAGATGGAAGACGGGGTGTACGCATCAGTCCCAAGCCGATCCTGGACGTCGGCCAGTTCCAAGATTTCATCTTTACTGGCTCCAAAACGGCCTCGCACATGTACACTCAATTCCTGCGATCTCTGATGCCCGCATCCCCGGCAAAAGTTGTCTTCACCCACGGAGACATCCGACCGGCAAACATCATGGTGCGCCAGGACGAGGAAGGCTCTTGGACCGTCGTTTCCATCATTGACTGGGAGTCTAGTGGCTTCTATCCCGAGTGCTGGGAATGCGTCAAAATGACCAACAACCTAACCCCTAGGGATGGGGATGACTGGTATCTGTTGCTGCCCGAGTCCTTGTCGCCACGGCAGTTCGCAGTGGAGTGGCTGATAGACAGGATATGGGATCGCAATCTGGAGAACAGCTAGATGGTGATCTCTCCTATTGCATGTATTCAATCTTTAGGAAAACAAAGATCAACTCTTGTCTGACTACTTGTTTGCGGGAGATGGCGGATGAACGACTCCTCGACAAGATCCAGACACTCGGCGACGACAGACAAACATACGTTGACAAGTCAGAATAAGTACCTACATGTATCTCTTGCACGAAGATGCAGAGAGACTCTTGGCTCCGATATTAATGAGACCTCCGGACCATCACAAGTATTAGCTCACTATTCACAGCGTTTTTCTTTGTTTTGTTTATACCGGAGATGGAAACAAACCGGGAAACGGTAAATACTATAACCAATATCCACCATCGACAGCCGCAGGACTGCATATGAGCCGTGTGATCATCTTGATCGTGTAGTGCTCACGACCTCGTTGTTTGCGAATCTGATTACACAAATGCCAGCGTCGGTTGTATTCAGCAGATCGTAGCTACTGCAGGTCCCATCTATGTTGGCCAAGTGCACCTGAATGGTTCGGATTTCTGCCGCCCCAAATCTCATTTACAGAATTTTGTTGAATAGGTAGACGTATCGAATCTGATTAATAAGCGCTGCGGCTTTACTCAATATGAAACATGTCGGTCCACCACTCCTTCTCGAGGCCTCCTACCACACTTCCATACATACAATTATGAATATAGCTGATGCTTCGTTAGAAACAATTCCACACGGATAAAGAGTGTGCAATGAGGGTTACATACCATTCGCCAATGAATTTGTAGCAACCTGGAGTCGTGGGTCTTAAAACATAGGGAACTGCGCCTCCTGGGAAGACTGCAATTACGTCACCATCCAAAGCCTCTTTAGGCACGAGGCCTAGGTGGCCACCTAACGTGATGACTATCTCTCGTCCTTCTAGGAAGTGGAAGTCCTGAGTCCTAGTGGGTGGGGTTGGACCGGCCTGATGCAACCTGAAGTGTTCCTCTTCTTCTTCGTCCCTAGACCACAGATCTAGTGTTCGGAACAATCCTTCCTCCTGTTCCAGAGTTATTGGAGGAAACGGGTGGCCTTGGAATTCACCAGAGATCAGTCGTTCCCCTGGGGGCCATTGGTTTGCCAAGAGGGTCTTCCATCGAGCTTCTACACTACGTTGTGAGGAGCGGAGGGAAACTTGATCACTGCTGATTCTTCTGAAAAGCTCTCTCAGTGATGGATTGTCTAGTCCATATACATATCCGCGCCCTGTTGGTCGATTGATGATGCGGTCAAAGCACAAGCCACGTAGGCTAAGGACTGTGTCGGAGGCTGACTGGATGATGGCAGTGGTTACGTCACCACAAGCATTGTATGTTGTGAATGAGTTTCTGCCATCGAACACGCCCAGCAGCAACGGCTTTCTCCGGTTGACTAATGAATGCAATGGGAGCACCCACGATGGCAATGTTAATGAGCTGTTAGGGTCATGATAATACGCGGAGTTTATGGAAAGAGTATCGAGTCTTTGATACTTTTCTAACATCCAGCGTGTGGTGGCTATGAACAGACTTTCCACAGGAATAGTATAATCGGGCATGAAAGTCGGCGGTAGAATATCGTCGGACCAGCATAAACGAAGAACTGTGTAAAGTATGTCTCGGCCATCTAAACATTTGTTGAACCGAAATCTCCAGAGAATGGTAGGAAGTTCTAGTGTACGCCCGTGATGGTAGTCGTGCCTTGTTCGGGTCATCTCCTTCGCTACTTCCCATCCTGGGGTGTTCTGCAACTCAAGCCATCCAGACGTCAATTTTTGTGCTTCAGATAAGCTCTCCCTAATCGTGGGCTCCGCTGATGCCAGTTGCTCGATAATGTTAAAATTGAATGAGAGTGTGCCGAAAAGAATGACTGGCGTGACTCCAGGACTGACCTCCTCAATGACGCATCGCCCAGTCCACCAGGGGTCGTTGAATATGCGGCGGATAAATCGCCAGCCTCTCCGTCTCTCTATTTGCCGGAGTTTCTTCATTGCTTGTGCTCGGGTTGTTGAATCTGTATCCTCTGTAATGAGTGGCACAGCTGCCGCACTTGCTTGTGCCAATAACTGCACAGCATGGTCGTCTGCTTCCGCATCGACAGAGCCGGCAAGCCCTATCACCACCTCTCGAGCTCTACAAAAGATCTCAGGCATAATCATGACTTGGTGAGAGATTTCGCAGTAATCGCTCTGGTTCATGCATAGAGAGTCAAGCCATATTGCCGTGTCGGTGTCATCTGCCCGTGACCTCAAGGTTTGCAGCAACTCCAATTGTCTGGGATGTACTTGAACACGGTGTCCTTCAACCGTTACGACCTCAAAATTTGGGTTGCTGTCCCAAGAATACGAAAGAGCTTGATAAGGCTGCTCTGTAGTTTCAAGGTCGACGGTAATAAGCCGGCACCTTATTGTCGTCTCAGGATCGATAGACGGAAGGAGCCGCAGTAGCCTCACCAGCATTCCAGGCCCTTCGAGCGGTGTATGCACGTAAGAGTCTGTAGATGTCGCCGTAGATGATCTCGCAAGACGTCTTGGGGGCGAAAATAAGGTTTCTGACGGCTGCCAGATGCTCTGGATCCCATGGTTTGCCGCGGGAGGTTGTGTTTGGTCACAAAAGTCTTCGCTATGCCACGCATCTGGCGGACAGAACTCATCGAACTCAGAATTAAAAAATGGAATGTTGATAGCTGATAATAGTGTGCGCAAGGCCTGTGCATTAGAACGTATCAGGGCTGGAAGTGCGCCGTCCAAGGCCGTCATCTCATCATGTGCGGCATCCAAGCTTGTCGTAAGATCCGAATGGTCTCTAGCCATGGAGAGCGTTTGTTTCAGTATGCGAAACAACCGAATGGCTTTTCTTCGTAGCACCGTTGTCGGCATCGTAGGGAGACATTGTTCTGGCGGGGTGTCGACATGATCCTCCCAGTGATACCAAGCATATCTCATCAAGGGGAAGTCCGAGTGGCGTAACTCATAGTTGTTATAATGGTACAAGTATGAAAAGCAGCTCTGTGCCAGGAAGAGATGAGATTCGCTCTCATTGAGAGCGAAGCTTTGGGTTGCTGGAGGAAACTCAGTCTTCCGGTCGCCAAGTCCCAGGAGGAATTCTCGGAGAGACGCATGAGTCAAAATGACCGCATGTGTTCTAGGCGTAATCGTATCTTGATCTGAAGAAATGCCGGGCTGAATTAGGATCAAGTCTCTTGTCAATTCGAAGAAATCCGATGGAGACATCCGGTCTCCAAGTACGGGGCTTTCTGACGGGTTTAGTGCACAAGCGTCAATCATCTCCTCAATATAGAGTTGGCGAGACGAAAATGCCACCCATTTCAGTGCCGTAGAGGCTTGCGTAGTATCGAATTCATCGATTTCTTGGAGCCTCTTAACGTACGTCCCATCCAGATCTGGCGGGAGACTTTCGAGCGCTCTGAAGATCTTGGACGATTTCACAGGCGGTTTTATCCGCTTCAGCGCCTGGAGTTGCAAATAGGCCCATCGAAACCTAGTAACAAGAAAGAGGGTTAGTTACTGCATGTGATAACCAAGCTGTTCATGCACACTGTCACGTACATGCCGTTGGCTTCAACAGCCACCCTCTGCTGAATGGCGTCTTTGGTATTCTGGTCAAGCTTGCGTAGCGGGGTGTGTGAGTTCACTTCGTTGGAAATGAACATTTCAATATCTGACTGTATCAAAGTCATGTCAAGGTCGATTTGCTTCCAAACTGCGACGTTAGGCAGAGTTGGAATATGGGATGAATGGCGGCCGGCCATGAGAAAACGAACATTCTGCAGTTGAAGTGAGATGATTGGGTTAAGAGCCCGAAATAAATCATTTCGGGTTGACCACTGAAGCTCATCAAGGCCGTCAACCAGAAGATAGAACTCTGGTGTTTCTTCGCTGCTTTGAACCGTAGAACTTGAAGTCGACGCCGAGACCATCTCCAGCAACGTTTTGGCCAGTTCATGTACCGTTGGAAATCTTGGTGGAAATCTGTCGTTACATGATTTGTAGAGAGCCTGAACTACATTGGGGACCTCTGGTGGAGGGCAGAGCTGAACAATTAGTTGCCTCAGAACCTGGGCAACCTCATTTCCAGAAGGCCCGCGTGACGTGCAGTAGAAGTAACCGACGTAGCTGTGTTTTTTCGTTTTGCACAGTTTCCCGACCTGCTCCACTGCAAGTGAGATGAGGACTGTTTTGCCACAGCCCACTGCTCCAAGGTCAGCTTCTGCGGCGATTCTACCACAGTCCGGGGTTACATTATTGAGCCAACCTACCTTGGCCATGATAAGAAATCAGAGGGAAGCGTCCAGCAAGCCAATCTTGAAACAAGCTTCCATTCACAAACCATAAACCGGTACCTGGCTCTTGGCTATTCCTTGCCTCGCTATGGATCAACTGCTGTAGTCGAATAGCTTCGTCCGGTGGAGACAGAAATCGGACTACTCTCAGCCACTGGCTGTCAACCTCATCATCCGATGAAAGACCATAATAGTTTTTCAAAGTGACATTTCCGATAAGTTGGACCGCACTGCCGGTCGCAGAAGCAGTGGTGACGTGTACGTTCCCCGCTGATGTGGCTGCCATTCCTGTCTCGCTACCGGGGGTTGATTGATAGCAAAGAACAATCGCCGCAGCCAGATAAGGCTACGTGCTAAATTTAGAAGGTTTAGTAACAGCGGCAACGAGCAGTCAGTAGTGAAGACCATGAAAATTGCGGATTTGTGGTGTGAGGGTGCAAAGCAAGACATGGACATCTTAAGTGGGAGAAATTAAGACGGCCTCCTGGACTTTCCTCGCCCTGGACGTGCAGGAAAGCTCAAAATTTCCCCAATAAGTGGCGTTTAGAGGCTCTAGCTGCCGCAGCTTTCCCCACCCCCATTGGCGTGACAAGAGATTTGGTCTGTCCGTTTGGGTGCCATGTCGAGCCACTCGGAATGAGCGACTGGATCCCGCGTCTGTTACTGCCTGCTGCTCTCTGTAACACCCCGCCAGTCTCTGCCTCATATCATTTGTCAAGATACGCTCAGATCCGTGGAGGAGTTTTACCGGCCCCGAAAAGAGGGGTATATATGCTGTCCACGACGACAGAGACGGTGGAATCTTGGTTTTCAAATTGCTCTCTACAGCTTTTACTCAATTGATCACGAAGTTGTGCCCGGTTGACACCATATTCCCCATTAGAGATACCCACCCACCTTGGACCCGAAGACTTTGCGCAAATATTACGACGATGGGTGACCCTGTTGGGGCCGTCGGAACCGCAATTGCTGTGGCCAGCCTACTCTACAACACATGCCAGACGATCTGCGACGTCATTGGGAGCTACAAGAAGGCTCCCAAAGAATACCATGACCTGTCAGCAGACCTCGAGGGACTGTCTACGGTGCTGGCCTCTTTGCGAAGTGCGCTTCGGGGCGCAGATGACAACACCTTTTCGCAGGAACAAAGGGACAGCTTTGCGGAGCTTAAATTACCACTGATCACATGCAACAGGGTCTGCGAAGACTTTCATTCCAAGCTGTCGGACCTGAAGTCTCACTCAAACCAGACCCACACAAGCTTTTGGGATCGGCTGCGGCTGCATTTCAACAAGAGTGATGTCAGTCTGCTGAGAGAGAAGCTGAGTAGTACCCAAGGCACCCTCCAGGTAGCCTTGACTCTGTCAAACCTGTAGACCCACCCTCATTATCCATCTCGACGGGGCCAAAGTAGCAATGCTAATAAGCCGCAGGAAAGTCGTTACTCAGAGCCAGACCACCCTTGACACGGTCCAAGCCACGACAGCCACGACACTCAGCGAGTTTAACGGCAAGTTCGAAGCCTTGACCACTGCAGTAGAGTCGCTCTCCATTGCCGGAGTGACCATCAGCCCGCAAGACGTCGAGCTAGTGAAGCGCACTCTAGACAAGCATGGCGAGCTTCTAAAGCAGTGCATGAAGTTCTGCATCAGCGCTCTAAATGCGACCACGACCACGCCCGCAACACGAGTCAAGTATGCTAAGGCGAAAAATAAGGCCGAACAGTTCATTGGGAATCTGGGCTCTGAGGCTAACGCTAATGTCCCGGATGTCATCGTTGATCAAGCTGAGGCTGACTCGTCTGTAATGGGTATCGGGAATATTAGTGTTGAAGCCTTAAAGGTGCTGAAAGGCATGAAGTAACCAAGCGTGGAAACTAGTGGATATGTTTTCCATAAATGTAAATAATATATCTTACTGGTCTAGTCAAAGGACATCGGGATACATTACTGGTAGTCGGGGTGGGAAATAACAGTTGTACAGAAACAACAGTTGCAGAGTTAAATTTAGTTTCTTGATATATAACCGTTGGAAATTTGCCAACCGTTATGGCAAACAAAACCGTTGCCATGTTGGTTACCACACTAGCAGGGGGTATTCTGCAGCCATAAACCTTCTTTTATTTACTTCTACCTACCCAGCTGCCTTCACACCCACCTGAGTTCCTGCCTACCTACAGTACCTTACTTACCTGCCCACCCACCTACCTACTACTCCGCCGTGCCGCCAACTGTCCAGGAATGAGCCCCACACGCTATTCACTTTTCCTGTGCAAGTTTCGGCGGCACGGCGGGGTAGTTGGGATGGCCGGGTAAAGTAAGTTTGGAACCAACGCAATTCCCTCTTACCTTGTATGTTTTGCCTATCTAGCGTTTGCAACCCCGAACTCACCAGTTTTGTTCATCTCTCGCTTCCATACCACTCATTATCGAAAAATTACATCGACCATGACTGGCTCGGACGTCTATGGTTCAAAGAGCACCACCGAGCATGCCGCACAAGGTGAGTTCTCCTTATCGACTTTGACGCAATATCGGCAGGCAGCAGCATGATTAACAATATCAGAGGCGCCGTTTAATGAAACGCACTTGACCGACCGTCAAAAACGGCTCGAAGACAAGAGAAAGATGGTAGCAGCCATCAATTCGGGCCTGCTTTCTGTTCATGACGACGACAACGGTGGGAACGAGCTCGAGGGACCCTTGGTAGAGCCGCCCTTGACCGATCGCCAACGACGGCTGGAGGATAAGAAAAAGTTGGTCGCTGCCATGAACTCGGGCCACGACCATGACGATGACGACGAACCGGAGTCAGCCCAGCGACAGCCAACTGAAGCCTCGGCAGAGGAGTCGCAACAAGTCGATGACAAAGATTTCGAACCATGCATTTTCTTTGTGTACGGGACCTTGATGTATCCCGAAGTTCTGATGGCAGTGACCATGCTGGACAACTTGCCTCAACTGCGGGATGCATGGATCCAAGGTTTCGAGATGAAGATGTGGAACGGGATATACCCAGTTCTTATACCCAACGAGGGCGCCGCTCAAGGTAGTCGCATCAACGGCAAGGCCTGGCGAGCCACCAACTTGGCTCAATGCCTGCGGCTTCAGCGCTACGAGAGGTCGGCCTACGAGGCTGCTGACTGCCAAATCCACCTGAGGGAGGGTGAGGAGGACAAGCCCGTCAAGGGCTTTGTTTTCCAATGGGCCAAAGATCCGAAAAGTGCCGAGCTGGTAGAGGGGACCTTTGATCTGGAGCACTGGCAAAAGACTCACAAGACTCCCATGTTCTAGAATAAACCATCAAGAGAGCCAATAATCAGTTATATTTACGACCCTCTTCCTTTCCTCCTTTCTCTTGGTCCAATTCTTCGTGCGCTCGAGCCCTATCTTGGTCTAACATCGGCGGCAGTCACTCCCAGGCTCACAGTTTGTTGGATAAATTTTTCGAACTGTCATCAGCGCCTCGTAGAATCCTCAGAGATTCATTAAGGGGCAACCGGATTTAATTAAAGCTTTGATGTTGCAGCATATAGTGATTTTGCAAGTAATGAATGTTCTATTTCTTAATGTGTATAAGTAGATTTTGAAGTTGCACACTACACAGAGGCGATGTAGGTATTAATGGTAAAAAGGGGTAAAAGGGGTAAAAGGGGGGCTCGCCAACTTGACTTTGTAACGAGGTTTCATTTCATAATAAGCAGCCATAAAGATGGCTCCTAACGAGTTACAGTCTTATTCTTTTCAGGAACGTCAATAGTCTCTACTCTTCCTACCACATCTCTACTTACAGCGACAAATATCGCCATAATAACGCAAAAAATATCAACCCAAAAGGGAGCAAGATATCATAACCAGAAGGCATGTACAATAACGTACATTATAAGCGAGTGACCCATATAAGTGAGTGACCCACTTCCTTCGCGACGTGATACCTTAACACTCAACAACAATTTCTTCAACCATCCAAGATGCCTTCTCATTCAAATGAAGCCCACATAATTTTAGCCCTCCAAGCGCTTGAAAACGACAAGAATCTAAGCGAACGAGCCGCAGCCAAGATCTATGGAGTCGATCGTAAGACTCTAGGGCGTCGACGCGCTGGCCGGCCTGCACGACGCGATATTACGCCCAAATCGCGCCGGCTCACAGATTCCGAAGAGAAAGCTATTATTCAATATATTATTGAGCTAGTTACGCGATCTTTTCCACCAAGGCTCCGTAGTGTGGAAGATATAGCCAACCATCTATTACGCGTACGCGACGCGCCCCCTATCGGCAAGCTCTGAGCACATAACTTCGTCAAACGCTAGCCAGAGCTCCGCACGCGTTATTCGCGTAAATACGACTACCAGAAGGCCAAGTGCGAAGATCTAAAGATTATTAGCGCGTGGTTTACCCTCGTACGGAACGTTAAGGCTAAATACGGTATTATAGATAATAATATCTATAATTTCGATAAGGTTAGGTTTATAATAAGCATTATCTTCGCGGGCATGGTCGTTATAACCTCAGATGGCCGTAGTAAGGCTAAGCTAGCATAGCCTAGTAACCGTAAATAGGCAACGGTAATCTAGGGTATTAATGCCCTTAGCTAGGCTATCCCTCTATTTATTATCTTAGCCGTATAATACTACCTCGCTAACTGGTATACTGAGTGTAACCTCCTAGCCGACTAGCGCATCGTAACCACCGAAAATGGCTAGATTACTAATACGGTAAGCCTTAATTAAATCAAGCACTTCGATTTCTATATAGCACCTTATACGAAAGGTAAATACCGATTATTAATCCTTAACGGCCACGATAGTCACCACTTAACGGAATTCGAACTCTATTGCTAGCAGAATAATATTATTACGCTATATATACCTCCGCATTCCTCCTACCTCCTCTAGCTACTTAATGTTAGCTGCTTTAGGCCGTTAAAGCAGGCGTATAGTCGCCAGATTAAGGACTTAATACGCGCGTATATTAACTACGTAAGTAAGCTCGAGTTCCTTTATACCTTTCGCAAGGCCTTCTATACCTCTATTACCGAGAGGAATATCCAGGGCGGCTTTATAGAGACTAGCCTTATACCGTACGATCTAGAGAGGGTACTTTCTAAGCTAGATATCAAGCTTCGTACGCTAATACCCCCGCCCTTACAGCCTAGCACTGCCTACACTTAGGTCTTCCAGATACTATATAACCTTTAAGAAGCTAAATCGCAATTAACGCTTATTAAAACTCGCATTACTAACCATTAAAATAGCTCCCCAACTACAATATTAGCTGCTATAGACCAGCTTAAGAAGGGTATAATAGCTATAATGCATCGAGTGGCTCTCCTCGAGTCAGAGGTCGCTTCGCTCCGTAAGGCTAATGAGGCATTAAGCAAGCGCCGGAGAGCTAAAAAAACACGTATATAGCTTAGAGGATCACTTACTATATAGGGTGCACAGGAGGTACTTGGTCAGGGTAACATTAGTAGAGAGGGAGTGCAAGAAACGCAGTTAGGTAATAATAGTATAGGGGAGGGTTATGCGAGGGTTCGGTGCTATAGTGTATGCGGCAAGCCTGGACATAACGCGCGCACTTGCCAGGAGGCTGGAGAATCATCTGATTCAGCCGTTTCTGATGTAATTATAGTTGGTTCTTAGTATCGTGGCTATATAATTGAAGATAGTTACTATGGGTTTGTTAGAGGTGGGTCATTCACTTATATGGGTCACTCGCTTATAATGTACGTTAGAGATACCAAATCCAAGGCGATGAGGACACTAAAGAGTATCGTAACCCAAGTGTACTTGGCTCGAATGAGTCGTCCCAATAGTGAGCGGTTGCCTCCAATGTCGGTCTGACTGGCTGACCGCTCTTGACTAATAACGAGTAGGATGAAGAGGAAACAGTTGAGCGGCTGATATCCCAGTGCATTCGAGGCAAAGTTGCCAAGGAGCTCCATTGTCGTCATGGCACTGACTTTGATGTTGGTAAAGATCATGATAGTAAGGGGAATGACCTGCGCGGAAGCTAGCACCACTGCTCCACGCATCCCCGGAGACTCCGTAGCGTACTTCCGTAGCAAGGCCTTGGAGTCGACATCATGTAGCCCGATCGAGGGCATAAAAAACCCCGGCCGCTGTGGGTGAATATGTGGTGCTTCCAGAGATGCGGAAACGTGCTGTGTTATGGTCCCGTTGGGATCGGTTACAGGAAACAAGGTCTCCAAAGGGACAGAACCTTCTACCTCGGAACCATGAGTCCCTGGGGCGTCGTCGCTGGTTGTATCTATAGTTCATCTTGTGTCAGTCCAGACGCTTGGTGTTCAAGTCTTGGGTATCAAACGGATTTACCAGGATATGCTGCCAGTGATGTAACGTTGACATGTTCGTCTCTATTCCCTTGTTGACTATGGGCAGTACCCGGAGCTGTTTGTAGATGCTCGCTTACAGGTGCTATGTATTGTATGGTCGCAATGATGGGCCCTATAAGAAGAAATACGGGAAGGATTTGGCCAAAGCCCCAGTCGTTGTCATTGACCGTGGCCGATGACCGGGCCTCGGTGAAGCGCATTGTGCCCCATACGGCAGACACAATGAGCCAGTAGACCTGTTTTAGAAGTTAGCAATGGCGTGGCTGTGGGTAACAAGTTGCAGGTTCTGATAGTCAAAGCCTCAAGTAAGGGAATCTTGGACATGCTACAGGTTCATAGCTATGTACTCACATCTGACAGGTCAGACGTCAACAAATCAGCATAAAGCTTTCCTGTTAGGTATAGGGCCATCATCGGCTCTACTTTTACTCGTTCCCGTCGTTTTACGGCAAGGTCGTCAGGATCCTCCATACTCCTTTGTCTCAAAGCTGTCCACTTGGTGACTAACCGATCGCTACAGGTTTTCCTGACTCTTCGTCGAACGGAATCCGAAAACGGTTTGAGCAATTTGATGCAACGTGTGCAGTAGCTGAACCCTAGAAGAAGTAGAGATGTGATTGCAGACTGAGTGGCTGCTGTTCCGGACAAGGCTCTACTGTAACAGGTGGTCGTCTTGTAGTAATCGCCATCACCAAAATGGATCATCTCATCCTCCCCAAGCCGATTGCCGGTTACCCGGTCGAAACAGGCGGTACGGTTGAAAATTGACCTTGGTATCCGAAAGTCGAAGAAACAACGAGCGTTGGAAGCAGGAACGGCCGGCGAGGGCTCGCGTGCAGCCCAGTTGAAAAAGGCCGTCGGTAGGATCGCGGGAACAAGACCGAGCCATAGAAGAGTCATAAAAATAAGTCTCAAGTTCCGTTCGCGTTGATGAAGGTGTAGATACCCTCGCAGGGCGACCAGGCACGCCATATGGGTCAGATTAGAGAACCAGGCGAGGTAGACGATCAGTTGCCAGTGATAGGCCGATATAAAGCAGAAGAGGTCGATGTAGCCGCTCAGCAGGATACCAAGTCCCGTCAAGATCTGGATGTCGCACATCGCGAGGACTACCTATGGTGTCATATCGTTTAGTTTGTCGTGTTGAGAACTGCACTCGGTCCAACACCAGACGTCGACTCACCTTGGTGAAGGCCTGGTCCCACCTCGGACGCTCTATCAGCCACCTGAGTCCTTGCGAAGTCGGAAAATGACGACGAAACTTTGCAGTGAGGGTTTCAAGGCTCTCGAGGAACAGTTGATCAATGTAGTTGGGTGTCCAGACGCGGTAGTTGAGGCTCGCACCTTGGGAGTCATTGGTCTCGGAACGCTGGAACGGGTCCTTTGCCGGGTCGAAGGCGAGAAGATAGCGTAGAAGCACCAAGAATACCACAAACCAGGCCGTACCAAGAAACCCCGTCACTACCTGTCCACAAAGTAAGCATTTGGGAGAATCCAACATGTGCCAACCGCTCCGAGCCTACTCACTCCCGGGCCGCCGATATCGGGGTAAGGCTCCAGCTCCCCGGGCTTCTCAAAACACTGGAAGGAGCATCGAGATGTCATATTTACTAGATTTTAAGGGCTCTGCGCATGGACAACTTTTTGATTCAAGGTCGAGTCTGGTGAGTCAATGTATTGCAATTGTCATCTTTTGCCGCCAGCCTGGTGTGTCGACAGAAGTGACAGACTCACAGCTGCCTAATGATATGGGGCTGGTGATCTGCAGGGCCTAACCCCGAACGGGCTACCCGCTCTGCAGCCCACAGCCACAGCAACTGAAATGCGGTACTGTTCTTTACATATAAATCGCTCTGCACCCTCTCCTGCACCAAGGAAGCAACGAAGCAAGGAGGTCGACATGCAATTCAACACCACTTCTTGCACACTCTTTTGACGCGGCTGTGTGCTTCCCCATCTGATCAGAGGTCAGATGGCTTTGCGAGCTTTTGTTTTGGTGAGAGATTGGGCTTAGATCCTCAAAACCCGTTCAAATTTATTTTATTTTATTTGTCTTTGGAAATCAAGCGTCGCTTGGGTAGTTGAGATGCATTCTCGAATGTAAGACGGAAAAGTGGAGCGAGAATAGGGGCACGAAAATAATGCCAGCGTGGTTGGCCAGCGAACCGTCATTGAACCCGGCGCTTGAAGCTTTTTAGACCGACCAACTCGAAACCTTGTTTAATACATTCCACTGGCATGCTATAGATTATGTGCAGATTCCAACTCCCTCGCGCCATCATGTATGCTCCCAAGCCATCTTCTTCTCCCTATAGATCCTCTCTCGCAGACTGGCCTCACCAATATGTGCACACACCGCCGGGCCCCAAATCCCACCCTGTCCGCATGATCTCCTAGCAATAAACCCTACAACAATCATTTGGCATCAAATTCAGGTGCGCCGATGCCCTCGCTTCCAACTTTCCTTGACCCTGGATAAGGCTCCTTCCCTCAGCAGGAGAAGCAGCATACTGTGTCCCATTCTCAAAGGTCACATAAACTTGAACGTTTTCTTCAAACGATCTATTTCCCTCCTGCGAAGCCTGTTTCCCTTCCTTGGCAGTGACTTCTCCAACCTCTCCCGGGCCTGGAAAGCTCCCCGCCTCAGCCTTGCGAAAGTGGTTCCAGCATTCACTCGAGTATGATCCTTCCGACTGATCACTAGCAGCAGTAGCACCTCCACTGGCATCATCCCTCGCTTCCATCTCCACCGTGACCATGTCCTTCTGGCGCCTCCGTGGCATGTAGTAGCTGTCACATTTCATGTCGTAGTGCTGGTTTGCGCAAAAGATTTCAGGCGCGACGCCAATGCAATGTCGGCTACCATCCGGACGGTTGTAGCAATAACTCATGTACTTGCATTCATGCCCGCCGTCGTGCGCTTCGTTAGTCACCCAGGCGTCACACTGCCGGAAAATGAGATTTTGATTGAGCTCGTCCCACCAGTCTATCCAGTAGCACGTGTAGCCACACGAGTAGGCCCGATTGCGCTCGCAGTAGGTGGGCTCTTGTCCGAGGCCGCGTTTCTCATTCGTTGTGGGCTTGATGCCAACGGGGGATGGAACTGAGGGTGGCGTAACTGGCGTGCTTCCTGCCAGCGTTAGAAGGCAGATGGAGATAAGGGCTATGGCTGCTCGGTGTTCGGAAGATGCATGCATGTTGACAATTTCCAGAGGGGGCAGTGCTGATTCGAGTGCTCTCCAAGTTGCCCTGATGAGTTCAGGTCTACTGCAATCGATATTGGTCAGTGTGAGATGTGTGAGCACAGCCAGGCCTATTATAAGACGGACCCCACGTATGCTTATCAATATCATTTGCCCGCCTCTGAATGTATGACTGCCGAGTGTCTTCCACGAGTGAGTGGAGGGACTGGAAGTGAATGCCAGCTGAATCATGCTTGACGAATTGTTATCTACTCTAAACATGTCAGAAGGATATTATCTACCCACCCACGCTGCCTCAAATAGCACGAGTCACGACACTAGGACAGCATGATAGAGGCTCGAGATTGCTGGTGCGCCTTGCTGTTAAGTTAGCTGTCACACGAAACATGCCGGCAGTTAGGAAAGGACGGAGAACGTGATACTATTGTTATATAGCCTTATCAATCTGGGCTTTATGGGGTGTGGTACTGCGGCTCAGTTCTGCACGTCGACCCCAATGCCCCGCTTGCGGACTAAGCGGCGATGGGCCGGCTGTTCCGGAACATGGCGTCTTCAATTAGCGTTATCGAGAGTTCTGGATACTATGGCCCCCAACGCACCTAGACCTCCACAGGTGGGCAGATAATTGCTCTCAATATGAAGGATAATGGCTGTGTGCACTTCTTGAAGTACGCCGCCTCCATGGGCAGTGCCGGTATTCACTGCGCAAAATCCCCCGAAATAAATCTCAGCTCGAAGCCTGAAGGAAGAGCGAGCAGGTATAAAAAGGGGCTCTGCCGTATTTATGAGCCTGTAAGCAATTGGAATGATCAAAAGCCACATCCATGAAATCAGAGGTGTTATGCAGACCTTGCCGTACATTGAAAGAACACCACCAGCAACAACAACAATCCCGGTGATCATCTCCCGACAGTCCAACCCCAACCATGGAACCACTAGGACTTGATGTCAACAACAACAACAACCTTCGAGCAGCATCTCCTTGTAGCCAGTTGAAAGGGTCGGTCATTGACGAGACCACCCGGGCTCCTACCCCCGAGTCCAATCATCGCGGTGATGATATCTGCCGAGAAGAAGGCTCAGTCGGCCAGGCCGATACCAAGCGTCGACACGGATTCACGAATGTTTGGCTATTTGAACTGTTGTGTTTCCTAGTCAGCCTTGGGTCTCTATTTAGTAAGTATTGATGACATTAATTATCTTCCTCACCGTGGCTCGTGTTCAATACTAACTAACCCTCTATAGTCATCATCGGCGTCCTGAAGGCGTACGAGAACAATCCATTGCCCAAACTCCCACTTCACATCACTCTCAATACTTTTCTCGCCTTTTTCACCACGTCTGCCAAGGCAGCCTTCATGAGCCCCGTAGTGGAATGTATCAGCCAGTGGAAGTGGAACTGGTTTCGTCTCGAACGCCCCATCACTGATTTTGGAGTATTCGACAAGGCTAGCCGTGGTGTCGTGGGGTCCGTCTTTCTCTTGAAGCTAGTCAAGTGGCGACACATGGCAGTCATTGGTGCCGTTGTATCAATCCTGGGGATCGTCACGACACCCGTCACCCAGCTTCTGATTCAGTACCCAAGTCACCTGGTCGCCGTCCCCTCAGGTCCCGATACCATCAACGCCACGATTCCTGCTGTTCAACACTACCGCAGCCGCGTCGGTCTGGCGGGTCCTCGGTCGCTTGACATTTCTAGCTATGTTACGGCTGGCCTTGTGCATCCATCCGTGTCATTAATCAGGGAAGTGGCTCCAGTCTGCCCCAGCGGAACTTGCACGTGGGCCGAATTTGAAAGTTTGGCGCTCTGTTCCAAGATCGCAAACATCACGGATCGCATACGGGTCGAGCAGGTGCCATATTCAACATCCCGTGATTGGACAACCTGGGACGACACACTCGATAATAACCCCTTGAGACTCAACGGGACGCTGGCCTATAATGTCTCATTTCCCGACGAGGGGGACGAGTACTTTGTTGCGCCCGTGTCATACACTTTGTACAGCTCACGCCTCTCTCGGTCCATTGCCTTTGCCGACGACAAAGCCCTTGCCGCCGTCTGGGTCGGTGGGTACAAGGTTGTCTGGTCCAACGCAGGCAATGTCACATATAGCGGTGGAAACTCGACTAGCTCAGATCCGTGGAAGTGGCAGGCCTTTGAGATGGTCTATTACGCGTGCGTGAACAAGTACTCTGTCCGGGTCGACAACGGAACGGCCCAAACAGTGGCGGTTCCGTCGCATAATGTCATCGCACCTGTGGGCGGGGGCCCGGGAGTGGTCGCCATCAACTGCACCACCCCGACACTTGTCACCGGAGGTGCTCAAAAAACAACGTGTGCTCTGGCTGGAAGAGACCCCAACCAAGGGCTACTTACTTTGAAGGGCAGCCTTCCCACGACCCAGGGCGTCAACGTCAATTTCACAGCGGACGTGCGCAGCCTAACACTGCTAGGCCAGGCCATCACGCAGGATTCGTCTGGCATCTGGGCTTGGGATGGCGGCGGCTTTAAAGTCTTGGTCGGCAACGTCGCGACACCGACACTTGCGGACGCTGTGTATGGATACAAGTCCGACATGACTGGTGATGCTCCAGTTGGTAACCAGCAGTTAGGCGCCTGGGATACTGAAGTTCAGAGACAGAGGCTACAAAACGCCGCGACAAACTTGGCCGTTAGTATAACAAATGGGTATGTTACTAACCTACTTTCCCGGATTGAGCCCAAGGTTAGTCACCGAGATCACGTTTGTTGACGATTATGCTTCCCAGTATCCGATCCATCAACTCGGGCAACGACGCTAGTACCGGCAGTGAAAAGAATGATTTCCCTGTCCTTGGCACCGTCCTTGAGATGCAGGTCTACGTCCATGTCCGGTGGGCGTGGTTGACACTCCTGGTGGCACAGCTTGCCTTGGCGCTGGTGTTTTTTGTCTTGACCGTACTTGCGACTCGTCGGCTGGGCAGTCAAGTACAAGTCTACAAGAGCTCGGCGCTCGCTACGTTATTCGCAATTCACCCAGAGGACGTGCCTGAAATGGTCCGAGGAAGAGCGCAGATGGTTGAACAACAAGGTGGCATGGTGCTGTTGCTCTCTTCGGCGCACCCCCCACAAGAGGTGAACAAAACAGATGACAGCGACGAGAAACATGCTGGTGGTGGAGTAGGAAAGGAGCGAGCGAAATGATCAGGGTTTGCTTCTTTCTGGTTAATTCTCTGGATTGAGGATCTGCAAGGGTATCGACATGCTGAGGACAGCAAGTGCAAATAAAGGCGGACGTTTAAATCTCGGTTTGGAAACGTACAAAAAGACTGTCTCTTTACACTACGCGATTTGTCCCATCTCCCACTATATGGCACATATCGAACCCTGGCCCTGACAGAGACATATATATCTTATTCAATTGTCGCGCATGTACCAAACGCCCAATATGACTGCATGAGGGTTCAGCTTAGAGAGGGATGTTCCATTTGATGAGGCATTATTTGCTCGGTATGGGGATCTTTGGAGTAAAAATATACCATGCTATATCAACTTCCCCCAGAACCCCCGCTTATCTATGACTCCCTGTGCCAATGTTGGGTGATTTAAAAGTCATCACTGCATGCCGTTAAAGCATTGATAAGGAGCCGCAACCGCCACTCAGCCGACCACATTTGTGATGGCCCTTTCGCTGTGCACGGCTGACCGCGCCTTAAGTCTCACTCAGCACTGCAGTCAGCTCCGAAACCCCTTATTGACTTGGCAATGTTTACATAGAATTCAACCTTCAAATTTGAACAATTGGTTTCGAGACTCTCTTGGCATCAAGTCATAAACAAGCGATCTGACGGCAATATCATTGCTGATGGTGCCAAGTCAGTTTTAGGAGATAGAACCTGATACGACATGCCAGATACAGGACTGCTACGCTGTTTCAAAGATAATTTCTTCATGTTGTTCAATGCTATTCTCCTGAACCACACTTTGTTGTGTCTCTCGAGAATGGAGGGTCAATTTTTCAATTTTCAGAGTCAGGGGCTAAAGAAAACCCCCTGAATTGGAGATAAATAGGCCAACTTCTGCCGCACAGAGTCTTCCAGTCTCTTCACCACCGCCATATTCATCTTCACATTCGTTTATCTTTACACTCGCTCTTTATACACTCATTCACTCGTTCACTCACTCACTCATTCACTCGTCTCTCCCAAGACTTTTGACTTCTATAATGGCTGCTGCTATCGCTGCAAATGTTGTGAGTGTTGTCGGTACCGTCCTGGGGATTGTCGGTTTCGGCCTCGACCACTTTGCAGGCAGGGACGGAAACAACTGCATGCTCCGCGTCCGTACCGGGCTCAACTCCAACAGCGGCCTCATCAACGCCGAAGGAGGGATCTCCAAGGTTCGCATCTTCAACCAGAACCAAGAGCAGATTGGCAACGCGGGAGGAACGTTCGTCTCCAACGGCGGGTTTCCCGACATCAAGATCGGCCAGAAGAGCCAGCAGCAGCCCGCGTTTGTGCAGATAGAGGCCACCACCAACGACGGTATCTGCATTCCTGAGCTGACCACCACGTGGGTTGACGGTCAAAAGTATGGCTGGCTCGGGGACATCGGCTAGGCTTACGGCCTAAACTGGTACTAGAGCAATAATTGGATATGTCTTTGACCTGGGCCTTTCTTTCTTGAACAAATGATAATGTTTCTAACCTTGGCTTATCACATTTCCAGGTCGGCAACACCCAGCCCCGCTGCATCTGGGTCGATCACGACCACACCAACGGCGTCAAGGCCGGCATGATCATGGTGCACTGGCCCATCTTCAAGAAAAACAGCCCTCCGGCGAACCGAACCCCCAAGTCCGTCTGCGGCTACCCCGGCTTCCGCGCCTACAGCAACTACGGCGAACGCGAGGTTACCCAGTACAAGCGCGACGGCACTCCCATCGACAACACCACCGTCATCACCGACGCCAACGGCAAACGGTGGATCGAAATCGAGTACCCCAATGATGTTGCCCCCACCGACCTGCAAATCCGTGGCAACAGGGGAACCGACAACAATAACAAGAACAAGGTCCATCGCAAGAAGGACAACCGTCTGATCGTCAGCAACTCGGCCGCTCACCGCGCTACCGAGCTCTGCGAGAGCGAGACTTCCCTTGGACCCGATTTCGTTTCTCTCGCCGAGGGCTTGTACTGCAACATGGAGAATTCTGATATCCCCCCGCTTTGCAAGGCCGCTGGGCAGACTGATTGCTTCCAATTGGAGGGCAAAGCTCATGTCAAGCGGGACGGGGCTACGGTTGAGAAGGGTTACGACGTAGTGCTGGAGTGGAAGTGAGCACTGGCACTGGGAGCCGAGATGGATGAGCTTAGAGTGAATTTGGATGGGGATGGTGTGGAGGGTATACGGTCGTTACTCGAGACATAATCCTTTAGATGCCTCTGATCTCATACTTTAATATTACTGTTCGACTTTTTGTTTTCCTTGGCTTCCTTTAATAGATGAATGAAGCATAGATACCATTTAAGCTGGATCATACGGCCGTTCATTTCCATTTCGCGCACTTTTGGGCTCAGTTCTCTTTCCAACTTTCAGCATCAGTACTTGATTCATGGAGGAAGACATGAGATTTTGGACACGAAAGACTGATTATATCTTATATCATCCAGTCTCGCTGCTGCGGAGTCATTCTTCCTTCCCTCATAGCTTTCTCGTGCCGGGCAATCCTCCTTGTTGCAATGACGAGGACCAGTTATAATTCTGACTTGGACTGAATAATAATCGTTTTTGTTTTTTGTTGAGTTTTTGTGTCATGTACTGTGGCAAAGTGGGATAACGTGGAACCTCTCTTCACGTGTATGTGATGGCACGCCTTGACCCACATGTCATCAATGATGCTTGATACGAAATCATTGCAAAAGTTTGGTAAAGACATAATGCATCCATGGATTGGAAAGTGGGCTCTGATTGGGGCGCACTGGCGAAACCTGCCGCAAGAACCTTCCTTCGTCAATGGCTGGGTGCCTGGAAATTAAGTTGCAAATGGGAGGGAATCATGACTCGAAATTAAAAGATAAGAGGCAGAGAAGAGGAAGGAGCGACACTCTTCCAGGCACCTTGATAGGCTTGAGTAGCCAAGTTCAGCCACCGACGGGTTTGCGACTGCTGCTTGCACAACCTATTAAAACCCACAAGTTCTTTTTTCTCCCTCGCCAGCGAAATTATTCCTGCAACCAGAAACCAACCTCGCTCATCCAAAACAATGCCGCCTAAACACATCCTTCAGGCGCAGCCCTCCGAGGCCAGTCTGGGGAAAAGTCGAACCAGTCATCCCGACGGCACCGAAAATACAGACATGCCTGCTTCCAGCATCAAGGTACATTACCATACGTCAATCGTTTGATACAAAGGTCGCAACTAACTAAGGGATCTTCTCAAGATATCTTCAAATGATGCTGCAGCCACCACACAGTGCACCCAATCGTCGCTTACATCACGCAACAGCGCTGTTACCGCCACTTGGAACCTCCCCATCCGTGGTCCCCGTCAACCTGTGCGTGTAGAACCGCAAATTGCGGTGCCATGTCCGCCCGAGAGACTGGGTCATTTGGAATACAACCCAAATTCGTGTGCTTGGTGTGTCTACGAACAGCGGCATCCCAACTATGCCAGCACACACAGACTGGGGGCTTGCATCCTTCCCTCTTCAAATGGCGACATCCCGGGTTGCCCAAAGTGTAACGACATCTGCCATAGCTTCGATGACTGTCCTACTAGGAAGCAACTCCTCGACCAGCATTCTCTCGACCGAGATGCGTTCAACTATCTTGTTGCCAGCCGCGTGGGAATGCCACCAATCCGGAGTAGCATACCTTGGCCGACTTTGGCTCTGAAATTTGAGGGCAATATTCCTATGCATGGATTCCCCTCAACCCTGGACGATCAAATAACAAAAATTATTCAGGACTTCAAGGACTTCCCACGCCTCGCTGGTACCGAGACTTTTCTCCAGCCCACCACGCAGAGCACAAAAAGTGGAGCAGACACCCTAGGTGGCCCTGAGAGCACTTTTATGCGTCAGCAAGCGAAAAAGAATAGGATTCGCCGTCGTTTACGGTCGCGAGCCGCTCTACATTTCTTCTGGCCAGCCAGTATGAAATGTATAGCCCGAGCACAAGCACGAGCACGAGCACGTCGTAATCGGAAGGGAAGCAACTAGCTCTAGGAACAGATATCTTAGTTAATAGACGAACCCCACTCATCCATCTCAACCAGCTTTTACCTGAAGATTTGAACAGGGCCTCAAGATTCCAGTGTGACATATTCGACGCCACAAGATGTCTGACCAAGTTGGATTGCTACAGCCTTCCAACAATTCTACTCAAAGTCGAGAGGCTCATCCCCAGCAAAGATCGCCGCCATCCCTCCTACTCAGGGAAACATTGTAAACTTCTGACCCAGCCCTGAGGGAGACCATGAGCCAAGGTAACAAGATGTTATGCGAGAACGGGACCATCCTTTGGTACAGCTACATTTCTCATCATATGTTGTCTCCCGGACACGAATACGAAAATCACCAGTTCGATATATCTTGGGACCAATGAGAGGACAGGATGCATGCCAACTGCTTCACCCCTGGGGCCAAAAAGTGGGGGCGGCGCGGCACAGTTCCGTACCACCAATACAAGCATTGCCAGACACGTCAGATTTTTATATTGTTTTCTCCTTTTTTTCATCATCATCACCTCCATCACCCCGTCCTTTGTTAATTAGTGAGGTGCTTCATCAAAAAAAAAAATGGGGTTGCTGAGTGGTATCCCATTTTTGGGAGTTTTGGGGGGCTTCAAGCTTCCTGTTTACATCGCGTCTGGATTGATCTTTGTCATCGTCATCAATGTTCTCCTCCAGCTGCTTCCCCGAAAACCGACCGAACCGCCGACCGTCTTCCATTGGGTACCCTTCATCGGCAGTGCAGCTGCATACGGCAAGAACCCTCATCAGTTCTTCAAACAATGTCGCGAGAAACATGGGGACATCTTCACATTCGTCATGTTGGGCCGTAAAATGACGGCATACTTTGGCATAGAGGGCAACGACTTTATCCTGAACGGAAGGAACCAGGACCTCAATGCCGAAGAGATTTACGGCCCCCTCACCACGCCCGTGTTTGGCAGCGACGTCATCTACGACTGTCCCAACTCCAAGCTCATGGAACAGAAGAAGTTTGTCAAGTTCGGCCTCAGCCAGCAAGCCCTCGAGTCCCACGTCCGGCTGATGGAACAAGAGGTGCTTGATTACATCAAGACCACACCGGAACTCAAAGGCCCCAAGGGAACCGTGAGCGCCTTTGCAATCATCTCCCAAATCACCCTCCTCACGGCTGCGAGGACCCTTCAAGGTGCCGAGGTGCGCAAGAAGCTCAACAGGGAGTTTGCCGACCTCTACCACGACCTGGATCAGGGTTTCAGTCCCCTCAACTTTGTCCTGGGCAAAGCTCCCCTGCCTGTAAATATCAGACGTGATGCTGCACATGCCAAGATGAGGGACATCTACACCGAAATAATCAAGCAGCGGCGAGAGTCTGGGAGCGAACCGACAGAACCCGACATGATCTGGAATTTTATGCAGTGCGTCTATCGAAATGGTCAGCCGATGCCCGACAAGGAGATTGCTCACCTGATGATTGGTCTTCTCATGGCAGGGCAGCACTCGTCTTCGGCAGCTGGTGAATGGATCATGCTGCGCCTCGCTGCCCATCCCGAGATTTGCGAGGAGATCTATCAGGAACAACTCGATTACTACAAGGGAGACCTGCGGCCTATCGAGTATACCGATATTGAGCACTTCAAGGTTCTGCGACACACCATCAGGGAAACGCTTCGTGTTCATTCATCTACCCACTCAATCTTGCGCAAGGTCAAGAATCCTCTTCGAGTGCCGGGAACCGAGTACATCATCCCACCTGGTAACGTGATGCTCGCTTCACCGACCATGACGCACTTCAACGAAGAGTACTTCCCCAATGCCCTGAAATGGGATCCTCACCGCTGGGACAACATCGTCGAGAAGGAGGCCGACGAGAGCGACATGGTGGATTATGGGTACGGCGTGATCAATAAGGGAACAAAGAGCCCGTATCTCGCTTTTGGAGCTGGAAGACATCGTTGCATTGGGGAGAAGTTTGCGTACGCGAATTTGTCGGTTATTATTGCGACTTTGGTCCGCCACTTCAAGTTCGGCACGCTGGATGGGAGCCGGAATGTTCCACCGACGGATTACAGCTCAATGTTTTTGAGAGCAATGCGGCCTGGAATCATCAGATGGGAGCGGCGTGTTGCCGAGTAGGAGTAGGATTGTAGGGTGGTAGCACAAAGGACGGCATGTGACTCTCTTTACATAACATTGAACTTGGCTGCGGAGATGGAGGCCTCGTATAGGTATGAGACTCCTACTATCACATCATAGTAGTAACACCACCGTATAATGGGCGGCCGAAAATAGAATGCGCACTGGCGTCCGCTTTCAGTTTTATCTCTTCGCAGTGTCTTTTTTTTTTTCCTTTTGTGCTTACCTGGCAGCTGTATTTTCCGAGCTTACTTTCTCATATACCGGGCATTCGGTTTTCTTTGTCGACATACCAAGACAAGACGCAAGCTAACAACATTAGGTCCGACCCGATTCGGATCCAGCCTCAGCAGGCTGGGTCTGGGCACTGCAGCTCACCTCACCCACCATTTCAACAAAGCCCGAAAGGCGCAGTCTACAGCCCATCGACCGGATTAAGACATATGATTTACCCACATCTATTCTTACGTTGACCAAGCCAGTGGGCAGTGATCTCACTTGAATGAACTTGCGAAGATCTTGTTCACTTTCCGGCCGAAAAGACACCGTTCCCCATAAAATTCTTTCTTTGCTCATTGGCGGCAGAACGGCCGCCAGAATCCCAAGCAGCCGGTAATGGATCTGTCTAGTACGTACGTAGGTAAATCGGAAGAAGCCTTTCAAGGAAAGCTGGATCGAGGCTCATCAAGCGACTCGGCGAAACTCCGCCCGGCGAATCCCGCAGTGGTTTCCATTGTTATTTTACGTCATCTCGTGATTCTGAATGAGCCTAATGTCTGAATCCGGATTCGGAAGTGGGCGTGTATAAGGATTTTCAGCCATGAGAATCAAGAACACGAGCTCCGGCTATGGTAGGTTGTATCTAATTATAGTGTATCACGTTGTTGAATGTTACCGACTCGGAGGCTTTGCGGATTTTTATGTAGTTGAGATTGAGTACATAATGTCCTCTTCTCCTCTGCTGCTCTGCTGTCCTGTCTTCTCATCATCATCAGCAGAAGCAAGCAAGCAAGCAAGCAACTCAAATCTCACTTACAAAGCTCACAACTTCAACAAGAACACTCAAGTCAACACTTACCGACAATGCTCTCCACCATCTCCTTCCTCTCCCTCTTGGGCCTCACCTTCGCCGCTCCCACCGGGGAAGCATCCACCATCGATACCCGTCAAACCATCCACTCCATCCAGCCAACCTCCTGGATCGACCACCCCCTCTACAGCTCCTCCCCAAACACATGCTACAACCCCTCCAGCGCCCTGAAGATCTGGCGCAACGGTCCCAACCCGGACAAGGGCGACTCGGCCCTCTACACATTCGTCTACCCCTCGGGCGTGACATCGGCCAACCAGTGCTGGCTCGAATTCTCGGCCGGGCCCGGAGCCACGTACAGCGCTCCTTCGGTCTCCATTGACGTGTACTCTTCCTCCCAGCAAGGCAGCTGCACCGGCGGGAGCTCATCCAACTACCGCAACAACAACTGGGGACGACTCAACGTCCCCAGCTCCGGCGGCACGGCCACCTGGGCTTGGACCAGTGGTGGACTGAGCACCAAGCAGCCCTGCAAGGCTGGCGGGAGCACCGAGTGGATCGAGCTCGTTGCGGCGGGGGATAACACGAATCTGCAGTACTATCAAACTGGCGGGCAGGGCTTGGTTATCAAGTACCAGTAAAGTGAAGTCAGTCAGTGGGTGGGGAAATGGGAATTTTACTATAGGGATTGGTGAAGCGTTTGGGAAGAGCATTTTTTGGGCATCATTTTTGTTATAGATACACGCGGCGTTTTTTGGTTTGGATAATCGCTCAGGAAACGGTCCTGTTTTCTTTTTTTTTTTTAAAGTTTTCAAACGGAGAGAAGAGTTTTTTAGCCTAATGTAATCACACTCCTTTTTATATTTTACATAGTACCTTTATTTCATAAGAACGTGCCAGCTACATACCCCACTCGTCCCCCTTCTTTTTGAACTCCATGATATATCTCACAAACAACTTGAAACTCTTTCCCAGTTTCTCAGGCTTCCAGTCTCATATTTGCCATACATATCATACCATCATCCGTCTACGCAAACATCATCACACCTCCCTTGTACATATAAGCAACCTACCCAACCGCTGCCCCCCTTCTTACCTACGTTTCTCTAATTATTCATCATGCTACCCCTCACCCTCAGGCTCACGCTCCAAGTCCTCCTCAGCACAATCCTCACCCTCACACTCACCCATCTCACAACCGCGCATCCTCAACCGTTATCTCATACTCCTCAAGCACAAGACACGTGGTCCGTATCCTTCTACGTAGACGACCGCTGCGAAACCTTCATCATCTCCTCAACCGCATCATCGACACCCAGTGACGGTCAAACGGGCTGCCAACCAACCCTACCCTGGCCTGGACTCGACTCGCTGGTGCGTATACACTCTTACCGATTCGTGTCCACCACCGACGTAAAAACGAATTACACGTGGGGGTTGCGGGTGTATGATGACGGGGGGTGTGTTTTCCTGATGGGGATTGATGATGGGAGTAATAAAGGGGGTTGCAAGAGTGTGGAAGGAGGGTTTGGGAGTTGGAATGTTTTTGAGTTTGAGGAATGAAATGATTATAACATTTTTTTTAATTTTTTTTTTTAAAAAATCAAAAAAAATCTGCTCTTATCGAAAAAAAATTTGTTGAGGACGAGTCAAGAAAAAAAGGGTCATACAGTCTTTTCTGGACGCGATCGAGAATATCATGATTTATCAGGAGTGGATGGTACTGTACAATTGCAATGGTGGATTGTGAGGGTAATCAATAACTCGAAGCTTTTTAAGAATCAGTCAACATATATATATCAGAAGCATAACCCGCTCAACATTGCCAACATATATGCCAATACTTTTTTTTGGGTGAGGTCTTGAGAATGAGCCGATGCAAAAGTATGTGCGTGCATTGTTCGTGTATAGACATGTACAGATATTTGTTACACAAAGAATTATTCGAACCGATCCATATTAATACACCGTGTCGTTGCCTTTCCAAAACTCAAATCCAACAAAAATATTTAGCTGGGGTTCCAGTTCCCATCGGCAATCTCATAACCGGCAGGGTCGAAACCAGGTGAAACTATTTTCAACTCGTCAGCACAAAACTAATTCATCATGTGAACGCAGACAACAACAAAAAGCATACCAGTAGTGCCAACAAGGGTCCAGTCACCCAAGCTCTTAACCCTCTGCCACTCCCAGCCCTTGATCACAATCTGAGGCCTAGTATTGGGACCCTCAAGGATGTTTGGTCCCAAAGTATACTTCCGAACTCCGGTGCCGTTATTCCACGACAGCGACAGCGTCAAGGGGGCGCCGGCGTAATAATGCCAGATCTCGGGAACGTCAATGCGATGCCAGAGGGAGTTGCCGACTTTGCCCTCAATCAGATAGTAAATAGCCGTGTTGATTGACCTGGTACCGTTGACCAGGAGAGGGTCGCGGTAGGTTTCGACAAAGTAGCCCTTTTCCGGGTTCGCAGTGAGACCGAGGGCGGCGATGATTTCCCTTGCGGAGCGCTTCTCGATTGGTTTGCCTGAGGACGTGCCGTGGTTGCTTCCCGCCAGAGCGAGTGTCACCAAGACGGATAACAAGGTAACGAACAAGGAAGTGATTCGGGCCATTTTTGGTTTTTTAAATGAGTGTTATGTATGTATGATGTGATGTTTGAGATTGCGTGAGACAACCAGAGAAGCAGGCTGCATGCAGATCTGGGTGTGATCCGATCCCACTTGAGAGGAAAGTTGCTGCAGGAAGAAGGCAAAACTTTCTGTACAGATATAGCTGACAGTTCACATTTTATTTTATTCTTTTTTGCGTATTGCGATTACGATCAGCGCTGACAAAACAATGAACGCCTTCATCGTGCTCCTCCCCAGTTTGCGGCTTGGGGGTCGTCCTTGGATTTCCTCAACAGGTTTGGAGGCAAAAGTGCTCATGCACACTCATCCCGCATATCGGTCCAAGAAGGGGAACGCCAACCGAGCTGAGCAGCCATATTTCCGTAATCGTCGTAATAAACGACATTATCAGCAGAAACGAAGCAACCCAAACATGCATATTCAAGGGGGACTATTACTTTACCAAGGCGTGATTTCGCTAGTCGGGAGTTTTATTCAACAATGAGCACAATAAGGCTTGGGGATACCCATGAATAATGGTAAATAATGCATTGTTCCTGGTCCATAACGCGGGCGGTAATGCAATTGAGTGGCAGAGTTTCTCTTGGGACAGTCCCCGGGGAGATGGCTTTTTGTAAGCATAACTCGAAACCATCCAATAGGATCGTTTTGGGGAAAAGAGTGCACCTTTTCCCCTCTTTTTCCTTGAGCATTGCAACACCGGCAAACCGGTGACCTTCGCCCGTCACCCGTTCCCCGAGGAATGTGCCTGCCCGGGCAAAATGTCACCTTCGCACTTATTACCACTCCGTTGCACCTGCTCTGCACTGTTGGCGGGCCGACAAGCGGAGGAAGGTGTCATTCTGTACCCTGCGGCCCGAAAAGCTTCCCATCGACGATGATCGACAAACCGGAGAATTCGGATCACCCATCTCCGTGCGCACCCGTACGCACGTACGATTTTCAAATCAAGGGATGCGAAAGAGACATACGGGAATCATTCCCTCTTTTTATCTTTTTTTCTTTTTCGTAGCGAGGCCAACGGCGCAAAAAGAACAAACTCTACCCGGACCGGACCTTTTTGGGTTACCCGGGGGCACAACTCCACATTTATTAAGCCGTGTGCCCAGCCACACCCGGAAACTTGGCAAATCATCATCCCTTCCTCCCGTTCCTTCGTTCACCACCAGTGACGGTTGAACTTTTTCAAGGTTTATCTCATTTTAGCGCGACCGCTAATTGCCAATCCCGCACGTCCGCACAAAAACCTATCACCAAAAAAAAAAGAGAGAGAAAACATGGCAGAGAAGAAGCGCACAGCCCAGGAGGTGATTGCCGCGCTGAACCTTGCCCCGCACCCGGAGAAGGGCTACTTCGTCGAGACCTTTCGCGACCCCGCAACCTCATCATCCTCGGCTGATGCCAACTCACCTCAGCGCTCAAACAACACCCAGATCTATTATCTCCTGGAAGGGGAATCAGGTCAGTCTCACTGGCATCGCGTTCTGGACGCCGTCGAGGTCTGGCACCACTACGCCGGCGCGCCCTTGGTTCTTTCGCTCTCGTGGAATGATGGGACGCCCGTGAGGGATGTGATTCTGGGCAAGGATCTCTGGAATGGGGAGCGACCGCAGGTGGTGGTTCAAAGGGGAGAGTGGCAGCACGCAAGGAGTTTGGGTGATTGGACCCTGGTTGGGTGCTCTGTGGCGCCAGCGTTTACGATGGAGGGGTTCGAGATGGCTGCCGAGGGGTGGGAGCCCAAGGGAGCAGCAAAAGAGGCCAAGCAGTGAAATAAGCAAAGCAGTGGGCGCACAGGGGGGCACAGGAACTGGGAAGAGCCATTTTTACGATCTTACGGAAAGTCCCGAGATAAAAAAGACAAACACACACCTTTTGAACTTTTTTGGCATTTTTGTGTCTGTCAGTCAGTCAGCCAGCAGGCACCGACATTTCCTTTTTTTAAACACTTGCACTTGCATGTACCCTCAAGTTCCAGACTTTCTTTTTTTGGTTGTGTGCGTCTCGAAAGGGCGCTTACTGCGCGATTGGACCAATTTTTCTTTACGACGCTGCCGTTTTGAAACCCGGTGTCCCATTTCCCCCCACACAACGCCGGGGAATGGTGGAAAAAGCCTAATGCAAGATTTCTTGTCCACCAGTCGACTCAACCTTGCTTCATGCCGTGCCCAGCCCCAGCCCGTGGTCCGTGAATTTCGTGGTATGTGTAAAAAGGTTAAACTGCCGATCGCCGAGTTCCCAGGGAGGGAAATGGAAAAAGGGTGGAGTGGACTAAAGGACGGGAGGGAGGGAAGGAGGGATGGTAGGATGGAGGGGGGGGGGGGGAACCGAGACCCCGACATTTTGTCTTGACCCCAATGAATGTCCAATGTCCTTTTTTTAATGTACTGTACCATAGTATGTGATATCTCTGCGTGTGCTGGCTGAGAAGCGATAACGGGCGACTTTGCTATTTTCTGCCATCCAACTCCGGGTTGGGTGACATGACAGGCGATCTGCAAAAGTGCCACTCTTCCCTCCCGCCTCTCTGCCGACATCTTGCCTGGCAGCGTGCGTTGTACTTTTTATTTTCTCTCTCCTCAGACGCATGACCGTTTTGTTTTTCCTTTCTTTTGACTCCTCTTTAATCCTTTTTCTCCGTCACCCGCACACGCACCATGCCCTTTCTGTTCTCTTTTCGAGGTTAGCCTCCTTCGAGCCTCCCTGGATCCCATCCCGATCCCCATCCATCCCATCTGGACTTTTTAGAGTATATCCACCGGGAAATTTAAGCTTCTTTTTTGGATGCTCGACCGGGCTTGTCAACACACTATCATCACCAACTACTACCAACAGGCCCAACACCGACCAACCGGATCGGCCGGCCAAGCCAACCAACATGGACGACCTCAAGAAGGACCTGCCCATGTCCATGGCCATTGCCGCTTTCTCGGGGATATCATGGTACATTGGGGGAGAGATCAACACTTCACTATTCATATTATTTAAACGACGAAGCGGCTTGTACTTTTGGAGCGCAGCTCTGGCGTCGTGGGGTGTTATTCTGCAGCCCCTCTTCATCATCCTGGCGGACTTTGGGATATGGACCAACCTGACGGGGGCCATCATCTGCATCTACCTGACGTGGTTGATCATGGTTATCCCTCAGAGCTGGCTGCTGTACTCGAGGTTGCATCTGATCGTGCACAACGACGTCATGCTCAAGTGGTTGAGGATCGTGCTGGTATTTAACAGCGTGGTATTTTCGGTGCCTACTATTATTTTGGGGACCATTGCTGTAGGTTTTTTTTCTTGTTTTTTTTTTTTTCTTACGTTCCTTTGTTGCAATTATTATTCTCTACTTTTTCTTTGTTATGTTTGTCTCAACAGAAGCTGACAACACATCGGCCACCTACAGCAAGCAACAGACATAAACCCAGGCCTATACCGAATCAACCTCGCATGGGACCGGGTCCAACTTACCGTATTCTTCGTCCAAGAAACTTCGCTATCTCTGCTATACATCTGGCAGGCGCGCAAGTATTTGCGAAACTCGTCACTGCTCTCCCAACCCTACCTATCCGAAGCCCGCGACTCCAACAACCCGTCTTCCAGGCCTAAAGCGTCCCCCGAAACTAAACAAGTGCTCAGCCACCTGGTACTATCAAACATTCTTGTCATCGCCCTCGATATCGCGCTGCTGGGCGTGCAGTACGCCGATTTGTTCTACCTGCAGGGGGCCTTCAAGCCCTGCGTCTACGGAGTGAAACTAAAGGTTGAGTTTGCGATACTCAACAGGCTGTTGGATATGGTCAGGAGGAGGGGATCAGGTGGGGGCACTTCGTACTCGAATCACAGCGGCGGTGATGATCCCGCCGGAAGTAATTACAGGGAGGGTAATCAACCGGGAATTTTCCGGGGAACGAGCGGGCAGGGCAGTCAAATTAAGCCCGAGGGGTTACATGTTAATGTTATTTCGAGCAGTAGGAGGGGGTCTGCTGCGAGGCGGCATACGCCCGCCGGTGGTGGTGGTGGTGGTGATATGTGGGAGGATAATGATGTGTCGCCCGGGACGGCTCCGGAGGGACTTCATGTTGGGTTTAGCAGAGAAGAACACCACGGAGGAGAGACGGGGTTACAGCTGGGGAGACTGGACGGAAGGCCGACGACTGGACCGAGCGAACAAGGGAGGAGTTTTGGTTGCAGGTCGAGTGAGGATCCTATTTGGGATGGGAGACAGGTATCCGGTCAGGCTGTCTAAAGACTGGGAAAATTTGGAAAGGGCAAATGGGAAATTTGACTAATGGAATTTAATGTGGTTGTTTTTTTGGGAGTTTTTGGTTTGGTGGTTTTGGAAATTTGGATACCCCTGGTTTTTTTTTCTTCTTTCTTTCTTTGGAATGGAAATAACCATGGCCTGCAGCATGAGCAGAAATATATTTCAAGGGCTCGGCGTTGGGGAAAGGATGTATTCAACAAAAAAGTTCTTTTGAGATGTTTGATCGGGGATTTCTATCTTGTACGTTTTTTTACTAGCTACTTTGACGACTGTTATGATGTACCCCTCTGATGAAATAGACAAACCATGTCATGGACCATTCTCTTTCCAGTTAATAATAATCAAGGAAGATTGTTAAAGATGGTATCAAAAGTCTGGACTTTCTCCTCTTCATACCCTTGTACATACTTGTCTCCCCACGGCTGAATGAACGTATCTATTATTTCCATTACACGTCAGTCTTGCAATCTCCGAATTCGTACACGGGAAAAAACATACCATAAGTACTCCCAGCCTTGGTCTCACACAGCCAAATCATGGTCCCGTTCAAACTCTCCCTGAACCCTTCCTTGGGAAACTCTCTGACGACAGCATCGTACTCCTGCTGGCTCACGCCAAACTGGGGACCGGCAAAGTCCATGCCGATCCCCTTTTGGACGGCGGCGACGTCAGGTTCCTTGAACCACGCTATGCGAGGTTCGGTGTGCAGGGCGATGGCGTCCCAGACCAGCTGGACTTTGCGGGGTGACCACTTGAGGCCGTCCGGGTGCGAGTTGAG
This sequence comes from Cladorrhinum sp. PSN259, assembly GCA_033725935.1. Classification (NCBI taxonomy): domain Eukaryota; kingdom Fungi; phylum Ascomycota; class Sordariomycetes; order Sordariales; family Podosporaceae; genus Cladorrhinum; species Cladorrhinum sp. PSN259. The sequence goes on along the minus strand of MU867085.1, from coordinate 304,676 downwards.
AAAGTTGCGGGAGGCTATGGCGCCGTCTACTTCGAAGCGGTTGGAGGAGGAGACGAAGGTATTGTTTGGGGTCCGGACCCTTTTTACTGTCTGTCAGTAAACTTGTTCAGGAGAAAGAGGTGAAGGGGGGGTAGCAAAATTACCAGCCAAGATCATGCAGCAAGGTAGAAACAGCGTGAACTTCCAGATCGATCGAGTTCCTGAGAGTTGCGTTGTTTCTGATCAAGATGGCACCGAATAGCCAGGAGCGCATCACATGCTTGTAGGCGTGTTCGTCGTTGTGGGTGCGGGCCAAGTCTTGTGCGGCACGGACGAGGGGGGTGTCAATCACACTGACGCCTCCGAGGTTTTTGGTTGGTGGGTGATGGTTGCGGACGTTGCTGGGCCCACCGGCACTCGGAACGTTTGCATTTGCATTTGGATGTGCATGGGCGGCGGTGTGCAGGAGGGAGGTTAACAAAAGGGGAAGGAGGTTGAAAGGGTGCATGGTGGGTTGTAGTCGTGAGAGTAGGGTAAAAGAGGTTGAGAGGTTGCTAAAAGAATATTGTTGTTCGATTTAAAGAGACGTGAGAATGATGATACTGGGCTTTATTTATCTTCAAGGTCATTTCGAAAATGGTTTGAGGAGGTTGTTCAGTTTGATGACATTACTAAGTTGCCGTTACCAAGTTGCCGAACCTGACCGGAGCTTGTTGTTCTATCTCCCGGAGGTCGTCGGGGCTTAACGGCGATGAAGACTAGATTTTAGCAACTCTCAGGGATTAGAGTCAGAATCATTCCAAATATCCCCTGGACTGATGAATGACTTGGAAGTGCTTTGCATGTCGTGGTTACATAGTGCTGGTATAATCAACTCTCACCATTCTCAAGCCTCCGACTCCGTCACGGCTCAATGACAAATCCACCCCAACAAGAATATATGTACAATAAAACTTTCTTCCGACTCTCTCCAGACAAATCAACCCCCTCAAGGCAAACAAGTCAGCAACCCACCCAACTTCTTCAAAACAACAGCCTGCTTCTCCGCCGGAGCCGTAGTCTTGTCATTCGCATCCCCAACACTAATAGAAACAAAACACCCGTCCGCATTAACCACAGACATATCAATCGGCAACCTCGTGCTCCCACAAGTCTCGGTATCGGGAGCACTGAACCAGCCCAAGTGGATCCGACTCAGAACAAACTTGAACTTGCTGGCATCAGTGCACTTCCCCTCAACTTTGGGGAAGTTGACATTCAGAAACACGTCCTCGGGCAGGTAAGGTTTTCCGCTCTTGATGACTGCATCCACGACCTTGCCCGCCAGTTGGGCGTAAACAAGACTGCGCTGGGGCACGGGAGCGGTGTTCCATGCTAGAGTGCCGCTCGAGAGGCCCGAAAAGGCGATGGCGGGGACTTTACGCTCCTTTGCTGCGAAGGCTGATGATCCGACAGTTCCTGAGAAAGGCACCTGCAGGTACAGATTGCTGCCGACGTTGGGGCCTGCGACGGCCAGCTCTGCTTTCTCGCCGTTCCAGAACTGGGGGGAGATGGTGTCGATTCCGTAGCGCATCGAGGTGACGGGGAAGGAGTTCACCCAGTTGAGACGCGTGTTTGTGGCGTTGAGGCCGATGGGGGAGTTGGAGTTTGCCGGGCAGGAGTTGTACTGGCATGCCGTTTTGCGGACTGATGGTTCAGAGTCTGATGAACCTGAACTGTGGTGTTAGTACCATTTGACTTTTTTCAATGAGAATGGAAATGAGAAACCTTACCGGTACCAGATTTGTTCTCTGCTGGCGCCGAGAGAACGACATCGTGCCCTGCCGCTACCAGGACGTCGTGAAATGAGCGAGTGTAGAGTTCTGCCCAGCCGTCATCGTTTGAGTGGATGATGCGGATGCCTTGAGCGGCAGGAAGCAGAGCGAGGAGAATCGAGGAGCGCATTTTGGATGTTGTGAATGAGTGGAATCTGCTGCTGCTTGAACCTCCTCAACTTCCCTTGAATTTCCGTGATGGGATTCCTTCCCTTTTTAATGCGTCCATGACTTTGTACATAGATGAGTTCGTCACCGGTTTCAGATCTTCAAATAGGGGAAACCCTGACGAAATTGGATGAGATCCGAGTCTATGCTCGCTACGAGCCAATCACCGCTCATACTTCCAGTTTGCCTTTAGCGCATGAAACCTGGACTTGGTAAACGAGGCCTCTGATTCGACCGTTTGCCCACACGTGCAACTTCCAGGTTGACCCCAAACAAGCCAATGGTGTACTTTCTTGCCAGGCAGACCACGTTCCTGATTTTCTCGACTTTAATCGTCCGTCAGCAGGTCTGAGATTTTGGGGAGTTACTTATTTTGGACTACTTTTCCGAAGAAAGGGGGGCGAAACTAAAATGCCAAGAGATGCATTGAGATCGAATCCCCTGACATGGTGGTATTTTGGGATGTATGTAATATCGCTCTTTTTGGAGGGCAACTGAACACGGATAGCCTCGGTAAATGGTGGCTTATTATTTGGCAAACAACGAAAAAGCATGTGGAAGGGGGGCCGGAAAATGCCCTTTCTACGACCGCGCCAACCACATTCACGATGATTTGAGGAAAAGACTCGGATTGTAAGACTGTTTCGGAACCTTGAAGGCGTACAGATGACTTGAATTGGTTGGGTTAACCCTACTGTCATCATGTTTCCAAGGTCACCGTTGTGAAGGGTGTCAGCAGAGGAGGGATGATGCTGGACGGTGTTTATGCAGATGGCACTGGCAAGCCTCCAAATTGTTTTTTTTTTTTTTCCCTGGATCAGCTTATGGTCGTCATAATCACTCCGCCGACTCGAGTTTATTAGATAAGAACAGGAGTCACCGACCATGTAAGCATTCGTATTATGACAAGATGTGTGGCATGTTTGAAGACATCTCTACCCAACCTCCAGTCCAATACCGGATAGCTGACGATCCAGAATGAAGCGTTCAATCACAACAAGACAAAGACTGCCAGCTAAGCAAGTATGGTAAGATGGGAACCCTCTCCGAGTCCCTCCTGCTCTTCCGACTCGCCCTCCGGTTCTGTTCTCAAGCCACACGACTATCGTGACATGATATCTGACCAAACCCACCACGACCAAACTCCCAGGCAGCCACAACCAGAGGTTCGTGAACTCTCCCACAGACACACTCCCTTCATAAGCAACAAATTCGAGTTCAGCTTTCACCAATCCGAACGGTCCTGTGGGCGAGTGGTTAACCACCCGGTCAACAGCGTTGATTTCACCCAGCGTTGCATTTCCTAAAGCGGAAGTCAGCGAAGGGCCGGGAGACGTCAGTTCGAACCTGACCGGGACCAATTCTTCTTTTTCTTTTCGTCTTTTTCTTTTTCTTTTCGTCTTTTTTTCCCTCTCTTTTCCACCCCTCTTTTTCTTTTGCCGAACTCAACACCACCCTCTGTTGGTTCTCAGGTCTATTGAGACTGACAGATCGAGATCATCTGATGCAGTATTAATAGACGAATGTTCTGGAACAAGATGCATACAACTTTTGATAACGCTTCAAACGTCGGCATTTGCGTCTCCTCACACTGAACTGCGTCACCGCGCATACAATCCCATCGGTAGCATCAACCGAGAATCTCGATTCTGGACACGTGTTTGCACCGTTGCAATATTGTTACATATTAAACCATAAAGAAATCCCGAGCGCTGAGTGGATAATTCTTCCTTGACACGCAATTAGCCTGTTATGAAATCACCAAATCTGGGGAAGATGATATACAACGGCACTCGGGAGTTTGCCTATGCCATTGCCATGACTTAGCCGAGACCAGAACACATGCCAGAATGGCAAACGAAAAAGAAAAGAAAAAAAGATTTAATCTTGCATTGAATCCAGTTCTTTTTTTTCTTTGCATGAAGCCATTCCCAAATTTCTCAAAAACAAAACACCCGTCACCTTCTGCAGCAAAAAAGAGACTGATTCACCTAAATCCCCAGCCACTGCGACACAAAAATGAAGTCCTCCGTCCTCCCCCTCCTGGCCCTGGGTACCTCGACAGCCCTAGCGGCAATAAACTGGGACATATTCGAGCACGGCGTAGTCCCGACCTTCAAATGGTCCCGCCCCTTCCCCGACGACGGCTCTGACCCGGGCGGGTTCAACGTGAACTGCAAAGCCTCAAAGACCTTCCACGCAAAGATGTACAAGCTCTTCGACCTCCCCGCTGCTCCGCCAGCGGGCCTCGCGCCCTGGCACGACGCGATCGAGGACTGGATGGGCCAGCTGCCCGCCTACATGGGCAGCTGGGACGGGGTGGACCACAAGGACCAGAACAGGGAGCTGGTGATGATGGAGTACAAGGACGTGCCCAAGGAAGTTCGGGCGTGGATCGAGGAGCAGCAGGCGGATCCGGACCCCAAGAACAAGAAAAAGTTTTACTACGGCGTGTTTGAGAAGCCGAAGCAGGAAGGCGAGAGGATTTTTGGGACTGTCAAACCCAAGGTTGATGTTGCTTCGCCGGTGCCTACTCAGGGAACCGAGTCGGTTCAGGAGGCCGGGGGTGAGCATCATCACATGCAGGCAAAGCCGACCGAGGCCGATCACGCTGCCCAGCAGCCGGTGAGGGAGATTAGGGATGAGGACAAGATTGTTGTGTTTCCTGGGGCTGCTGTCTATGAGATTATGCCGCTTTGGGTTGCTGCTGGGAGTGGTTCTTGTGAGAGTAAGTTTGGGTTCTTTTACTCCCCCCCGCAAAATTGATAGAGTATGGGTACTGATGATGAATAGGGGAACTTAACAACATCACCAAGTTCAAGCCTCAGGCTCAAGAGCATTGTGTGATTGCGTGGGTGACAGATCACACCAAGCCGCTGCGTGATCTTGGCAAGAGGGATATTCAATTTACCATCGAGGCAATGGCAGTCACCGAGACGGAAGAGGGCAAGTATACGCGGCAGATGTGGGAAAGAATGTATCGAAATGTGAGGCGAGAGGAACGCAAGCAGCAACGCAAGGAGAGAGAACGGGCCAAGAGGGAGATTATGGAGGGAGTAACAAGGGATGAACTCTAATCTTCTATTTCTATCTGTCATGTCATGTCATTCAATCATAAAAAAATAAAACATTACACATCTATCTTTATCATGCCGACTCGGGCTCAGCTGCCCGTCGCCTCTCCTCCTCCAATCTTTCCTTCTCCGCCTTCTCCTTCTCCGCCTTCTCCTCCAAGGTCAAGTCAGACTCTGCCTTGCCCACCTTGATGGTCATAAAGATCAACAACACAACCGCAGCACAAGCTGTGGCAAACCAGAAAGCAACCTTGTGGCCCTCGGTACCGCCTCTCTTCTCATCCTCGGACACGGCAAGGTCAGAAAGACCGAGGAAGAAGCTGATACCCAAGAACAACAAACTGTTGATGAGCGCGCCAGCGAGACCTTGCCTTTCCCTCGCAATGCTGGCCGTGATGAAGACGTTGCTGACGACAAAGGTGATGTCAATACCAATGGTGGCTCCCAGCATTGCGGGGAAGACCCAAGCCCAGAAGCTGCCGTCTGCAGGCATGAATGCAAAAAGCAAAGCACAAGCCAAACTGCCGAGAGCCGAGATGATGAGAAGCAATCTGCCGGGGAGCAAGTGAAGGGTGAAGCCGCCGACTGTTGCCAGAAAGATGCCACCGATAGCCATGGGAGCGAACCAAACAGCCGTGGTAATGGCAGACTGGCCCATCGTGACGCTGATTCTGTTTTCAGAGGTTAGAAAACTGCCATGTCAACTGATTTTCTCTGGAAAAAAAAAAAAAAAACTCACTGAAAACTGGCATAAAACAAAAATATGCCAAAAATGCCATAAGCAAAGAAGAGCGCGACCGCGAACCGTCCCATATACTTTGGCGCAAACAAGTCAAACGGCAACAGAGGCTGATCCGCCACCCACCCCTCAATATAAACCGCCGCGCCCAGCAGCAAAATCCCCACGACAAACGTGACAATAATATAGGGGCTCTTCCACCCACCAGGAGCGTGCGCGCCATCCGTGATGGCAAACGTCGTCAAGATCAACGCCGGCACAATGGTAACAACCCCCCACCAGTCCATCCTCACGTGGGCATTCTCTTTCCTCGTGCTCTCCCTATCGTTCGGAATCGTCACAAACGCCACGGCGCAGGTGACGCCCAGAATCATGCTCCCAATGAAAAAGTACCACCTCCAAGAGATGTACTCGGTCGTCAATCCGCCAATGATGATTCCCAGAAAAAAACCAATGGGCGCAAAGGCGCTGTACAGTCCGAAAACGAGATTCTTCCTCGGTCCCGGCCTGTACAGCTTCCCCATGAGCATGATGCCCGTCGGCAGGAACGCAGCGGCGCCGAGTCCTCCCAGGGCCCTCGTGACGATCAACATGGTGTAGTTTGTGCTGAAACCAGAGACAAGACACCAGACGGTAAACCAGACCAATCCAAAGTTGAAAACCCAGTAGCCGCCCTGGATGTCCGCCAGCCGGCCCATGGGTAACAAAAAGGCGCCCGCGACGAGGGAAAAGACCGAGGAGGGCCAGATCTGGGAGGCCTGGGGAATTTCGAGGGCTTCAGAGATTGAGGGCAGGATGATGTTGAATCCGGAAATAAAGAACTCGGCCATAAAGATTGAGATTAAGAGGGAGATGCCGAAGAGGACCTCGGTGATTGTGTTTGGGAACGCGGGGGGCCGTTGTCGGCCTAGCTTGTCGAGGTCGACTTCCCGTTCATCTTCTGGAAGTCGGGCCCGGTTCGAGTCTGATGAGGAGCGGTTGTTGTGCTCCAGGTCGGAGGAGGAGGGGGGCCTACTCGGGTTTGGTGGCGTCATCGTGTTGACGACTCGGAAGGTGACGGTTGGGATGGCGATGATGGGAACAACATAACAACAGTATTGGGAGAGAAAAGACCTATAAGCACATTGTTGTTCAGGCTTTTTCACAGGTTCAAATAACAATCGTTGACTAATGACTTTCAGAACTACACCACTAAAAACAAATCAGTGTGGGAAGTATGATGCTGTTTGGTACCGAATCCGGTTTAGTTCCTCAAATTGGCAAAACTCCGCCAACTCCACTGACTCCAGACGGTGAAGAAGACAGATCCATTATTTTCAAGGGATGACTCAGTCTTTTTGACCGCGTTTATCTTCTCTCGATAAAATAAGATTTTTGTCAAACATGTTGTTCATCTATCTTTTTGCTGGCGGTGGAGTTGATGGAGAATTTCAAAACTGTTCTGGATGCTTCCTTCCCGATTGAAGATCATGGCATGGGGGTCTGGTGGATCCCCAGACGTGGCCAACAAAAAGTCAAAAGATCCTGGCTAATGCAGGCGTTGCCGTTTGCTCACTGCTTTAGGCTTAGCGCCGATTTGCTGATCAAAGATGTGGAGAGAAACGAATTCCGAAAGCGCGTAGGAGGGGCAATCCCGACAACTCTGCCCATTTTCCTTCCGAGACATCGCTTTTTTGGTGCCTCTTTGGGACACGCATTTCTCTTTTATCTACAAATGATTTGCTGCGGCATTATCGGATCAATAATAATAATAATAATAAAGAGGGATATAGTTGATTGCGATGTCTGGACCTAACTCCAACAGCAAAAACAAAGCCTGCCACAACTGTCGGCGCCGTCGGCTCCGCTGCGATCGCTCTCACCCCTTTTGCCACAAGTGCTCGCGCAACGGGGAAGAGTGTCTTGGATATGGGACGATTATCCGATGGGCCAATGCCCCTGCCGTTAGGGGGAAGATGGCACTTGCAAATGCAACATCTCAGAACAATACAAGCTCTCTCGTCATGACTAAAGCCAAGCCTCTCGCAACCACACTCTCGGGAACCATTCAGCCCTGTCTGATGGACCCATTATTAAACCCTCTGGACAGCAAGTCAAGGAATTACATGCATCACTGTACGTATCCTTGCCTAATTTATACTCCCCCCCGGCGCGCGTGTACCTTGCTTTAGCGTACCCGTGGCCCCCATACGTACCATACACTTCTCTATCTGATCCCATCCACTGATAAGCCAAGTCCGCTTTTGATAAGGCAGTCTATACTGACACTCACTTGCTCTCAAGTCACCACCGAGGTCTGCCGAGACCTAGTCTCAGTCGACCAAAAAGACCGGAACCCCTTCCGAGCCATGATACCCCTGGCCGGCAAAGTCGACTACCTGCAGGCGATCGTGGTAGCCACGGGGGCGATACACCTCGCCATGTTACACAACTACCACAACGGTGGCGGCGCAGGCAACCCCAAACTCGTCGACGCGCTCGTGGCCAAAGACAAAGCCATCCGGTGTCTGAAAAACGCCATCAGCGCCGCCACGCCGGCAAGCCAGCAGGCAACGATACTGGCGGCGGTCGTCTTCTTTATCAACTTTGACCTGATTGACTCTGGCAAGGGAGGGTGGCTGACTCACATCGAGGCGGCGACGGCCCTGATGGCTTCGTTGAGGAAACAGCAGCTTCTGCAGGGCCTGGATTCTTCGCTGGTGAGGCTGGTCGATGTCACCGCGGCCGACTGTTTGACGTATCGGATCCTGGGGACGACGATAAGTACCGTTGATATCTCCTGGACTGATGATGCGTCAGAGACGGAGGGCTTGTTTGACGTTTTGAGGAGGGCCGAGGCGCACAGTTACCACTGTTGCCCGGCTGCTGTTTTGCAGATTATTATGGCCACGAGTCGGCTGAGTCAAGCTGCTGAGAAGGGGCTGGACAAGACGAGCGAGGCGTTGGGGTTGTTGGAGCGAGCCCTGTCGTTCCCCGTCGAGGAGTGGGTTCACTCTATCCGCGGGTTGTCGTTGGAGGATGATTTGACCGTGAGGGTGAGTTTGGCGTCGGCCCACAGGGCTACGGCGTGTCTTTATCTACTGTTGACGGTGCCGGATGTCGAGGGGTTGGGGACTTTGTCGGTGGACGGGTTGGTGCAGGAGGTTAGAGGGTATTTGTCAAGTGTGCCGAACGATCACGTCTTGTTGAAGGGTACCGCGTGGCCCATGTTTATGGCTGGAGGTCAGACGGATGATGTCGAGCAGAGGCAGTGGTACCTGGAGCGGTTGGGGGTTGTCTGGGCGAATAATCCTTTCATATGTCCTTGGGGGTATATACGGACTGCTGGGGAAATGTTGAGGGAGCTCTGGGCGGCTATGGACGAGGTTTCAAGGGACGGGAAGAGGTGGAACTGCGTGCAGGAGATGAAGGCTAGGAGCGTCCAGTGTCTTATTGTTTAATGAATGAATTCAAGTATTATACCCTGCTACATATATATATATATCCCCCTATCCGCCCTGTATATCATAACCCTCCTTTGATTTCTCCTTTTCAACACTCTCAAGGCAAAACAGCAGGAGCGTAGCTCTTATTCGGCACAACCACGGTATCGTTCTTGAGCTCCCAATCGGCATAAGCAGGCCAGACGATCAGCCTCTTGGCGTAGTGAACAATGGCCCAAGTGGTGAATCCTTGGCCCTCGCCGAACTGTCCGCTCCAGGACGAACTGATAGTGTAAGGGCCGCAGGTCTTGCCGTTGACGGGAGCGCGGCTGGCGGGGGCAGCTGCCTCAACGATGTAGGTGCATCCGAAGCCGGTGAGTCCGCCATCATCGATGTTGGGAAGGGTGAAGGAGACGGTGCAGGAGGTGTCGGCGGCGTTGCAGGTGCGCTTGAAGCTGCCGATCGTCCATTCGGGGCCGGCGGCCATGGCTGAGACTACCTCGGCGCGGGCGTCAAGGGCTGGAGCAGCAAGCGCGGTTGAGGCGAGGCCAGCGAGGCCGAGGATGGTGGTTGTGGTGAAGTGCATTTTGATGTCTTTTTTTTTGGTTGTTGTGGGTGGTAGGTACAAGAGTTGAGTGGTTTGATTGGTTTGTGTGATGAGAAGAAGAGTGTGTGCATCTGGATCTTGTTGTCCTTGGGTTTCTTATATACATATTAAACCCCTAGGACTTTTGTGTGTTTTATAAAACAAGTTTCCATCATTGAGAACTGACCACTCGGATGTTGGTTGCCGGTTTACAAGGGTGGGCTGAAATAGAACAACTTACAGCAGCCACACCCGGTAAACCCCCTGGGTTTCTACACGCGATGTATAGCGATGTAGTCAGCAGTATAAAGTTGGCCCGGGAATAATCTCCCGTCCCACTGAAAATCATGCAGTGACGTTACTTCGGCCCTTCGTATTTCTTGGAGGTCGGCTCACCTGACTACACCCGAAGAAAAACTCGTATTAATCTGTAATGTGCACCTATACGAGATCGGCAAAAACGCTGTGGATATTAACATGGGCGGTGTAAACAGAAGCCTCGGTGCCTCGATGGATTTCAATGATCGTCATTCGGACTTGGCAACCGTCAGAGGAAAACAAAAAAACGGTGAGAATGATGAATACCCAAGAAATTTAGAGTAGCAATATAGTGTCAGCCAAGCGCTGTTGGTAACCCCTTCAGCCCCAAATGAGCACAACGTTTCTTTAGCCAAGGGGCATAATGGTACTCTTGATCAAGCTATGCCAGTATGCATGCGACTTGTGTCTCTACTTGAACCTTGAATCAATGCTGATCTCTGGCCTTCCCTAAACAAGGTGGAAACGGCACCAATCCAATTCTCTCTAATTCACAAGTCTCAATCGACAAGCGTTTAAAAGATCTCTGCAGGCACTGCCATTGCCAAACCCCCTTATGGATGCCTGAACCTTTTCTTTGGTCTCTACCAGCTTGGATGGAGGAACCAAGCTGAGCTTCTCCTTCTCGCTTCCACTCGGTACATTTTTGGCAATCGAATAGGCAGCGCATGCTCTTTGTGTTGGCAAGAAGGATCTGTGGCCAGTTCTGAATTCCTTGGAAGGGAGGTGTGTACGGTGGAACGGACCGAACCTGACAGGTGGTTTCCGGGGTTGTACAAGTCATCTTCAAAACATGCTTGCCTGTGAGTACTGAACGAAGATGAAGGCTTTTATGATCTGGGTCAGAAAAAACTAAATAAAGAAAAGAAAGAAACGGGGTGAGAGAAAGCCTAGGGTCATTTAAGCCATAGGGAGCATGCCGAAATATAACTTGTGGAAACCTCCATCTATCAAGGAAAGAAGAAGAAAAAGAAAAAAAGAGCCTACCGCTAGTGCGGTGGTGTAGGAGGTCTCTCTCACTAGGCAGTGGTGGTGACCGCCCGTCGTAGAGATCGATGATGCGCTCCCCATTTCTTCTTCTTAGAGAAGTTCTTCCCGACCTTCAACACTTCTTCCCCTTGAAAAGTTCATCTTGACCTTGGCAACATAAGCCTCGGTTCTGCTGGGATTATGATCGGTGCAGGCCTTTCTGTCAAGTGACGTCACGAATATGGGTTTTGCTGCGTAAAGCTTAAAGCCATCTCGGGTATTACGGGTGCTTCGGGTCGATGAATTTGCTTTGCTGTGGGCGTTGCAACCATTCGGCGAGTATTACCGCCGCATCCTAGGGCGACTTCTATGGGCGCAGATCAAGCTCCGCCGGGCAGTTTGAAAGATCTGCCTTCAATTGTAAGAGACTTAGAGTCTGGTCATCAACAAGACCGTGGTAGAAGAACAGTACAAAGAACAGGGATAAAAGGTTGAATGACATACAAGGAGTAGTTGACGTCGTGGGTGACGTCGTGGGTGACGTCCGAAGATTACTCTGGCCTGGAGATTATTTTCCAAGGGTCAGACGTATCGGTCGTCCGCGCCGGGCTCGTAGATGGTGAGGGCTCAGGCAGCGGGCGAGACCATAATTAGAATAATAGATTCCGTGTCGGAGTCGTCCATAGGTGAGTGCGAGTGATAACTGTGGGAAGTAAAGAAGAGGAAGGATCCTGAGGAATGGGGGATGGATGTATACTAAACGTTCACGATTACGACGACGCCCTTTGGGTGATACAATTGCGCAACGACTCCATTCCAATGTTGTAATTCAATTTCGTATCGACTCCATTTGGGTGAAACCAGTGCAACAATCACGCAACGACTCCGTTGCGGTTTAAAATTACGACGACTCCAGTCGAGTGATGCAATCGTGTAATGACTCGGTTTGTACTTTGTACGACACGATTGTGTTGTCGTTATCATGTGAACGGTCCCCTCACTGGAGACTTCCCATCCCGTCTTCATGCACGCTACCGGTCAGTTCTCAACCAAAATACCTGCCCATCCACGCCATAATCGCCCCATTCATCAAGCCCTCCTTGTACCCAACCGCGGCATCCAGCGCCGGCTGAACATGCACCTCCCCCTCACACTCTACCAACACATACTCTTTCCCTCCATCAAACAAGCTCCCGTCCACCTTCATCCCCTTTTTGACTTGCACCACCCCTCCCTTCAAACAGGTCTCATTAAAGAACCTGCAACAGTCCAAGAAAACCTCACCCGTGCCCACCGTCACCAGCACCTTATCCACCACCTTCCTCTCCGGCCCAAACACCTTCCCCCAAACCTCTTCCGCCGCACCCTTCATGCATAAATTCGCATACAACTCCCTTTCGTCCGCCCCGAGTTCCCCCTTGAACTGATCGACCTGCTCCCTAGTCAAGTAATCCCTCCTCGCATTCTTCTCGTAACTCGACGGTTTATTTACTACCTCCAGAGGAGCCTCCAGAGGCAACCTCGCAGCCGGAACCCTCACAAACGGACTAATCATCACCGCGCCGCCAAATCTCTTTCCCCCATCATCCAAATTCAACGGCAACGCATAAGGGCACGGCCGAACCACATGCGCCAGAATGCCCCCCACCAACTGACCGCCAGCAGAATCACCCGCCATTATTATTTCGCTGGGGTCAATTTTTAGTTCACTCATCAGATATCGAATACTCTCGATGCACTGCACCAGCTGAGTCGGGTACGGAAACGCCGGCGCAAGACTGTACTCGACCACTATGACCTGTCCGACTCGCCCAGCAGCAGGAGTAGCAGCAGCGTTTGCGAGGTTGAGAATAAAAGGCATGTGGGCTTTTGATCGTAAGGGGTTGACGTACCCGCCTCCGTGAAAGTAGACTAGTGTGCATGTAGCTCCATGTCCATCCTTTCTTTGGGTTTGATGAGAAGGAGGAGGAGTTAAAATGTGTAAGATGGCGGGAGGGATGCTGCACGACGACGAGGGATCAAGCTTGACGATTTTCTGAGCGATCTTGTGTGAGGAGCAGTACTGCGTTATTGCCTGGGACGTCGTGGTGCGGGTCGTTGTCCAGCAGAGTAGCTTCCAGGGTAAAGTTTTCCGTTGGGCCTGGAGGAAGGCGACGGCGATTCGTTGGCGGTGGTGGAGGGTTGTTGGTTTTGGGTAGGTGAGGTAGGTTATGAGCGTGCGGATTGCTGCGTTGCCAGCATATATTAGTACATGTAATTAAAGCGCAATCGAGATGGGACAGATAGAAGGGATGATTACCGATAACAGGAAGCAATAAGAAGAATAACAGCTTTTCAAGAAACGTGATCACCTTCACCTGCGGTTTTGGCAGAGTGACCGCCTTCGAGCTCGTCACACTCATCTTGAAGTTTAAAGTCGTCGGGACGCTAAAGGTGAATTCTTGATGCTCGTCAAAGAAAAGAATGAAAGAGAGGGGAACAATTCTCTACTTGACGGACGTAAGGTCTTCTTAGCGCCTTGGCTCCTTGAGTTGCACTTGAAATGAATAAGCAAGCTGCAAGGGAAACAACGAATCAACTTAGAAGCGACCTCAATCACATGCTCATACTTAGCATCACGTTCCAGACTGAGACATCGAGAAACAAAAATTAGAAAGAATCCGGCCAAGATAAATTAAAACATGATAACCTTCTATATACCAATAAAAAGAATTTCTAATCCAGATTCTGTGCCTCGCACATCCTTCTATACATCCCACCAGCATTAGCAACCAACTCGGTATGCGTCCCCGTCTCAACAATCCTGCCACCGTGAAAGACGCAGATCAGATCTGCATCCTTGATGGTACTCAACCGGTGCGCAACAGCGACTGTGATCCTATCACCGTCCTCGGCCGCCTCGGCCAGCGCATTCTGCACAATCTTCTCGCTCTCAGAGTCCAAAGCGCTCGTTGCCTCATCAAGAAGCAAAATCCTTGGATCGCGCACCAGGGCGCGAGCAATGGCGATGCGCTGTCTCTGTCCACCCGAAAGCTGAGTACCATTGGAACCAGCCGCCGTGTTCAGCCCATCAGGAAGCGAGCAAACAAAGTCCCAGGCATTGGCAGCGCGAAGTGCAGCCTCAATCTGCTTATCCTTCTCCGAATCTGCCTTGTCGCCCTCCTTCAGGTCAATGCCAAGAGCAATGTTCTCACGAATTGAGCCACGGAACAGCGTCGGCTCCTGCTGAACCAGAGACACAATCCCGCGATAGTGGCGAGGATTAAGCGAGCTGAGCGAATCACCTGCGACCTTGACCGTGCCGGTAGATGGATCATAAAAACGCTCGAGAAGAGCAACAATGGTCGATTTGCCACACCCGGACGCACCGACGACTGCAATAAACTGTCCCTTCTTGATCTCCAAGTCGACGCCCCGCAAGACCACAGTGTCTGGGCGCAAGGGGTACGAGAACCTGACGTGTTCCAGCTCGATCGGCGCTCCCGACTTGGGACTGTTGTCTCGGTTGTCGGGGGTTTCCTGCACCGTCCCTTGGAGCTCGTTAATCCAAAACAGGTAGTTGGCAGAGTTCATGCCCTTTGTGATGCTGGTGGAGAACTGGAAGAACTGCGCGGCGGCCTGGCCTGAGAAGAAGACACCCATAAAGGCGACAAAGAAGTTGTACATGGACGTCTCGTCGTTGGAGACAAGCTTGCAACCGTACCAGAAGCCGAGGGCCATGAACCAGTATTCAATTGCCTGGGTGAAACCGAAGCAGATCATAATGATGGAAAGCGGCTTGAGGGAGCCAGCAACCGCATGATCCAGCTCTGTAGTGTATTTTTCAAGTACCTTCTCCTCAAGCGCCAAAGAAGAGACTGTGCGGATGGCGCCAATGGCCTCGGAAGCAATCGATGCACTGGCAGAATATCTCTTGGAGACGTTCCTGTCGAGCGCCTGGTCCAGACGGATCTTGAACCAGCCTGACAAGACAAGAGGAGGAAGACCGCCAAAGACTACAACCAAGCCCAGCTTCCAACTGTGAGCAATGGCAAGAACACTGCAGGCAGTGAGGTTGATGACGGAAATGAAAATAAGACCAATGTTGATGCCCATCAGCTCAAAGATACCCTGAGGATCAGAGTCAACCTTGCTGGCGAGGGAACCGGTCGTGTTCTCTGGGCGATCGAAGAACTGGATATCTTGGCGGAGCATGTCGTTGAAGATTTGTCTACGGAACTTTCTGTTGAGCTGTTGAGCCATGGCGTTGGACGCGTAACCAAGACCAGCATAGACGATGAAAACGCCAGCGGCCAAGACGATGAACATCTTGGCGAAGAATTCTCCGCGCTCAATCATTGCCTGTCCCTCGAGAGTGAACACATCCATCATTTTCGCAGAGAGGATGGCTTGACCCGGGAATCCGCCAGCGGCACCGAAGCATCCAATGAAGATGAGGATATACCACCCTTTCAGCTCGGGTGTCTCTTTGACGATCCTCCAGACGATGCCAAAGAGACCCAGCGGTGTGTGATTGTCATAGTCGTCTCGGTGTCTGTTAGCCTCCAGACGTGCCTGGTCGTTGGTCGGGTATCGTGTCATTGTCTTGGTAAGATCCATATCGTGTCCCTTGTAGCCGTCCTTGCCGTTGTCGTGGGCGGAATTGTCACCCTCGGCATCCGAGTCTCCGGCAGCAGCAACCGACAAATCCTGAACCCTGACGAGACGGGCATAAGCTCCATTCTGTGCAATGAGCCCCTCGTGGGTTCCTTGCTCAACAATCTTGCCCTTGGACATGACCACGATGTTGTCAGCTTTGCGAATAGTGGCGAGCTTGTGAGCAATGACGATAGTGGTACGGCCGACGGCTGCCTTGTCCAGAGCTTGTTGGACAATATCTTCGGCCTGAGGGTCGAGTGCGCTGGTTGCCTCGTCAAGTAGAAGGACCTTTGGTTCGGAAATGATGCTCCTGGCAATGGCGATACGTTGCTTCTGTCCACCGGACAAAAGACCACCACGCTGACCAATCTCGGTGTCATACCCCTGGGGCAAGTCGGAAACAAAGTCGTGAGCAAACGCAATCTTGGCAGCCTCCTGAACTCGGACCATCTGCTCCTCTCTCGGTGATTTTTCCCAGGGTGTACCGACGAGACCATGTGCAATGTTATCAAAAACTGTACCTTGGAACAGAACTGGTTCCTGTTGGACCAGGCGAACATTCTTCCTCAGCCAGTTCAGGTTGAGCTTGTCGATCGGTCTTCCATCCAACTTGAGAGTGCCAGAAGCAGGGTTATACCATCTCTCAATCAACCCAACAATTGTGCTCTTGCCGGAACCACTCTGACCAACAAGAGCGGTAACCTTGCCTGCAGGAATCTGTAGAGAAAAGTTTTCCAGGACGGTAACACCGGGACGAGTAGGGTAAGAAAAAGTGATGTCCTCTAGCTCGACAAGGCCAGTCACTTCTTTTGGCTGTTCACCAGACTCGTCAAATGGGTCAATGGCTGATGCACGGTCGATAAGCTTGAAGAGTTGACCTGCAGCGCTAGCTGAACGAGCGAAATCGATGGCGTAAGGGGCGAGCATGGTAATGTTGAGGGCGGCAATGACGACGGACAGCAAGACGGTGAAGACGTCACCGGGTTTCTCAACCTCGCCGTTCGCAAGCATTTTGACACCCTGCCAGAAAGCAAGACCGAACCCAAGGTAGATGATCGTGTACTCTGTCGAAAAGAGAATGCCGAGCATGGGCGAAATCTTGTCTCCCCAAACAGCAGCCTCCTGCAGATAGTCGTCGAATTTCTGGACCAGACGTTCCCTCATTCCAAAAGCCTGGACCGTCCGGGCACTGGCCAAGACACCTTCTGCAAACGAGTTGGACTGGGCATAAATCTCGAGGACCTTGGTCTCATAGCCGGTCTGAATTGCAGCCACAATTGCCATGACGATGATGGTGGCAGGAGCGACGCAAAGAGTGATGAGGGTCAGCTTCCAGTTGGTGATAAATGCAACGATGAAAGCAGTGATGAAAGCAGAAAGTCCCTGGAAAGTGAGACCCAGCTTCTCTGAAATACCGCCCTGAATAAGCCGTCCATTGGAGGTGGCCTGCGTGGCGATGGAACCGCCGGTGCCAAAGTCGTAATAAGCGACCTCTTGCTTGAGAGCCGACCTGAGGTAGGCGCGTCGGATGTTGCGTACGATGCGGTATGAGACGTAAGTGAGGATGACATTGTAGGTGTATGAGAGCACATAACGGGCAGCGCCGAGGTAAACAAAGTAGAGGGCTAGCTCGGCAACATCGTCCATAAACACTTTCTTGTCTGAGGCGCCCGAAACATAATCGGTGATGACGGTGACAAACTGGCCAAATATGAGGTTTTGAAGGGCAATACCAGCACCTGATGCGATGGCGGCGACGAATGCAACTGCTTGGAGTGAGTACTCGGTTTGGGTAGCAAAGGTGAAGATGCGCTGTGTGTAACAAGATTAATACGCGATTGCAGCTGAGATGCAGGTCTCGGGGATGTTTCATACAAAGTAGGCATTTGCATCGTTTTTTTCTTCCTCCTCTTTTGGCTCTGCTGGTGGTGATATCCCGGTTGTTCGCAGGGCCGTCTTTTCGTCCTTCAATGATTGGGAACCGCTCTTTGGGGTCTTCTCCGTCTCCGTGTCACCTTCGATGATGGCAACGGAGTCTGTCACCGTCATCTTGGATGTGGACGATTGCTACAGTGTGTCGTGAAAGGATTTGAAAATCAGAGAGGCACAGCATGAGAACCAAAAAAGGAGAACCGCCATGAAATAATATAGAGTCACTGTGCATTTGGCGCCAAGTGTTTGGGATTCCTCCAGGACGATGATTATCCTTGTCGACTGGACACTCGCGGGGGGGGGGGGGGCATCGTTGGCGGCCCCCACGGGCGCCGACTTGCACCTCATTCTGGGCACCTGAGTTCGGCGCCGAGAGTCCAGTGCATGGGAGAATCTCGAGGGATATGGCGAGATTGGGGTCTAGTCTCGACGAATAGGCGGTAAAAAATGCAGGTTGTTGGCGCAGGCATTATCCATCTGAGGCACGGATGCTGACGCTCGTTGCAACGCGGAGGTGCCAGTGTTTGCGCAAACAAAATCTTAATCCACCCGGCTATCCGCAGAATTGTGGAACCCCAAAAAACCCCCTCCAAAAAGTTTATTGGAAGCTTGAGACGGAGCCCGCGCATTCCGCGGGGTCATTGTTCAAAATGCCCGCCAGTTCCTTCCATCTTCACTCTTTCCAAGAACGACTTGGACCCGAAACAGACCACACCGTGACCATTTCCGATGGCGAACCCAATGGAGACGTTGGGATCTCCCGACGAAGATCATGCGCAAGGTCCAATTGTTCCCAGAGCTGCAAGTTCATCTTCCATCACCCTTCTGTGTTACCCCACCCAATATCTCGACCCCATTTTAATTGCACTGTTCATGATCTAACATATTCTGCTCTTTTTGGTGGGATTTAGTGCAATGCATGCCGTGCGCGCAAGGTGTGTGTCCTGTTTTGGTGATATCTCTGCGATGCATAGTTGAGGCATCTAACATGTTTGTTATTTGCAGATTGGGTGCAACAGGGAATCGCCATGCGCCCATTGTGTTCGTGCCAAGATTGACTGCACTTATAGCGACGCCAGAAAACCAAGAGAAAAACGTGCTCGTATTCTCCTTACCCATCAATAGTATGCAGGCCTCTGCCCGGGGATAATGTCTGTCCCATCTGACAGTTGGCTACACAGTGAACAAAAGATAGATCGTCTCGACAGCAGGCTGGACGAGATTGTCACTCTTCTCAATGACCTCAAGGCTCAAGGACTTGCGTCTACCTCACCACCCGTCATCCAAGTCCAGCCTCCAGAAGACAATCCGGCCACAACGTTAACCTCAACCAAGGTCTCGACATCGTCTGCGCCAAGCCCACCTGCCCACCACATACCTTCATCGGGTCATGCATCTCGAGAAGCCAAGAGTCCCATGGTGGAAGGAGACTCCTCACTGACAGCCCAATCGGTATTTGCCAACGACTTCCTTCACAAGGTTCTCAACAAGGAGTCTCGGCCCGAGATGCGTGAGGGGCTCGATGCTCTCCATGTTATCGTCGAGTCGATGAAACACCAACCAGCTGCTCACGAAATGACTTATCCACACGCACCGCCTGTCAAGGCATCCACCCTTGAAGGATGCGAGCTGCCTCCCATCGAAAAGACCGCTCAAGTACTCAAACTTGCCCGATCCAAAGAAATGTTGGGGTTGGCCTGGGTCTTTGAGTTCATTCCTATTACATCGTTTCAGGAGATTTGTTTTCGCTTTTACATGTCGGACGACTGGAACCTTGTTACTGCTATTACCGTCAACGTCGGACTGCATTTTGTTTTCGGGGTTGCTGCCCATGTTCTCCCAGCAGGCAAGCAAGAATTGCTCGAGTATGCCTCTCAGTGCGGTACAAATGTTGAAACAGCCTTGGCGAAGCTGCCATTACATTTGCCCGCTACTGATGAAAATATCTCGGCGTTATTGCTAGGAGCATTCTATGCTATCGAGCTTTCGAAGCCGTCTCTGGCCTGGATCCTCTGCTCCAAAGCGTCAGAACTGTGCCAGACACTCGGCTATCACCGCTCCGCGACCTACCAACCCATACCACCTGAAAGCCGCTCGTACAAACAATATTTGTTCTGGGGCATGTATATTGTAGACAAGAGTCTTTCACTTCGTCTGGGCCGGTCATCAACCATTCAGGACTACGACGTCACTTTACCCTACCCCAGCTACGATGACCCAGGTACCACCGGATTGACATCGTGTTTCGTCCTTTGGTGTATGGCCGCCAAGGTCCAAGGCCAGATATACGAGCTCCTGTATTGCCCCGAAGTCATGATCCAATCCGAAGAAGTGAGGAGGTCGAGAGTGGACGTCCTGGTCCAAAGGTTGGACGAGCTTGAGAACAGGACAGAGGAGCTAAGTGTATCCTTTGAGCAATACAGTATGGAAGCTGTCGGGGAAGACCTTGTTCGATTCTTTCAGATTTCCGACCACGTCCTCCGTTTGTCACTGTTGACTCTGACATACCGCGCTGTGCCCAATCCTGTGGGATCTCCAACGACTTTCTCGATAGAATGTATCCAAGCTGCTCGACAAACTCTGGCTCGACACGAAGATTGTATGGCGATCGTTGAACGGAGTGACTGTGGGCTGTTTTCAACCTACATGAGCTGGTAGGTTAACGCTCCTCTACACCCTTGAAACAGACGGTGACTGACCCTGATCAGGACCATCCTCATGGCCCCGTTCGTCCCTTTCATCGTTCTCTTCTGTCAAGTCATCGAGACGAGAGATAAGCAGGACCTTGCCCGCCTACAGGCCTTTGTAGCTTCGCTCCAGATCGAGGCATCCGTCACCGAAGCAGTCGACAGACTCCGTCGTCTCTTCCAAATTCTGTACAGCGTGGCCTTGCGCTACGTCGAGTCGCAGACGGGGTCGGGTGGCGGCGGTGGCGGTGGCGGTGCAGAAGCTGGTGGTAACGGAGTACTTCAACCCCAACCAGGCCACCAGGAAGTGGACGCGTACCTGGCTACTCTGGGTTTTGCTCAGCTTCAAAACCACCAGGGTGTGGTATACGACCAGCAACAACTCGGTGCTGCAATACACGGTGGATTCGGCACCGTAAGCAACAGAATCATCTGCGAAGCCCCCACATCCGCCGAAGAATTACAACGAGGCATCAACCCTATGATGTGGATGGGAAACGGTGCACAACTGGAGGACTGGTTCTACAGCAATCAGCAGATGATGGCCCTATTGGAAGATGGATCTTTCGATGCGGGATTAGGGCCGATGTGAAGGCAAGTAGAAGAAGTCAATTTTTGATTAGATCGAAATGTCGGCGGTTTTCTTATGCCCGCCGCTTTGATGGGGGCCTCGATGATCACATTCATCAACAAGGCTATCTTTCAGAGTGAATGTATACGGGCCTGCCTTCCACGTTTGATTTCTGTTCTCAACCTCAACACTCCGCATAGTTCAACTGCTACTGGTGGAAGATTTTGTTCCAACATATAGTGGCCAAGAAGGACCTTGACCAGCTTTCTGCACCGGCACATTGTCCACTAGACCTATTTGACGTCAACGGCAATTGGGGGTGGGATTGCAACTTAAGCAAGCCGCGCCAATCGGGGAAATTGCGATCCAAGATTGCAACTACCGGAGGTTGTTTGTTTTGATTCTGACCGTTTCGTCCTCGGTTCCGAGAAACCAACTTGGCAGCTGTCAAAGTGGGCATGACCACATTGGGTCTTGACGATCCCATGACAGGTTGGAGCAATAATGCGTTTCCGAGTTTCTGCCCGAATAGGGGGAATTACGCGGGCAAAAAACCGTATAAGAAAAGAGATCTGATTCGCCCGCGATTGGTTTTTTTCTCAGCACGGGAATGCACCCCGCATTTTCGGTAGATGTAGGGCAACGGGAATGTGGGATGCCAAAAGCGGGTTGAGCGAGTCCGGGGTTAATATATTCTGATTGATCGCCAAGAAGCACAAGTTGCCTCCATCTTCTGTGAGCCCGGCCTGGCAAGTGTCTCGGTTGTGGAAGATGCGTGGGAAACAAGACAATACGGCTGATCAGCTGGGCTGAGAAGAGGTTTTGACCTGGCAGACACGGACTATATAACATTGTCCATCCTCCCCCGAGTGTCACTTCAACACCCCCTCAACCTCATCATCCACCATCCCTCTCAGGTTGCCCACCATGATGTTCAAATCCCTCGTCCTGGCCGGCCTAGCCGCCAGCTCAGTCCAGGCCCACTACATCTTCAACATCCTCATCGTCAACGGCAAGAAGATCGGCGGCGAGTACACCTACGTCCGCAAGAACTCAAACTCTTACAACCCCGCCTTCCCCGACATCGTCACCAAGACCGACCTCCGGTGCAACGTCGGCGCCAAGCCCGGCGGCGGAGTCCAGACCTACGAAGTCAACGCAGGCGACAAGATAGGCTTCAAACTCTTCAACAATGAATTCATCGAGCACCCCGGCCCGGGGTTCGTCTACATGAGCAAGGCCCCCGACGGAGTCGCAACCTACGACGGCTCCGGAGACTGGTTCAAAGTCTACGAGACCGGTCTCTGCAAAGGCAACGCCGCTTCGGACGGCAACTGGTGCTCCTACAACAAGGACAGGCTGGAGTTTACCATCCCGCAGAAGACTCCCCCCGGAGAGTATCTCGTGCGGGTCGAGCACATTGGGCTGCATGAGGGACACGTGAACAGGGCTCAGTTTTACATGACTTGTGCTCAGCTCAAGATTAATGGCCCAGGCGGTGGCAATCCGTCTCCATTGGTGAAGATTCCCGGGATTTATTCGGCTAAGGACCCCGGTATTGCTTATAATAAGTGGACGAGCAACCCGGCCCCTTATAAGATGCCCGGGCCTGCTGTTTGGAATGGTAACTAAGGGGTGGATGAAATCATGGTGTTGAGGAATGTTTGGCGTTTGTGGTTTCAAGGTGGGAAAGGGAGGTGTGTCATGAGGCCGAGGGTGGGGGGGGGGGGGGTGGCACTTGAAGGATGGCAAGTGGGTGAACCAAAGGGGGTTAGCAATTCCGTCTGAGCTCAAAACGCTGTAAATACATAGATATAAATCCATCGAGCTCCTCTTCCCTTGTTCGCCGTCACAAATCTCACTAATAAAACCTTTTCCTCTCTCGGGAGGAATGTCATTTCAAACAAGAAGTCCAGAGTTGTGGAGTGGTTGGTGGAGACGGGCAAAAAAAAAAAAGGACAAGAAGACTCTAAAAATATTGGTTTGCGGTTTGTGTGGATCGAACACACGACCTTCAGATCACCCTTTTCAGGCTTTTTGAATGAAGTGGAAACTTCAGTCTGACGCTCTCCCAACTGAGCTAAACCCGCTTTTTTGAAGTTGTTGCACTTTTGTTTTGAGTGTTGGAATTATAAATAACTATTTAGGGAATGAAGAAGAATGCCCATTACAGAACGATGTCAGGCTTTTTCACTCAAATTTTTTTTTTTTTTTTTTTTTTAAAAAAGGGGTTTAAAAAAAATTAGGTGAATAAATGCTTCTCACTACCTGTTACGTACCCATTCATGGCTTGAAGAACAGTTTCTAAAAAGTGTCCCCGAGTGCTTAAGAGCAATCGGAAGAAAGGACGGACATTTTCTGATGAATTTATTTTGGGGGAAAAAAAAAAGAGAGAGCAAGAAGTCTCAAGACACAGCGCCGCAGTGTTCAACATACGGCCTGAGCTAGTGGCTACAAGTAAGCTTCCAGCAATCGAAAAAAGAACAAATGTCTCTGTGTCAAAATTAGTAATATCTTCAGTCTCAATGCTGTATTTTGTGGGCTTTTGAGCAAGGAACTGGAGTCGGACCGGTGGTTGAGACGGGTAGTTTGCAGAAATCACACTCTCATAACACACAACAGAGGAGCTAAAGGAATACATGGTTTCGTTTAAGCTCAGCGGCAGATGATTGATCTGTGTCTTATCTTACTGTGCTATGGTTGATGGTAACAATGCTGCCAGAAGTGGTTGAATTGGATTTTGGAGGGTGCTGGAAAAGGGGGTTTGTTTACATATCTCACGCCACCTCAACACACACACAGCCACCGTTTTCACTTGCATGGCAAATCTTCCATCTTGAACGGTTCGAATGAAACATGCAAAATCGTTGTCGATCAATTCGTTGTTACTACCGGTAGATATGACTCTTCCTCTCAACTGTACTTGCCCACCCATATTTGATTCAGTTACTTCCCTCCGGAGGAAACGAAGGCCCCCAGTCTGTAACACACTGTCATCAAGCTTTTTCCAACCTGGTTTCCAAACAGACATACAAAACGCAAAATCTTGGCCATGAAACATGATTTGCTCAAACCTAGGTATCTCTATAAATAAACTGTCCGTGTGGGATTCTCATCATATGGGCTGTGCATCCATCTTTGCATAAAGGTATCCGTACAGGACAGTGTTTATTTACAAACAGCATTGAAAGCCAAGCGTTCAAGGTCTTATCAAAGGTATCCGTAAAGAGTCAATAAACCCCAATCGGGGAATACCTCCCTTCTCGATGTCACGCTAAAATCCCCGAGGTATCTGTTTGAGTGTAAGTAGTACCTGCATACTCCACAGTGTATGTCTTAATATTTCCCCCGTTGCATACCGTTGAATGCAATGTCTTGGCTCGCCGAGCAGTTTGAAGGAGTTGAAGAAAATGGTAAGGGGTAAATTTCCTGGCAACTCCATCCTGAGACGCTACTAAATCGTGAGTTTCTCCACCATGATCACATTCACATTCACATTCACACATTGCACATTGCACAAGTCACCCAACAAGAGTATTAGAAAACACACTTGCGAAGCAAATTGACCAAAAAAAGCCATTGGATGATTTTGATGGATGCATATTAGATAAACAAAAAAAAAAAAAAAAAAAAAAAGAACAGCTGGGTATATGCACAGAAACGACAGCTTAAATACAAGGTTATATAAAAAACGCAAAAAAGATATGCAAATCCCCCTCTCTCCTCCTCATTCAACAGACTTTGTCACAAAAAAAAAAGTATTTTAGTTGTTACCGACAGCCATGTTGTCGGGATAAACCTGGCTCCACTGTTGGGCGCTCCCGTCAAAGAACTTGACGTTTCCACCGAACCCGAGGACTCTGGTCAGGACAAAGTACCAGGAGGAGGCGTAGCCGCCGACGCCGCAGTAGACGATGATCTCTCCGTAGGACCTGCTGGCGCCGTACCCGATCTTGGAGCGAACGAGGGAGAGCAGCTCAAAGGTGGACTTGAACGATCCGTCGGGGTTCCAGATGCTCTGAGCGGGGATGTTGACGGCCGAGGGGATGTGGCCGGGCACGAGGGCCCAGTCCTCCATGACGGAGCCGTTGTAGACTGCCTGATCGCGGCCGTCGATCAAAAAGATGCCCTGGTTCTTCTTGTTGAGACGGGCAGCGACGTAGTTGATGTCTACGAGGAAGCTGCGGTCCTCCTTGCCGACAAAGGTCTTGGGGGTGAGGGTAGGGGCGGCCTGAGTGACGGGGAGGGACTCTGCGGCCCAGGCTGGGAAGCCACCGTCGAGGACGGCGACGCGGCCTTCGGAGAGACCAGCAAACTTGAGGGTGGTGGCGACGCGGGGGGACGCAGCCTGGGGGAAAGCAGGGACGGCGACGCCGTTGACCAGGACGATCTTGGTGTCTGCGCCCACACCGATTGAGCCGAGGTAGGAGACGAGGTTGCTGAACTCGGGGAGCTCGAGGATGAGGGATCCGGGACCCATCTGAGACCAGGCCGAGACGGGCTCAAAGGGGGAGGAGATGGATCCCGGGATGTGGGAGACGGCGTACTCGGCTGCCTCGCGGAGGTCGATGACTACGAGGTCGAGGTGCTGCTTGCAGGTGTTGAGCCACCAGGGAGAGACGATATCGCCAAAGAAGAGGCAGCTGAGCGGGGTGATGGCGCGGGAGTCGAGCTCGGCGGCGCGGGCCGAGATGGCTGCGCCGGAGACGGCGGCGGGGAGGAGGCCGGTGGCCAGGGCGGCGAGTGTGAAGCGCATTTTTGAGTTGAGTTGTTAGCGACAAGACGGGAATATCAGCTATGTAAAAAGAGTGAACGTATGGATCTTCCTCTCTGTTCAAGTTTGGAACCGAGGTGGACGATAACCGGGAGATCCAAACATTCAGAAGGAATGGATGGATTGTGGTGTGATATTTAACCACTGGGGCTCTTTCCGCTTGCCGCTTGCCTAGAGCTCCGGGGCCCACGTGGGATTCAAGATTAAAGATGAAAGAGGTCGCCGAACGGTGTCAATGGCACTCTTGGATACGGCAAAGCTTCTGGGCCAGGAACCGGACTATTGTCCATAGGAGGGGTTGGGTTACATTCATGTTGGGATATATTCCCCGATTACAAAGACATTATTCCCTTGGTCTCTCAAACCAACAGCATAGTAAGAAACCAATTATTGATGGAACCATTACGGTGGGAAGCCCCTTGAGTGGCTCGCTCTGCAGTAAACAATATGCAAATCAAACACCTTCCAAGAAATGCTCCCCGCTTTTCCTTCGGGCTCGATTCTGCTTGAGTCTAGTTTGGCGCCAGGGGCAAATATGTAAGTGTAGGAGAGACCCCTGTTTGAGTCTGTGGCGTGGTTTGTGGGGACACGGGGATTGTTGGATTCCTTCTAGTGTACATGTGAAATAAGAGGTTCTTGAGAGAAGAAGAAGAAAAAAACAGAAGAGAAAGGTCTTGGGCTTCTCGGAGCTGGGAAATGTCAACATATAAACGCAATGTGCCCCTATTATGCATTGTAACCATGTTGGTTCGCACATGCAGCTTTTGCCGGCGGCGACGAAAGGATTCAGAGCTGGTTCTCAGGGAACTCTTTCCCCGGCTTTTTTGTTCACGTTTGCCTGCCCACTGCCGAGCCACTACCGGACAGTGTCCCCCGCTCGAGCCTCTGCAGGGTGCGTCCCCGTTCAACTTTAGCAGAGGATTGCAACGCTATGAGCGCCACAGTCTACTATCACGCAACAAGACATGGCACTTATGCAGCTAGGCGAGATTGATGTGCAGGTGGTTAAAGTCTTTCTTGGCTCTATCTCTTTCTCTCTCGGATTCCTGGGTGAATCTTGAAGCGACCGAGACGGTGTAGCTTCTCCTTACTCATCACATAGACAACTTCAAACTTCTTGGCTTTATAGCTGGTGATATATACCGTCTCATTGATGCATCGTCGACGGTCGACGGTCGACGGTCACCAGCACCGCAACAGCAGGAGCGGTGAGTACCGGGTAGTTGAGAATGCGCACTGGTATTCTGCTGCATGAGTGTTTACACTACAACATTAAGAGTTTATGCTTATCATTAGGGGTAACACTGAGGACGACAAAACAAACCCCTTGAAGAAATACCAGGATACTAACCCAGGCACTGCACCAACGCAGGTAGACACGGATACGGTGCTCTGTGTCTTCTTTTGGAAACTTGGGGTTTCTTTGAAGATGCCATCAAGAAAAAAACGGGGAGATTGCAAACAATGTCGATGAGTGGTGGAATGCCACCCGGAGGCTCGCTTGGTGGAGAACTATCCGCAAACTTCACCAGCAGGATGCGCGCTAGGATTCCTCTTTTCTTTGCTCCATGTTGAAATGGAAGCGAGTGCGAGATCGGACGACGTTGTGATGAACAGATGGAAACAGTCTGTGAAAGAGGGGAAGGTCTTGGAGCCGCATATTTATTGAGGGACATGCAGATAACTATGTTCATCTGCCGTCCCGTGTCTTGCTGTTTGGTGTTTCGTCGAGACGGCTCGCGTCGAGAGTTCATCATCAGCTGTGAGAGGAGCCAAAGGATTGAGAGAAACTGAACCATGGAATGAATCGCACGATTCCCGCATTTCTCCCCCTCATCTCCACCGCCCAGGCACTGCTAGCAGAAGCAACGCGCCAATATCCGGGCGGGCGGGGTCCTTGAAGCCTCCAGAAGGGCTGCCAAGATTCCAGGAACGAGGATCCCCTGTCTCTTGGTACTCTTGGTATTCTGACAGATGGGATGAAAGGCCACCCTAGACTCTCAGTGAGCGAAAGCGAGCAACCGTGCGCTGCAGCTCTAGTCGGTAATGGCATCGCGTGCTTCCACTGGCCGGCCGGCGAGTGCGAGCCTGGCGTGCCTGGGAAGAATCTCATGATGGTCCACCGAGTCCGTCCTTGAGCTCTCAGGGACACCATGGGTCCAAGGTCTCACCTCAGCCACCACCACCATCCATCCACTGTTCTTAGCAGACAAAAGTGACGACACCCGGGCCCCGGGCCCTCCACCGAGTTGCATCAAGGAGTCGGAACCAGGGGAAAGGAACTTTTTACACAAAAGGAATTCGAGAGAGAGAGATTCGCAGAGTGTATAAACACTTGTGGGTGCCACTTCTGTCCCGACCCTCCTGTCCCAGCTGTCTGGATCTTATTCCCCAGTACCCCACGACGACAAGGACCGAATGTAGTCTCGATCGACAGCACACAGCTTGGGGACCACCTTTGGGATATACTACCGACAGACATAAACCCACTAACACTGCTTACACACAACAACAACAACAAACACACACATACACAATGGCGACACAGGCACCTTTTCAGGAGCCCTATCCGGGCTGGTCTCAGGAGAACAAGGGGCCGACCATCATGGGAATCACGGGAGCCATGACACTTTTCACGACCATGTTCGTGGCTGCCAGACTTTACAGCAGAGTGATTTCGATGGGCAGGATCTTTATCGACGACTACGTTGTCATCTTTTCCATTGTAAGTTGTGATGCTGTTCAACACAAGGTGGCCCCTCTTTTGCTAACCAAGGTTCAGGTCTTGTGCTACTGCTATCTCGGCCTCGCTGGCACTGCCATTGCTTACGGCGGTGGTCGCCATCTCATGACGCTGTCGCCCGACAACATCCAGAGCGCCCTCTTTTTCATCATCATTTCCTTTGTTCCCGGCGTCTCGGGCTTCGTCATCCCCAAGTTCGCCGTCGTCATCCTCCTCGCCAAGCTCCTCAACCCCGGCCGCACCCACAGGATCATCATGTGGGTCATCTCGGTCTCGTACTTCTTGATGATGATCGGTATGCTCGTCATCAACTTTGCCCAGTGCACCCCTGCTGCCGCTCAGTGGGGTGGTGCCGAGGGTGTCTGCTGGAACCGCAAGTACACGGTCGACTACTCCATGGCCCTCGGCATCGTTTCCGTCTTCTTTGACTTTTATCTCGCCATCTACCCGACCATCGTGCTGCTTCAGCTGCAGCTTCACTGGCAGAAGAAGCTCGCTCTTGCCTCGTCCCTGGGCTTTGGCTATTGGTGAGTTTGAGAGCTATCCACGTCGACCTTGACGTCGTTTCCAGTGCTAATTCAACCTCTGACAGTGCCGGTGCCATCACCTGCTACAAGTGCTACACTCTTAGCGGCCTGCTCGAGATTGTCGACTTCACTTACACGGTCGACGACGTCGTCATCTGGACCAACATCGAAGCCTGCTGCGTTCTCATCGGCGCCTGCATCCCTACGCTCTATCCCCTGATGAAGAAGGTCTTTGGTAACTCGGTACTTGGAGGAACCAGCGGCCGCAGCGGCCCGTCCAACGGCAACTCGAGCGGCGCGAAAGGAGGAAGCACCGGGCCGTCGAGCACCATCGTGACTATCGGCTCTCGTCCCAAGAAGGGAAGATCAAAGTCCGGCTCCCACCTGGTTTCCAACCTCGACACCATCAACGACCTCGATGCCGACTCCAAGTACATCATACTCGAGGAGCGCTCTTTCCATTACAGCACCACAGAGCTGGCTGAGGCGGATGACTCCGCCGCCGCCAGTGCTGCTCACGCCAGGAAGGAAGCCGAACGTGCAACCAAGCAGCAGGGGTGGTGATGAATGATGGAGAGACATTATTTAGGGGGTCAACACTAAAACGAACACAAACAATCTGTACCAAAAAATAACAAGGTATAATGAAGGGATGGGCGGAGGGGGAAAAAAAAACATCAACAGACAACCACAGCGTTGAACTCAATGTACCAACAGTATTTCCTTTATATATCTGTTTTTTTTTTTTTTACGATACCCTTCATGCGGCAAATGAACAATTCCAAATCATCATGATGCAAGTACACGTACCTGACTTTATTGTGAACTACGGATACCCCCTTTTTTTTTTGTTTATCAACAGTTCCCGTATCCCGGTACATGTATGTATTTAGCAATGATGGAACAAAAGGCCTTGTTGTTACACCAAAAAATATATGCAGAGTTCCCCCAAAAAAGAGTCAATTGGAACTTCCTCTTTTGCATACATGTCCAGCCAAGAAGTGATGTTCATCTTGGCAATGTTCGACCTTCCCGATGCGCTCACCAACGCCGCCGGGCGGCCTTCTGTCATACGCAACTGCAAGCAAGCAAACGGTTCACCGCTGCAGTTTCCCCCCCGTACGGCCGATTACTCCGGACATGTTTTGGTCTTGGACCTGCCGGAACCGCCTTCGGGGAGAAGATGCCGAGACGGTTGTCATGTCGTGATGATGTTGCGTTGCCTGAACGCGGGGCGGCAATGTCACCATCATTGCGGAGTCCGGACGGGATCCTTTGAGAACTTTATCTGGATAAAGACGCCACCGTATCTCACCTCAACTTTGTTTTTTGTCCTCATCGGTTTTTGTTTTGGTCAACCAGCCAAACCGAGCAACCCCATATCACCATGAGATTCCTTCAGACTGCCGCCGCCTTGGTCTCTTTGGCCTCGGTGGTCGCCGGACAAGATGGCGACAACGAGAGAAGTGCCGGCCCGGGTAAAAACGGTCCCGGCAAGCAAAAGGCACTCATCAATTCCAAAAAGCTACAGGCTGAGATTACCACCAAGGGGTATGGGCCAAAACTCAATTTCTTTTTGACCGGATAAGCATGTTCTGACGTCTCCCAGTTTGATGGCAAACCTCCAAAACCTCAACGACATCGCCTTTGCCAACGGAGGTAACCGCGCCTTTGGTCTCCCCGGCTACGCTGCTTCGGTCGATTACGTCTGGAACAAGGTCTCCAAAGTCAAGGGCGTCAAGGCCGTCAAGCAGGACTTCCCTGCCCTCTTCAACTTTGTTGAGGCCATCTCACTTTCGGTCGGCGGAGAGGACATTTACGTTTACGGCCTCACCTACTCCCCTTCCACCGACGCCGATGGAATCACGGCCGAGATCGTAGCCGGGCCCGAGGGTGCCGCAGGCTGCGACGTTGCTTCATACGCCGGCCTGGACGTCAAGGACAAGATTGTTCTCGTCCAGAGATTCCGCTGCCCTACCGGAGGTACCCTCGCCGGACGTCTCTTGCCCGCTGCTCGGGCTGGTGCCGCTGCTGTGATTATTTACCACGATATCACTACCAACGTCACTGCCGGCTCCCTTTCTGCTCCCAACCCGGAGCACGTTCCCGGTGGTTTCATCAACCTCGCCGACGGTGAGAAAATCAAGGCCCGCTTGGCTGCCGGTGAGGTTCTGTCTGCCACTTTCCAGCAGACCCAAACCATCGAGACCAGAACCACCCAAAACATCATCGTCGACTTGGAGGGCGGTGACGAGAACAACGTCGTCGTTCTCGGTGCCCACTTGGACAGCGTTCAGGCCGGACCGGGCATCAACGATGACGGCTCCGGAACCAGTTTGCTCCTCGAGCTCTTTGCTGCTGCAACCAAGTACCGCACCAAGAACAAGGTCCGCTTCGCCTGGTGGGGCGCAGAGGAGAACGGTCTTTTGGGATCCAAGTTTTACACCCAGAACCTGAGCGTCAAGGAGGCCGACAAGATCCTTGCCTACCTCAACTTTGACATGGTCGGCAAGGGATTCATTGGTGTTGGCGATGCCGACGGAAGCACCCACGGAAGCGTCGGACCGCCCGGCTCAGAGGTTATCGAGCGCATCTACATTGAGCACTTCACCAAGCAGGGCATCACCGTCACCCCCGCCGTCGTCACCAACGGAAGCGATTATGCTTCCTTCTGGCAGGTCCTGAACAAGCCGTTTGGGTTCTTGCACACGGGAACCGGCGTCGAGCAGGATCCTTGCTACCACCAGGCTTGCGATACCATTTCCAACCCTGATCCCAAGACTATTACTATCAACGCCAAGGTAGGTTTAGAAACAAACCCCTCTTGATATACCCATGCTAATAATATCTTTGTCAAGGCCGCCGCCCACATGCTGAGCGTTTTGTCGGTTGATGGGACCAAGTTGATTCCCAAGACTCCTCTCAATGCCACCATGTTCTCCGAGATCCGCACCCGCTCCATCGGACCGGATGTTATCAGGATTGAAGAGCTCGAGGCTCTCGGCGAGAGACACTTGGGATGTGGACATGACATTTAGGGGGGAAATAAAAAGGTAAATAAAATAAATACAAAAACACGTGCTAGATATGAGACTTCTGATAGAGCTGCTCGGTCAAGATGCACAATCCAGGCAGGTCAAAAATACTTGTTCCGCTAAATGGTTTCCGTTCGGTCCAATCCAATCCAATGCAGGAACGGATTTCCAATTTCCCAGATGGCCGACACGTGCAAGCAAAGCCAGCCAGTGAGAGGTGGGAAAGAAATCCCGATCAGGAAGGCCGTTGGATTGCTTGGCGTACCACACCAAACGGGGAAGGTTGCAGTATGTGGTAGTGTGTATTCCTTTAACAAACGTCAGGGGGGGCAAGTTGAGGAATTCCATGCTTTCCTTATCGTGATAGGTGGTATTCGTTGAAATGTCCAAGTTGAGCGATAGCTAGTGTATACTCCTCATCTATTTAGGAGCTTCCAGAAACCCCGGTCGCGGTTCCGATCAGTTTGTCGCCCCAGACATGCTGACGACGATCGCTTCCGTTGTGCCACCCTGACATGTGTCGATCATCCAGTCCGAGTGACGTTCGGAAAGTCCCTTGCGGTAGCACACGGCATGGATATATATAAGATGCTACCCTTGGCGTCCTTCCATTGGAACTTCTTGTCTCTTCTTCTTCAGGGATCTCGGGCATTCTCGACAACACCCTCGAAGTCGAAACAACGACGACGACGACAATTTCGGTGAAAAATGGCTTCCCTCAAGAAGTTGTTGGTTTTGCTCGCAGCCGGCGTGACGGCCGTCCAGGCTCAAGCACCCGGCGAGAACCACCTGGTCAGTCGTCGCAAGCTCTCGAAGCGCTTCATTGACGAGAGCGGCAATTACAACATTTCCTTCTACCATATCAACGATGTGCACTCCCATCTTGACCAATTCTCTTCGTCCGGAACCGACTGCACTCGCCCCGAGAGAGGATGCTTCGGCGGATATGCCCGCGTCAAGACGGTGCTCCAGGAGACTCGCCCTTCCCACCCGGACTCTCTCCTGCTCAACGTCGGCGATGAGTTCCAAGGAACCATGTTCTTCTCCTACTACGGCGGAGAGAAAATCGCCGAAACCCTCAACCAGATCGGCTTCGACGCCATGACGCTCGGCAACCACGAGTTCGACAGGGGGGACGACCACCTGGGAGAGTTCCTCAGCAACCTCACCTTTCCCATCGTTTCTGCCAACATCCAGTCAACCCAACCCGCGCTCAACAAGACCATCAAGCCCTTCCACATCTTTGAGCAGTACGAACTCGCCGTCATCGGCGTCACGACTGAAACCACACCCGGCATTTCCTCCCCCGGCCCGGGAACGACCTTTTCGGACCCCGTGGCGGCGGTCCAAAACACAATCGACTACATCCGCGCCAACACAAACATCAAGCGCATCGCCGCCATCACGCACATCGGCTACGAGGAAGACCAGCGTCTCGCCAAAGAAACCACAGGCCTGCACCTGATCATGGGCGGGCACTCCCACACGCCCCTCGGAGACTTTGCCGGCGCCGTGGGCCCTTACCCGACAATAGTGGACAACAAGGACGGCGACGAGGTCTTCATCGTGACCGCGTACCGATGGGGCGAGTACCTCGGTTACATCGACGTGACCTACGACGCCGAGGGCAAAATCCTCGCGTACCACGGCGCGCCGATCCACCTCACCAACACCACTGCTCAGGACCCGGAACTGCAGTCTGAAATCCTCGCCTGGAGGAAGCCCTTCGAGGAGTACGCCGCCGAGGTGGTCGGGCAGTCCAACGTCGAGCTCGACCAGTCGACCTGCCAGCTGGGCGAGTGCCTCCTGGGGGACTTTATGGCCGACGCCATGCTCGAGTACCGGCAGAACCTGAGCACGCCCGATTCCCCCCCTGTCGATTTCGCCCTGATCAACGCGGGGGGGATCCGCGCCACGATCGACGCCGGCCCCATCACGCGCGGCGAAGTCCTGACGGCCTTTCCGTTCGGCAACTCCATCGTCGAGATTGCCCTCTCCGGTCAGCGACTCTGGGATGCTCTCGCGGCAATCTTTTCCAAAACGAACCCGGCAAACAGCAAACCCGTGACGTCGTTCCTGCAGGTCAGCAAGAACATTGTAATCGAGTACCAACCGTCCAACAGTACTGGTGGGACATCAGCCCAGGGAGAGCTGGTGTCGGTCACCATCGGCGGGAAACCGTTGGACCTAACAAAAGAGTACAGGGTCGTGACGCTCGACTTCATCGCGGGCGGCGGGGATAATTTCTTTTATCCAACTTTCGGGAACCTGATTACGCTCGACACGCAGGACCAGGTGCTGCTGCAGTACATCAAGGCAAAGTCGCCGGTGGATTATGCCCTAGATAAAAGGATCAGGCCCGTTACGGTGGGCAAGTGCCGGAGAAAGTTTCTGGAGAGGGAGAAGTTGAAGCGGAGGGAGGCGTTGGAGAGGGTCATGAAGAAGAGACAAATGTGAGGAAAAGGCGGTACTGGATGTGAAAAGGATAAAGTGTAATGAATTTGTATGAATAGTATATACGACAAAGTTTGGGGGAAAAATACGATAAAATGCTGGTAAAATTATTCCATCTTGCCTGCTCGACGTGCAACTGAGATTGCGGTTTGTGAAAAGTTATCGATGAGTTGCCATGATATGCCTTATAACTCACAGATTTGCACTGTAAATAGATGATGGTAGATATTATTTGTTTACCTAC
This sequence comes from Cladorrhinum sp. PSN259, assembly GCA_033725935.1. Taxonomy (NCBI): domain Eukaryota; kingdom Fungi; phylum Ascomycota; class Sordariomycetes; order Sordariales; family Podosporaceae; genus Cladorrhinum; species Cladorrhinum sp. PSN259. Next base: position 270,002 of record MU867085.1, on the reverse strand, counting down.
AGGTGCTACCCCTTTTTAGTCAGATTGAGTTTTGGTCATCTCTGCCACTTCTCTGTCATAACTTACATACATACTTTTGAGTTTTCCAAGTTTTATGTCATGCCCTTGAGTCACTTTCCAGAACAATACTTGGTTAGCACTGGGGAAATATACTGTATTTGGTTCGATTCCTAATTGCGCTAGTACAATGGTGTAGCGGTACGCTTCTTTCTATACTTGCAGCTTCAAATTTTCTAGGCTTTCCTTGTCATCTTCTCTTGACCAATTTCTCGGTTTGACGCACAGGCGGATACATCCGAAATAGACTGGTTATATCAATGCTGAGACTATGCGTATACAGATAGTATGCTGTTAGAGGCACAAGTAAATATCTCCGAAATCACCGAGATCTCGGTATGAGCCAAAAAACAAAACAGTCTCAGCACTTGGGAATATCCTGGTCTAGCACGTGGTCTCGAAAAATGCATCTTCAAGATATGCCAGGGTTTTATTGCTTGTCAAGAAAGTAACATTTATTTTTCCGGATATTTTTAGAGGTAGGTAAGTAGATGTCGTTATTAATTGTTGAAAAAGAGAGCTCGGAAATTCGGAATACTTCCGATATAATCCCGAGAATTTTGTGACGATCTTTGTATATCAGGAGTCTAGATTTAAAGCACTTTTTAGAAAGTGGATGATGTATGCGAGATTCGGAATCAATTATCCAACAGAGGAAACATTAATTTTTGCAATGATACCGATACTGAAACAACGACATCAAAGATTAGGTAAACAACAACCTTGATGGCGAAATCTCCGTCCGTGCCATCATGGAGTTCGGTCGACTTACAAACTTTGGAGCTAGTGGATTTGCCCAATGTGGAGATTTTAATTTCTTGGCTCCATGATGACGCATTCCTCTGCTTCTTCTGTCTCTGCTTTTGATATCTCAATTCTCATTAACTCCAGTATATGCCGAAAACAGATGACTTGTGGCAAGTCGTGCAGAAGTATGGAAGAAGAACAACCTCGAATAAACTCGAACCACTTCATTCACTTGGTCGCATTTAACCCCGTTTCTCCAAAGACTTCTGACTGACTGGCCAATCAGAAGCTGCATATTTCCGATTCCCTGAAGCAGCAGCAGCAAAAGCCGTTGCGTTTCCGGAACACGACCAACGACGCCCCTCCGGGAGATCTTCATCGGAGGGGTGATTTTGCTGCCGAGGATAATGGAGAGGAAATGCTTCGCAGATTTTTGCCACATCATACAAGACTTGACTGAAGAAAAGAAAATGAACGCTGAATAATACAAACCTTACCCATGAAATGCCGCCCGCTCATTGTTTGTCTCTTGTAAAACGCACAGGCGGGGCAAAAGATGTCGCGATGTTGCCCCTCAATTAATGCGGGGTTTCAACGGTACTTGGCCGGGGGAAGGCGGGGGTATAGAGCATTCTACAGAATACTGTGGATGCGGCATGTTCCCCCCGATCTGCACCCCTCCCCGCGATTCCATCAAGGTCCCCCTCGGACCACTCCGCGCCTTCTGTACCTGACCTTTCGGGGAGTATATTTGTAAGACAGCACTTCCCCTCTTTTGAGCCCGTTCGTCTCTTCTTTTTTCCTTTTCCTCATCCTCCAACTCTCTTTTCCAAAGAGAAACAACATCAACAACATACTCGCAGGTTTCGAGCACACATCCCACACCAACAAAACAACAAGTACAACAGACAAAGTGACAATGGGAGAGTGCCCAGTCAACCACAAGGCAAACGTCGCCGGCTGCGGCACCCGAAACATCGAATGGTGGCCGGGCCAGCTTCGTCTCGACATTCTTCGCCAGCACACCGAGGCTTCCGATCCCTTCCACAAGGAATTCGACTATGCCGCCGCCTTCAAGACTCTCGACTATGAGGGCCTCAAGAAGGACCTCCGTGACCTCATGACCGACTCTCAGGAGTGGTGGCCCGCCGACTTTGGCCACTACGGCGGTCTCTTCGTCAGAATGGCATGGCACAGCGCCGGTACCTACCGTGTTCATGACGGCCGCGGAGGTGGTGGTCAGGGCCAGCAACGCTTTGCTCCCCTCAACAGCTGGCCTGACAACGTTTCTCTCGACAAGGCTCGTCGCCTCCTCTGGCCCATCAAGCAAAAGTACGGAAACAAGATCTCATGGGCCGACCTCTTGCTGTTGACCGGCAACGTCGCGCTCGAATCGATGGGCTTCAAGACCTTTGGCTTCGCCGGTGGTCGCCAGGATACATGGGAGGCTGACCAGGCTGCCTACTGGGGTGGCGAGACCACTTGGCTCGGCAACGAAGTCCGTTACGCCAAAGGTAAGGAGGGCATTGCTGGAAAGGGTATCGTTAGCGGCGACGAGTCCAAGAAGGATCACAGTGAGATCCACACCCGCGAGCTCGAGTCTCCTCTCGCCGCCGCCCACATGGGTCTCATCTACGTCAACCCCGAAGGTCCTGACGGCATTCCCGACCCCGTCGCCTCTGCCCGCGATATCCGTGTCACCTTCGGCCGCATGGCCATGACCGAGGAGGAGACCGTTGCCCTTATTGCCGGTGGCCACACCTTCGGCAAGACCCACGGCGCCGCTCCCGCAGACAATGTCGGCAAGGAGCCCGAGGCTTCCGACATTGAGCAGCAGGGCTTCGGCTGGAGCAACAAGTTCGAATCCGGAAAGGGCCCACACACCATCACCTCCGGCCTCGAGGTCATCTGGACCTCAGAGCCCACCAAGTGGACCAACCAGTTCTTCGAATACCTGTTCAAGTTTGAGTGGGAGCTTACCAAGTCTCCTGCCGGTGCCAACCAGTGGGTGGCCAAGAACACCGAGCCATTCATCCCCGATCCCTTTGACTCCAACAAGAAGCACCTCCCTCGCATGTTGACGACCGATCTCGCACTCCGCTTCGACCCAGGCTTCGAGAAGATCTCTCGCCGCTTCCTCGAGCACCCCGACCAATTCGCCGATGCCTTTGGTCGTGCATGGTTCAAGCTCCTCCACCGTGACATGGGCCCGCGCTCAAGGTGGTTGGGACCTGAGGTTCCCTCTGAGATTCTTCTCTGGGAGGATGCTGTTCCACCTGTTGACCACCCACTTGTGGATTCCAATGACGTCGCCGCTCTCAAGAAGGAGATTCTTGCCACTGGTGTGGAGCCTCGCAAGTTCATCCTCACTGCTTGGGCTTCTGCATCCACCTTCCGTGGTAGCGACAAGCGCGGTGGTGCCAATGGCGCACGCATCCGTCTCACTCCTCAGAAGAACTGGGAGGTCAACAACCCTGACGTTCTGTCCGAGGTCCTCAAGGCTCTCGAGTCGGTCCAGTCCAAGTTCAACACCTCGGCCGCCGGTGGCAAGAAGGTCTCCCTCGCTGACCTCATTGTCTTGGCTGGTGTGGCTGCTCTTGAGAAGGCTGCTGGTGTCTCTGTTCCCTTCACTCCCGGTCGCACCGATGCCTCGCAGGAGCAGACGGACGAGCACTCGTTTGAGCACCTCGAGCCCGTCACTGACGGCTTCCGCAACTACGGCACCGGCACCGAGCGTGTCAAGACCGAGCAGCTTCTCGTTGACCGTGCTCAGCTTCTTCAACTGACGGCTCCCGAGCTCACCGTCCTCATTGGTGGTCTCAGAGCTCTCGGCGCCAACTATGACCTCTCGGACAAGGGTGTCTTCACTTCTACCCCTGGCAAGCTCACCAACGACTTCTTTGTCAACCTCCTCGATACCAACATTTCCTGGAAGAACACGGACGGTCAAGGCGAGCTCTTCGACGGCGTTGATCGCAAGTCTGGCCAGAAGAAGTGGACGGCCACCCGGTCGGATCTCATCTTTGGCTCGCACTCTGAGCTTCGTGCGATCGCTGAGGTTTATGGCCAGGCCGACGGTGCCGACAAGTTCGTCAAGGACTTTGTTGCTGCATGGAATAAGGTTATGAATCTCGACCGGTTCGATCTTAAGCATTCTCCCAGCGCGACTCCTAAGCTCTAGATTAATCCGATGAAAAGGGAAAGAAAAAGGTGCGGATGATGGGTCAGCAAATATTTCGTGGATCAGGTTTTTGTTATGATGTTATGGGTTATTAACTGCCTGTGCGCAGAAACACTGTTGTTATTTTTAACTTTAGTCGCATCGTATTATGAGTCGAGACCTTGATATCAATATAATGAAACAAACTGAATGAGCAATATTTTGGCTCGAAAAAAACTGTGTCTTGCATTTATTTTTGTCAATGTGCTAAAGTTTTCAGGGGACTGTCGGGATCTTCAGGGATCACAAGTGCAGAAAGCTTCTGCCCCGCATTTTTGTGCAAGTCTGGGTTTACCCCACAATGACCCTAAATCCCTAAAAGCCGCGCCCAACTTTGCACTTAAACCCCTAAACGCGGTCGCGACGCTTGGACGCGTTTCTCTGGACTGTCGTCACTCCTCAACGACTGGGTTATTAATGACAATGGGAGCGAGCGACAAGGCCAGAGCACGACAATCCGGGACTCTCTTGAAACCCCCGCAGTTACATCCAATCCACCAGACTCAGAGTTAGCAAGGTATGATAAATCTTGCGGTTTCTCTCCTATCCACAGTTGGCTTTATTTAAGTTTCTATCAATCATTCTAATATTTACTATCTAGACAAAGTTTTAGTTGTTTCAGTTTCGTACAGAAAGAAGCCCAAGGCAGGGAACTTTTAAATCGTCACGTCGCCACAAACCGATTTCCCCCCGTCACCCAAAAAGGAAAAAAAAAAGAAAAAGGAAAAAAAATGATTGCAAGAGTCAACCCGCTTTTCGCCATTGTTTCCTTTGCTCTCGATTTCGCTCTGCTCGTTATTTTTTTAGGCGCTGTCGTCGTTAGGGCCCAAGAGGAGCGAGTTCACAGGTTCCGAGTCGTCCGAGATCACGATATTTCCCATCATTTTTTTTCCTTCTTCTTCTTATTCTTATTCTTCTTCCTGTCACGATGAGAAAGGAATATCTAGAGTAATAAAAAATAAAATAAAAGAGGTGGGGTGGGTGATGGATGGTTGCTTTGCTTGGAACGGAGTTAAAAAAGGGTTTTTTCTGGAGGATTAAGGAAGCCGGCGGAATCTCGCTTTGGGTTTTCTGCTGGATGATTCATAACTATATAGATTAAGGATTTCTTCCTCTGGATATATTTCTGTTTCCCTATCTGCGCGAGATGCGCAAAGCACATTGCCTTCAGGTTTTACAAGGCTGTGGGCACAAGACGACTACCTGCTTTCTTCGGGACAGTGGGCCAGCAGTTAGTCAACTCCGAGATACCAAAAGTTCTGGAGGTGTCTGGTTGCTGATGCACCCTGGTACTCGGAAGCCGCGATATCATGTTCCCGCGCCGAAATTCTCTGATAAGACTTCGGCAAGGACCTTGTTGGCACTTTGTTTGGGACTCTATCAATCATGGCAAGGACATGGGTGGCTGCACTCTGCCACGGCCTAGATGGCTTATTGCATGCTCTCATTTGGTTTCTTTTTTTTTTTTTTTTTTTTTCAGCAAAGTTGCTTCGACAAGCTCATGGTCCAGGCTTGCCCCCTGGAGCTCCTCCAGGACCCCCAGGACCTCCTTTTGCCTTCATTGCCTTCATCTTTGCCTCTCTTTCTGCTCTCCACCCGGGACATCTCTTCTTCAGGACTAGAACCAAAAGTTAGCAAGAGTCTCCTGAACTGGGACCCAGAAATGACTTACTCATGACGGCAGATCCTACCAGGACAAGGTCCAGCAAGGCAAGCCCGGTGTAGCACCAACCGTGTCCCATGTTGACGACCAAGGTTGGGATCAGAACGGCTGAAATGGCTGCTCCTGGGTTTCTCAACAAATTACCCAGAGCAAACGCACCGGCAGCTTGTTGAGCGACGCACTCTGTCAAGAAGGCGGTTGTCGTTACAAACACCCAGTTCATGCCGAAGCCAGCTGACAAGCGTTAGCGCGGGGGACAAATGCTGGATTGTATACGGAGAGAAACTTACCCAAAAACGTAGCAAGCAAGATCAAAGCCGGGTGTCCACGGAACTCGCACACCCACCCATACATGATGGTTCCACCGACGCACACCAACACGCCCCAGATCTGATCGACCAGTCTGAACTCGGGATCAACTTTACCATCCGGAGCCTTCTTGGCTGCTGCTGCTCTCCTCCAGTCCGAAACTCGACCGCCCAACAAACTGCCCAAGATCAGGGCAACACCCACAGCGCCGAACCCGCCACCAATCTCCACCGTTCTCCATTTGTACTCCTCTGACAAAATAATCGGCAGATTGACGCTAATAGCAAAGTAGGTCGAATACAACATGGCCGTATTAACCGTCACAATACCAATTGGGGGGTAAATAAACAGATTCCAGTATCCCTTGAGAGTAGGTTTCGGCGGCGCCGGTCCGCGTTCCCATGACGGAGCGAGTGGGGAAGACAGCCGAGGAGGCCAAAAGAATTTGGGACTCTCGTTGTAGATCCTACCCGAACCGACTCGGGCACGGAGAGTTTCGGGGAGACAAAAGAGGATGAGTGTCCAAAGGAGGAACCCAGAGATGGCGAGGAAGCCAAACATCCACCTCCAGTCTGCTTCGGCGAGGGCACCGCCGAGTAACGGGCCGATGATGGGACCGCATTGGGGCCCCATGAGGAAGACTGACATGGCGAATGCTCGTCTTTTGGGACCGGTTATCTTTGCCGAAAATCACCATCAGCAAATCAGGTCGACAGGACAGTAACGGTTAGGGGAGGACAGGGAAAGGACATACATCAGCAACAGTACCGGCACCCATGCTCACCACGGCCGAACTACCAAACGCTTGAACGATTCTTAGGAAAACCAAGGCGCCGTAATTTGCCGGCACGGCAGCGAGAAGGATGTTCGCAACGATGTAAATGAAGAGCGAGATGAGGTACAACGGTCGTCGGCCTTTCCAGTCCGCAAAGGTACTCCAGAATAATGGCTACAGATACACAAGATCGTCAGCAAGCTTGCACATTGGCCAACATCAAAATTTTTGGGAGGGGGGATATAAATACATACACCAACGGCAAAAGTAGCCATAAAAACCGTGACGGACACATTGATAGCCGTCGCGGTGGCGTTGAACTCTCTTGTCAAAATCGGCAAAGCAGGCAGGTAAATACCGCCTGCCAGAGGTCCGAAGAAGCCGGCGGTGGTAATGACGCTCAGGATAAACTTTCGTCGCCAGGGTGAGAATTCGGTGTATGGTTCTGCTGGCTTTCCGTCTCCTTTGCCTGCTGCACCGGGTTTTCCTCCGCCGCCAGGACCGGCATTGGACACGAGAGGTTGCGTGTCATTATTTTCCCCAGGAGAAGGTGGACGCTCAGAAGACGCAATTCGGACGTATCGTTTGGGATCTGGTGACGAGAGCGAGAGTGGGTTGTCGCCCTTTTCTGATGTTGGAGAGGCGGGTAAAGAGATGGAAGCTGGGTCCTCGCGGGGGAGTGGTTGTTGTGAAGAACGGTCTACGAGGGGAATCCGGTCTGAGTCTGGGGAGAGGGAGCGGCTACTACCTCTGGGGTGATGGGAGCGCCCGATTTCGAGCTTGAATTCTAGTCTGACCATTGTTTTTTTTTTGTTTCTCTCTCTCTGCCTCTTACGTGTGGTGATGGGTAGATAAGATAAGAGGTGTGAGTGAGGAGTGTTGAGTGTGGGCGTGGGGAAGCAGAAAGACCGAAAAGGGAAAGAGAATCAAGAGAGGGGTATCAGTCTATGCGAGCAATCAGAAATGAAGAAGGAGAAAAAAAAAAGAAAAAAGATAGCGTCAAGAGCAGAAAGGTTCTCGACTGGAGGCCAACAACAAGGAAACAAAAGTTCAAGATGTGACGGGAGTGGACATCAAGGTACTGTTGGGCTGGACGGGAGGAAGACCATCGGCAGGACCGGGGGGATGGAGGGGTGGAGGAAGAATGGGACGGGAACAACACCTCCAACCGACCTGCATCTCACGGCCGCCCAACACAGCATCACAGGAGCACTGCATGGCTCACATCACTTGGTTGTTGCTATTGTTGTTTACGCCGGCTGCCTACCAGTAACTTACCAGGTCTTTGGGTTCCGAGGGGGGCAGTGTTGCTGTTCCCTGTGGACTACTAAGTGTACTGTGAAATGTGGGGGGACTTGCAGTTAAGAGGGAGAGGAGGGCAAGGACGGGGAGGGAGGCTGGTTAAGGTCGTGGAGTCGTGGCACAGCATCATTCCTTCCCCTTTCTTCATCACAAAAGAAGAAAAACCACCGGCTGCTATACTGCATAGAGTGCAGTGCAGTGCAGTGCAGTGCATTGCTGTGCAGTTGTTGTTTTTTCTGTTTGTGCGTTCCAGAGTACGGACTATCTTTCCGCCAAGGCCCCTAAAGCAACACCGTGAATATGCATGGGTGTTGTTCGTACTGTGTACTCAGCCCTGTTTTTCTTTTTTGGCAAGCGGTTATTTGCTTGTTGGGGGTCCTTTCTCTTACCAACCAACCACGGAGATTCCTTCCGGGGAGGGTTGGGAAATTAGGGTAAGCCACGCAAGCCACGCACCGGAGGAAGATCGACGGTTACGGTTACTACCCCATCCCACAACATCCCTTCCCCTCCCGTTCCCCCCCTCCATTTGCATGGTTGGCATGGGTATTCTATTTTCGGTAACTTGTCAACAGGCATGGGTCTTCTCGAATGATGACCAAATGAGATGGCGGTTTGCAACCGAGTGTTCTGTAAATTGTGCTGCTGTGCTGTGCTGGCACTCGGAACTTCCATAGGATAGCTGATTGTGATGGTGAAGAAGATTTGGGCTGATATGTGAGATTGTGGCTGCCTCTCTCTCAACGAACCTTCCGGATCTTTGACTTCAAGTCTATCGGTTTCCCGGCCGTAACGTCTCACACTTGTTATTTTTTATTATTATTATTTTATTTTTTTTTGATTCTCCATATTCTCAAAGTCAACTCCATCTCGTAAAGTCTCGGTCCCCACGCCGACGATAGTTACACATCCACATACACATCAAACAAACTCTCGATTTTTGCCTTCTCTTTTTTCACTTGCCAAAATGATCATATTCCTACTCGAACTCCTCTTCCTCCTCTGCATCTCCATCTTCTTCATCTACTACATCTTCCTCCTCCCACCAAAATACCCCACCAACATCCCCGCAGTGCCGTTTTGGGTTGCGCTCATCCCATTCTTTAAAGATGTCGACCAGTCCGACATCTTTAGGGAGTACATCCAGGAGCCTCTACGAAAACACGGAGCGGTGAAGCTTTTTTTCGGCGCGAAGTGGAACATTTTGGTGCACAAACCCCAGTACCTGCAGGAAATCTTCAAAGATGAGGATTTGTTCGAAAAGAGCGGGAATCAAAAGAAGATTCCTCACAGTGTTTTGAGTCAGTTTTTGGGTAAGTTTTTTATTATCATAGACTCAAAAGGCGAAGAAAAGAATGTCAATGGCTAATATAAAACGGTAGGGGATAATATCATTTCCAGTCATGGAGCAGATTGGAAGAATTACCAGTCTGTTGTTAAACCTGGACTGCAGAGGAACAACTTTGAGGTTGAGAGGCTGGTCAAGAATGCGCAGAGTCTGTGTGGATTGTTGAAGGATGCTCAGACGAGGGCTTCTGGGAGTGGTGTTCCTGTGCAGGAGTTTTTGCAGAGATACTCTGTGGCAAATTTGTCCGAGGTTGTGTTGCAGACTGAGTTTGATGTGAGTTTTCTTTCCTTTACTTTTTTTTTTAATCAACCTCGGACTCAGAACTAGATGTTGATGATCGTTTACAGGCCCTCAACTCACCCAACGCACCCATTAACGTGCTCCAAACGGCGGTCAAGCGGGAGATTTTCAAACCGATCTTCATGAACTTTCCCGTCCTTGACCGATTCCCATTCCCCAGCAGAGAACAGGCTCGCAGGACGGTCGACAGATTCAGGAACGAGCTGAAGCGCGGTCTGGTAGAATCATCAACCAAGTCCGAGCAGATGTCAGCCGACGGGCTTGGCAGGAGGATGCTGGACGCCAGGGATTCTGGTGCATGGAACGAGAAGCAGCTCCTGGATAATCTCACTGTTGCTTTCGTGGCTGGCCAGGAGAACCCCCAGCTGTGCATGATCTCCACACTTTACCTCTTGGCGAAGCACCCTGTAAGTTGTCGGACTGTTTTTTTTTTCTTTTAATATTTGGCATCAGACTTACTGACTAACTTGGCATCCGAATCAGGAAATTCAAAACAAACTCTACCAGGAAATCCTCCAACACAACCTGGGCCCCGGTTCGGACTTGCAGTTGGACCCTGAGATCCTCCAAGAAATGCCCTTCTTGACTTCGGTCATTTATGAATCCCTCAGGTTGTTCCCACCCATCGGGCAGCTGGTGAATCGTCACACGTCAGAGAATGCTCTGCTGGGTGGGGACATCATGATTCCCAAGGGCACGTACGTGGGTTACAACTGCTACTCCACCAACCGGGACCCGACGGTCTGGGGACAAACGGCGGACAAGTTTGACCCGGCCCGGTGGGGCGACAACATGGTGGCAATCCAGAAGCAGTACAGACACCGCAGGGCGCGGGCTGAGTGGGTGAGTTTTCACGGTGGGAGGAGGGCCTGTCTGGGGGAGAGGTTTGCGCTGCTTCAGATGAGGGTAACCCTGGTGTCATTGGTCAAGGGGATGATGTGGGGGCTTGATCCGACGTGGATCGACAGGAAGACACCGGTGAGTTTTTTTCTTTTCTTTTTGCTTTTCTTTCTTTTACACTTGTTTCTTATTACCGTTTTTGGACAAATGGGTCTAACCAACATTGGACTGTTGGTTCCCACCCTTTGTCTTGGTATTGTTGTTGTTGTTGTTGGCAATGCTTGTGCTGTGCAGTTGGGGGCTTGTTTGTTGGAGGTTGGGTTTGTCTGTCTCAGGTTTTATCATGCTAACCAGATTTCTTATTTCTGATAGGCCGGTCCTCTTTATCCCCGTGCATTACGGTTGGTGTTTGAGAGCAGAGAAAAGCAGTGAGTTTGCTGGTGGGTCGGACACGGTTGTACAGTGTAGGGCACAGTTCAGTATGTAACAATAATAATAAGTTTGGATGCTTAGTCGAGAAAGTATGCGCGGGCCGTGTGTTATGTAAGACCTGTAAATCACCAACAAATCTCGCATAATTTCACGTGTGATTTGCCAGTCCGATGTGGTCGAGTGGCTTGCATCCACTCTGCCTCCTTCAATTTTGGATTCGGATTCTGTTCAGTGATGACTGTGTTGCCAACCTGGAACGTGACATTACCGAGTACATGCTGAGTGATCAATCAAAGAAATTTCCGAGTGAAGAGACGATCAATTTGGACCTCGCATATCCACCCAGCATTTGCCAAAATAGGAATCGTCTGAATGCTTGATCGGTGGATTTGGTTGAGCATGGGAACCGAGTACCAAGCAGTTTCTTGGCACGCTCTCAGCGACTGTTTTAGCGCACAATCCTTTGAAATGCAGAAATCCCACCGATTTACACTATTGCAGCGCGCGAGTGTAGTGTACAGTATGTAAGCACTTAACCGAACTATTCATGCCATCCATTGGGGCTGTTGGCTTGGAGATCTGCGTATTGTCGGACCAACATGCATTGCACCAAAAGCAGATCTTCTGGCCGCTTGTGGCGTACATGGGGGAAGCTGGGTAAGAGTTGGGCTCTGTTCGGTTTCATGCAAAAGGTTCAGAGCTAAATAGACAGATGTAGCCTGCCAAACTCAGCCACTCACACCCGCAGGCAATCCAATCAACGCCCCACGCACCTTATCGCGCGGTAGCGGTGACCGCAGTCTTCTAGAACAGGCAAGGTGAAACCCAAAAAAAGCACACTGTGCGGTACATCAACTCAGATAGGGCTGCTGCGGTCGAGGGATGGAACTGCTTCTGATTGGCTGCTTCGATCAGGCCGCTCGGCGCCTTTCCAGGGTTCCAGCTGTCATTCCAAGAAGGTTCTGTCGGCAAACCTAGAATTTTCCAGGTTTCCAGGTACCCGTCATTATGCAACCGCATCTGGTTGCATCTCTCGACAGACCCTCGAGGAGGGGAATCCTGAGCTCAAGCCGTTGCATGCATTTCACACGGGCCATCTGTCCCAATCACCGGGCAGTCTGGGCTTGTCACTGTGTATCCCGCTGCAACTTTTCCGCTGCGGCTGGCAAGCTGCATCTCGGTAGAATTCCACAGTTCTGCATTCTCGTCTGATAGGTAACTTATCCACCATTAACCATCCATTCACCATCATCACCACCATCAATGTCATCATCCATGGCGGCACCAAGTGGGTCACGGGACCGCCTCCATCCCAAGCCCCCAAGCCTTGTTCCGGCCGCCATTTACCCCAGGCCTCCAGACCCCGGACCTGGACCACACACAGCCTGGGATATTCTTTCTTCTCCCAATCATCCTTCGCCGTCGACCTGCAGCAACTTGACCAGGGTGTCGTCCTTTCCCAAGACCGTGAATATCGAACCACAACAACGAAATGGCATGGCCAATGGCCCATGCATGTTTGCCTGCCATGCCGAGTCCGAGTTGTTGCACGGCGGATATAGATAGGTGCCGGTATCCCCCTTCATCATCGGCTTCAATCTCGGCCTTCACACCCAACCGTGGCACTTTCCTCAGTGTTCTTCAACATTTACCTAAGAGATACCCCAAGCATTACTGCTCCTTTATAATTCTAATCTTTCTGGCCTATCATCATCCTTCATCGTCATCACCGCCTTCCCTTTCTTCTTCCGACTTTGATACCCAGCATTCTTCTTTCCTTTCGTCACAGCTACAATCCTCAACAAAATCAGCAATCATGACTACCGAATTCTCCAACGTCGGCCAGTCCATCTACCACCGCTACCAGGGTTCATTCCTCGCAGATGCTGAGGGTAACCTCGTGCACACTACCGGCCCGGAGAAGCAGTGGATCCAAGACAACTGGGCCACCTTCAAGCAGTCACGAACCAAGCAGAACGCCAAGGTATATCAGAACAAGCCATCATCAGCAGGGCTCACCACGGGAGTCATTATTGGTGATAACGGACGAAGAGCCGACGAGGCAGCCTTCGAGGAGTTCTTTATCAATCTCATTCTAGACAATGCAGACCTTGCAGCATACGTCGAACCAGCTACCGAGAACCCAGACACCGAACTCTTGACCGAGCAGATTGTCAACCTCTTTGACAGCTATCTCCGGTATGAGGGCAAGGGAGACAAGTGGGTTGTTCAGGGCCGGGCCTACTTCACTGGCCGCGTCCGACACTTTACCCAGCGAAACGCCGTCCTCGAGTTGTGTCTGCCCGCTTTCCCTTGCAAGTCTTCCAATATCGACAAGGTTACCGGACCTGACCCTGACCGAGGTGAGGAACTCGCCTTAGAGAGGCTTCACGGCTTCGTCCAGGAGGTCAACAAGATCTATCCTCCTGGTGCCAAGATGTGGGTCATCAGCGACGGTCACGTCTTCAGCGACTGTATCGGAGTCGATGACGGAGAGGTTGACCGATATGGCGAGCTGCTCAAGGATATGAACGAGGAAGTGGGAAAGCGCATGGGATCGCCCGACAACGTCGGCTTCAAGTCTCTTGTCGACCTCTTCCAGTTGGCCTCGGCGACCGACCTTTCCACCCTGACCACTCGCTTCAACATTCCCACCATTGACCATCACGTTGCCACCGCACTTACGGAGGAGGCCGAGCTCTGCCGACGCATCCTCATGTCTGGCTGCGGTCCCCGCAAGGAGGCCGTAAGAGCAAAGATCGACTCCAAGGATCCTGCCATTACTGCCCTCTACCGCGGCTTCTCCCGCTTCATGCTCGAGGATCTTGAGTACCACCCTTCGACTAAAAAGCTGAGCCGGAAGAAGCAAAAGGCCGTCTCGTCAAATGTTGCCTTCGAGATGATTTTGCGCAACCAGGCCTACTCCAATCTGGTAGAGCTTCTCTTCCCCAACTACGTCCGCCTTTCTATCCACGCCCACAACAACGGGGGTCCCAAATTCGGTATCCAGCTTTTCGATACATCCAAGGTCCGCACCGTCGAGTCGCTCTCCCCCGAAGGAGACATCATGACTTCGGTTGATCTTCTTCACATCCCGACCCCGTGGCACAACTGCGTCGTTGAGCTGGCCGGCAGCGAGTTCCTTCTCGTTACCAAGGCCAAGCTTGCGCGAACCGCAATCAAGAAGGGAAGCTTCACCGGTTCTTTGGCTCACAACTCCAACGGAAGAGGATACTTCTCCCTTACCAAGCGTCCCAAGCGTCCCATCATCGTCACCGTCACGGAGAAGATCTCGTCCTTCGGAAAGAGCGTCGCTACACCTATTCGCGCTTCACCTGCCCTCGCCCGCCGGGCTACTTTTGCATTGTCAGAGAAGATGGCGCCTTCCAAGGATACCAGTGCCGGACCCAAGCCTCCAAGGAGGATGTTTACTTTCTCCCCCATCAAGGAAGCACCGGATGGTGATATTCCCAAGCTGAGCAAGCGATCCACTTTCTTTGGCGGTTCCAAGAAAGCTGACGGCCCGGTGGTTAATATTACCCCGGTGAAGAGGAGCAAGACGAGCTTCTTTGGATCATCATCGCCCGGTTCCAAGTTCCCGTGGGGATCATCGAACAACAATAGGGCCGTGGAGGTTTAGGAGCCTTTACTACGGTGTCTTGTGGAGTTCTTGGTTGCATGTTGGGTGGCGGTTCAAGTTGTTCCGCTTCCGTGGTGGAGGTTGAAGAGTAGAGTCAGCGGTGGAATCAATATCAGTACCACCACCGTTTGATATGGTGGTTTTCTTGTTTTTTTTTGGTTTTTTTTTTTCCTGCTTCTTTTGGGAAAGGAGTTTCTGAGATGCATACAGCGGACACAAACCAATTGTCAAGGCGACAACTTGAAAAATTTTATTTTGTTATTAATCAAAAGAATGGAGAAAAAAGATGATTATTGCTTATTTAATAAAGTGGTGCACACGATGTGGTTCGTTTCAAACTTTTTTTTTTGGCTTTTTTTTTACCTTTTTATAACTTTCTTCTTGTAGCAGAAGGAGGAAGAAAATAGCATGCATTCGGGGGTATGAGATGTTTTGAATACTTGCAACAACAAAAATACATACAATTTGTTTTCTATAATAATCAATCATTCTCTGCCTTTTGGGTGTGAAACAAGAACTTGAGATGTTTTTCACCCACATGCCATCAATTTGATTCATACGGGTTCAATATTTTCGCTATTGTAAATAAGAACTGTGTTTCATAAGTATATTATAGAGGTGCACAAGTTGTCAGTGTCAATGTCGTGAGTTATAAAAGTATAAGTTGTACATATGTAAGTGTTATTCCTTTTTTTTATGGTCGGTAAGATAAGCTGGTGAGAGTTATGCCCCCCACTTTTGACATCTCACCCAGAGCACCGTAAATAATTATCCGTTCTTGAGCGGCACAGCAAATCCCGACACCGGTTGACCGTTGGAAGTTTGGTGGCAAGGGGGGTTGGTTGGCTGATAGGCTCATCCACTTACTGGCAGTTTGAAGAAATCCTTTTTTTTTTTTTTTTTTTTTTTTTTTTGGTTATCGTTCGGTCAGTTTATTATCGCCGGGGCCAGCCAGGCGCGCCATAACTTGCTCAAATAACCGCAGAGTGTTTTTGTTCGTATTTTGGAGCGAAGGCAAAATGTAAGATTGATATGGCATCATGATGATTGCTGTGCTGCAGACACTCGTGTAAGCCGTTATTAGGGACCTTCCACTCTTGGCAGGTTAAATCCCGATTTGATTTTGACAAGTTCGGAGGCGAGCTCCCTCCTCGCCTCGTGGCATGTTGCAGAGATTGACAAAAAAAATGTTGAACCGCGATGGGATGAGGTTTGGTTTTCCATTTGTTTTTTCGCTACGGGAAGTTAATTGCGGCACGGAATGGGACGCTTCGGGGCTTGGAAAGGCGATTCCCCGGCACATGGAACAATCTAACACAGGCACGAACAAGGTGCGGCAGGCTGCTGCGGGCGAAGTTTTGACGAGTTACACGACATAACCGTTACCAGGTACCGAGTTGATTAACAAAACCTGGAAATGGAAACTGCTAAGGTGGGTTTGAGGTTGTGCAGCTCGACACCAGAGAATTTCAGGGTCGAGATGCAAAGTAACTTATATGTTGCGCATCTAGATTGGTTCTTCCGGTTATGCCCGATAACACTGAGAGTCAAACAAGCATCTAGATTGGTCTCTTTACTCACCGATCTTCATGTTTTTGATTGGAGATGCAAGTGCAACTGATTACACTGCATCTGCATACTCGGGAAATGCAGAGTAACCAGGGCAAGCGAGCGGTCTGATACGGTGTAGGTAGGTTGTTTCCATTTTTGGGTGCCGAACTCGAATTACACCGAAGGCAGAGCTGACTGACGGGAATCTGAAGGCAGGAGCGAAGCAGGCAGGCAGTTGCAGGCATGTGGAACTTGACGGCGTCACGGGCAAAAAGAGAAAGTCTGGGAAGGAGTGGTGGATATCCAACAGCCGTCCGGCGCCGCCCTTGCCCTCGAGTTTCCGGACTCCATTTTTTGGACGATGACGATCCAACCTTAAATTCTATCCACCTGTCTCGAGTCCCCCGAGTTCTTGTGCTCCTTTCTCTCCTCCCTCTGTGTCATCATTTTTGGTCTCGAGCAAGCCACTTTTTCCATCCAGGCTGGACCCATTGACGCAACCTGACCAGACCGGGAGATATTTTATCTTCTTTTTCTCTCTTAACTTACTGGAAGTTGCACAAAATTTTTCTGCGTATACTTTGGCATTCTTTGAACACGACATTCTTCTTTATTCCGGTTAGCAACAGCATATCTCGGAACAGACAATGGATCACAGCAATCACGCAGATCACGCAGCGGCAGATGTCGTCACCTCAACGATCTCGGCCGTTGTTTCGGGCGTAACAGCCATGGCGACAGCGGGTGCTCAAGCTGCTACTAGTAAAAGTGGCATGGGCGGTGGTGGTATGGGCGGACATGGATGCAAAATAAGTGTATGTTTCGCTCTCCCCTCAAATTGTTCATTCTCCAAGAGTTGTTACTGACGGGTTTGTTTTTTCAAGATGCTCTGGAACTGGAACACAATCGACAGTTGCTTTATCGCCTCATCCTGGAAGATTACGTCCAAGAGCGTCTTTGCCGGCTCATGCATCGGCGTCTTGCTTCTGACCATGTCCCTCGAGGCACTTCGTCGCCTGGTCAAAGAGTGGGATCGGTATTTGATCAGGAAGCATTTGAACGCTGTTCGGCAAGCGGCGGCAGCAGGGAACCATCATGGCCATGGCCATGGTGGAGGCGTTTTGACTGGCGGTGTTCCTTCGTCGGATGATGCTAGTGAAAAGGGTCCGGCACATGGTGATATCGAAGGTAATGCTGCGGCGGGGTTTTGTCCTAGCAAGGCGAAGTCGAGAGGGTACAGGCCTGCGGTTTGGGAACAGGCTGTGAGGGCACTGTTGCATGTGTTGCAGTTTGCTGTTGCGTATTTTGTCATGTTGTGAGTACCCTGGTTCTGATATGGGAGCGTGAGAGAGTTGATACTGACGGTGATGAACAGACTTGCAATGTACTACAATGGGTACATCATTATTTGTATCTTTATTGGGGCCTACCTTGGGTCCTTCATCTTTCATTGGGAGCCATTGGGAGTGTAAGTCGTTCTTTACCTATAGAACAAGATATGATCACTGACGTATCAATAGTGGCCAAGCAACGAGTGCGACTGAGGAGGCCACTGTCTGTTGTGGTTAGAAGGACTAATGATGTGATTGATGAATCGTTTGGTCTCAATGATGGCGTGGAACCCGGGAAAAAGGTGGTTATCTTTTTTTTTCCCTTATACCCCACACACACTACTTGGATGATTACACGGATAATGGTGGATGGTACCACACCCACACTCCTTCAATAGTTTCAAAGCGCTTGTGAATAGAGCGAAATAATACATAGTAATGGAGGAGTTGAAGTAAATACTGTCCTTGGAATCATGTGCTTTGTATTGAGTTCGATGTCGTGCACACAAAAGCGTAAGATCATCTAGATTTGTCACTATTCGATATGGGAGATATCGTTGCTGATGACGTTTGATAATAGGACTCAGCCGAGGCACCCGCGAATGCAAAGCAAGCAAGTTCCTGTTTCTAGTCGTTTAATGATGGACTGTAATTGCTGCAGAGAGATGTTCCCGTGTCACAAGGGGTACTGTTAGGTAGATCAAGGAGAGGGAAAAAAGCAGTGGGACTTGGCTGAGGATGATGCTGGGATGGTTATGATTTTGAGTTTATGAGACACGTTTACAGGCACTCGCGCCAGCCTTCCCCCAGATCTGTGGGATCTGGGATTGCCAGTGTCTCTATGGGCGTTGCTCATCAAGGCAAAATGATCTATCAGGCCGGATTCGGCTTCTCTGATGCTACAGCACGGGTCGTTCTAGATGAAAAACCCACTTACGCTCTCGGCTCTCTTATCACGGCCTTGGCCTCAGCCATAAAGAAGGTGTCATGGGGTAGCAAACTTTGCGAAATCCATCCTGTGTATTGTCGAAAATCAAAAAGACCCCCTCATTGATGTCACAATCGGTGATCTGCCTCTGCACCGTTCTGGTCCTGCCACTCACGAGTCGATGTGGTTTCTGAGCGATAACAGGGTCATGATGAAACGATCAGATACAATCTCGAAGGTAAGCTACTTGCCAACTGTCCATCCTCTCTGGCTGCCGCGGGCGGCTCCCGTAGCTCCGTCTCGGACTTGCTCACTCTGTACTCCGGGTACATGAAGGCTGACCGTTCCCAGCTTCCAATCGTCGCCAAGGGTACACCATCTCGACTGGCAATCTACCACGAAGGTACCATCAGCGGGTGTATCCCCTTCAGTTTCCTGTTCCCCGACATGGAAACAAATAGCTCGGTTGTTGTGTTGTCAGATTCCACGCCCCTGAATACAAGGAAATTGAAAAATCTACAGGGCAGACAGCGTGTCACGTTTTCAGACAGCGTACCAAGGTCAAACTCAGTAACCCAGCTTAAACCCTAAACACTAACCTACTTCGAGGCCGCGGTGCTTTCCTTCGACAAGTACCTTCGTTTCCAACCTATTTTTAACAGCCAGGTATTTGAAAGATTCTAAAGTCCTAGCAAATAAAGACCGCTATACTGGCAGCTAAACAGGTAGGAAAATAGGTTAGTTAGCCTAATTTGCAGTTATTCGATCTTCAACTTTCTTCCACCTCAATATTCTATCAACAACAACAACAACATAATTCTAGTTCTTTTAGATGGTGTCTAGCTACATGTATAAGCTCGAATGAGTTGGATGAAAGTGGCTAAATAGCGGATTTACTTGTCAGAAAACATCTTATAGAAGGGAATTTGCGAGTGGGCAGGAGTAAGTGGTAAAAGTTGGCCACCACCATGGTGTTAATTAGGCTACATGTAACTCTTCTTTTGGTATTGTAGTCTATCCATCGCTTTCAATAACATGACAGATCTATTAGGAAAGACTTGTAGAATCAAAGATTTTGGAGGGGAATCATGTAAGAGTATCCCGTTGACATTGGTGTGAATTAAACACTGGTGGATGATTCCGGGTCTGATTTGGGAATTACATGTACCGAGTTGGTCGAAGTTCCAGCCTCCGATGATGGCACCCACGGAGCGGAATAGCCCAGCTTGTCGGCCGTGAGTCCCATTCTGCCGGGTGTCTTCATCCCCGCTTCTAGTTGACGTTGGTACGAGACGTTTCGAAGGCGGTTGGCTTCTGCTGGCGTCAGGTGAAGCTATTTTTTTTTTCTGTCTGTCAGCCTCCGTCTTTTATTTTGTTCGCTTGAAGCCCCCTTGGACAAAACTCACATAAATTTCTACCCCAATAGCGTGTATGAACAGAGAAAGCCACAGATTCGTGCCGAAGATCGAGGTGAAGAGCGCGATGACGTTTACAGGGTCTCCGTTCAGGTCGCCCCTTACGGAGGATGACTTTTCAAGGTCTTCTCCCGAGAAATAAGGACCGCAGTCTGGATAAGACGATAGAGTCGCGTTGGGATTGCCGCCGAAAAAGTAGGCTATCTTTGCGCAGGGCATTGATGTTGTCGGGGAGAAGGAGGGCTTGCTTTCGATGTCGTCCATTATCATCATTATCAGGCGCATTGAGATTATTGATCCGGCCTGCATATTCTATGGTCAGAGGGGATAGACGGAAGGGAGGAAGTGGAAAAGGTGCAGCGTACATAAAACCATGCCCTCAACATCCACGCTCTGTGTTGTTCGATTTGAAGCCTCTTGATGTTGTACCAGGCCAAAAACAGTGAGACTAAAAACATGAGACCCAAGGTTCCTCCGGCGGCTTGTGCCGAGATTTCTCCTCCCATTAGGTTGGGCCCCAAGAGTCCAGCTCCGATGGTTGAGATGACGGCAAGGCAGAGGATTACGTAGCCGTTCATGCGGTGGAAGTGGATGAGCTTGTGGCGGATCTTGGGGATGAATTGGAGTATCGCCAGCAGTGAGGCTGGTAGGATGGCGCTGAGGTGCATCATTATGCCGATCTTGTCTCGGGAGCCGGGGGTGTAGTAGTAGCAGTCTAGGGTTCCTCCCCCCTCCGGGCAGAGGCCGGAGGAGAAGGAGAGGTAGGGCAGGCGGGCCAAGGCGAAGCCTAGAAGGGCGCCACCGAAGATGAAAAAGAGGATGAAGTTGGAGATGCGGGTGAAGCCTAGAGGTTTAGCCATGTAGGAGAGGGCCAAGAGGGGGAGGTATCTGAGCTGTCTGGTTGGTTTGTCGGAAGGGGGAGGGGAGGGAGAGGGGGAAGGGGAAGAGGAAGTCATCTTGACGCTGAGAATTCAACGAGAACAGAATGTTGATTGAGATGCTGGATTCAATAGTTGAGGTCACGACTGGCAAATTCCTTTCTATTTAACTGCCTGTCCTCCATACCTATATACGGCTATTTCCCGCGCTGTCCGGACGGCATATGACTTGTTCTGCTTTGGGTGCACTCCCGCCGACAGTCCTCTCGGATCGGGTGGTCGAATACGTCCGCATACTCGACTGCCTATGCACACCGCCACTGGAACCAAAGTGAAGCCATCACAGATGGTGGTACGGGATATACCGCGGGGTACTGATTATGTGACCCTTGTTCCCGGCGCGCAATCTTTCCAAATGGGGCAGTCTTGGCTGCATCAGCGCTGACTCGTACACGCCATGTAACCCCAAGGGGCAAAGGTGGTTTCCGAATGCGAGGTCTATGATTCGTAGAAGCCGGAGCCTCACGCGGTGAATGAGTCCTCGCAATCGCCCTTGGTGTTACGCGGCAAATCCCACGAGCCCTGCAGGAGTCCTGGGGCGCAGCCTGCATGAGTTTGCATTCATTAATAAGATACTTTGATCCTGTTGTCCTACACAACAAACGACCTACCTGCAATACTCCCTGTTTAACAGCCAGATTCAGAAACATCTTGCGCCCAAGCAAAAATCGAGCAGCCATGGTTGGGGTAGCAGGACGATCCAAAGCATGCTTGACATGCCGTCGTCGGAGAAAAGGGGTATGTGTATACATCCACTCAGAATCGATACGGGCGGCCACTTACATGTACTGGCCCAGTGTGACTTTCAACGCCCGTCATGTGGGAATTGCCAACGGCTTGGTCTCAAGTGCGAAGGCTACGAGAGGCCAACCACTTTCATCCACACCGATCCGGCCACTGGCGCCGAAACCAAGGTCCGTACAACCAAGACCACCACCGTGACTTTACCCGACACACTGGCCAAATCAGCATACAAAACCAACTGCCTGAGCGTCTTTTGGGATATTTATCTCCCCGGCTACACTGACCCAGAAGTCTCACTGGCAAGAGATGGCTGTTTTTCTACAGTCAACTGGATGATTGACATTCAACGTCAAAACATATATCATCAGAACCCACATCTGGAGAAATCTGTCATGGCTCTTTGCCTTGCGACTCTGGGAAGACGGCTTGGAGATAGGGCAATGATTGAAGAGAGCATGAAGGCGTACTCGGCCGCTGTGAGAGCCATGTCCGTTCTGTTGTCGAGAATAAACTCAGAATCACCCCCAGACGACGCCATGGTGGCAGCAACCCGATGTCTCAGTCTTTTTGAGGTATTTTACTGCCCAGACTCAACTGATAAGCAGAGCCAGGCACTTGCATGGCATCGACACCGGTTTGGAGAACTCGCTCTGTTGTCTGCCAGGAAGCCTGAGCGCCAGATAGACGGCATTGCTCATCAGATGTTTGCCGACGGAAGGCTTTCCTGCACCATCGCCGCTCTAGCAACTCGAAGAGGCACACTTCTTAGCAGGCCCGAGTGGAAAAAAGTCCCCTGGTCGCAACACAAAAAGACCACCCTGGATCTCCTTCTGGACATATTCGTCGACGTACCAGACCTGCTAGAAACCCTTGACATGGTCGAGGCGGCCTTCTTTGCGAACATGCCCGACACCAAGGAAAGAAAAACCGATCTCGTCCAAAAATGCAACACGACCCTGCAAGCTCTCTCCTCCTGGTTTCAAAATTCAGCACCAGACTGGGACTGGAAAGCCCACAAGAACAACACGGCCCCGACGACGGCAGACATCACGGCCGCACACAACATGTGTCTCTTCTGGGCCATAGATCTCAAAGTCCGCGGCATCACCATTGACGCCTCACTCCTGCCGCATTCAATAAACCACCATCTGAAGCAGCAGAAACGGAGGCGGTACTACATAGCTTTGCTCCAGCAGTGTGAGGCTATCATCCAGACTGCCCCCATCTTCTTCACGCCCGCGGCTGGCATTGCGGGGGCTCAGCTGGCTGTTTTCCCTTTGATCTTGGCGCACAAGATTCTGGGGGTTATTGGGAATGATGCGGCACAAGAGATGCAGGCGCAGGTTTTGGAGCTGATGGCCAAGTCCAGGGAAATGAAACTGGCGATACACAACTTTGTCGATAGTCTGCGGGAGTGCTACAAGGAACATTACTGCCCGTACTGCTGAACGGTATGTATGAAACTGTACTCGATGGAGAGAGAAAGAGAACTAGCGAGTACGTGTAATTTTAACAGAAACTTGAAAGAAAAAAGGAAAAAAGAAAAAGAAAAAGGAAGGAGGCGAGAGGATGAACTGCACAAAAACCCAAGTTGTGCTCTTGCCACACGCTATCATAACTCGTGCCCGTGACCATGAACATCTCGTCAAGCGTCCGAGTCTTGTTGTAGATTGCCTGGTCTTTGATGTACTCTCTAGGATTGTTAAAACGCTCTTATCAAGATATATGTCAAGGAACGCATGCCAAACCTCAAAGAGTGCCTGTCAGTTTCCGGAGCGGTGGGTGTTAAATGGCCGAGATATGTGTATTAATAACTTCAGATACAGTACTAATCCTTAATAATCCAGCGGGGGGTGCTCCTGTTGATTCTACGTCCTGCTGGACGTTGTTACAGGAGGGGACCAATGCTTGATTTGGTTATCTTTGGAGTGGATGGATGGATATATGTAAATGGGGTTTGGCGTGGAAGGGTCAACGATTTCTTTTGACGGTTTTTCTTTCTTTCTTTCTGAATGTATATGTACGTTGAATATTAGACGATATATTTTATTTCTTTATTTATTAGTTAGAGAGCTCTCGTCATCGCTCCGTCAAGCTGTTTAAGCTGCCAATACTTAGTACCCCTGATGATCCACCCCCCAACACACCTGTTATTCTATCCCGGCTCTTACGAAGCTCGGAGAGATTCTCTGTCCCCCTTTTCTGAAGCTTAGACCAAAAAAATCAAGTTTTAGGTTTGATGGGCGTAAAAAATGCCCAGGCATTTGAGAGATTACGGATATAACGGTACAACGTAACCTGCTTCGCCTGACCAGAAGGGCGAATTGACCCACACAAGTTGATCCGGGCAGATAATACCTTTTGACCAGCAGATATTCCCCAGATACGCCGTGGTTAGACAAGCCATTGCGCCACTTGTACATGCACATGACCATTTATATGGCACTTTTCAAATTGCTTACAAACCGCCATCATGATCTCCATTGTATATTGGCAGTAGATTCCCAGCAAGTCGGAAGCGAGACCGCCACAAAAGGACGATGGAATGGACTGGGCGGGTATGTTTTCCGGTAGAATTTAAATTGATTCGCACACCTAATAAAGACGGCATTAACACGGATAGACTGAGCTTGTGTCTAATTTATCCGTTACCTCCGCCGGTCTGACTCCCGAGTCAACATCAGGCAGGCTGATGAGACAGCGGATCTAAACTCTGATGGTGTGGCCTTGAGCCGTTTCAAAACGACCAAAATAAGGAGCCGGTTGGGACCTGAACGATCCTGAACGGTAAACGTTGAATCAGCCCGTGGATGAGTGAGCGCAATGTAGACGTTTACATCAGGATATCTGCACCCACTCACTCACTCACAGCATGACTTGTCATGGACTCAAAAGAAACAGGGGCGAAAAATGATAACGCTTGGTGTCATCATGACATTCTCCGAAAAGAAACCGTATGGAAAAATCTGCATTGTGTGCATTATCTTGTTGGTCAGGGATGCGTTGGACGATCTTTTCAACGGATGATCGCCCGGGAGTGGTTGGCCGTTAGATCCGAAGCATGGGGACACGGAAAGCCACACTTTGTTTCAATATTTACTCTCTTTTTGATCGTCTGATTGCTGAGTCGTAAATTTACAAATTCCGAGGAACTGAGTTAGCTGTTCAACGGAGAAGTTGCTGAGGTTCTCCGAATAAAGATGAATATGCAAAGTGTACATGTAAAAGAAGCAAAAAAAAAAATTAACCGCAACCGATGACGTATGTGAGAAGTGGTTGGCCTTGGCACTGGAGGTTGCCGAACTCCGCCGAGCGAACCGATTGCTGCTGATCGATCTGCGAGCATCTTGAACATATCTGACTTCGAAGCCAAGAAGAAGAAAAAAAGAAAATCGGCTTCGCCACGAGTTGAGTAATTGCTGACCTCCAGGCCTTCGCTTTTATGATAATGCCGAGGAACCGTGGAGAGTGAAGAGGTCCTACCATAGTGCTGCTCCAGTGCATGAAGACATGGGGTCACGCGGAAGGGGAGGCGGCCTGTGATTTTTTTGTTTTCTCCATTGGTATGAAACTTTAGGAAGGAGAGAATAAAAGGGTCATCAGGGTTACATCACAGGGCCGCCAAGTTTGCCAACTCCAAAGACAGCGTGATGGTGGGGGAACCAAGAACTGGGCGAAATCGCGGGGAAGAGACCGCCATCTCATCCTCTCACACAGAACGGCAGGAACACATGCTGTGCCTTCTACTTTTTGTTTGGAGTTGGCTGGATTCAAAGACCCAAACAAGTCCCGGTCCAATGTGTTTCGCATTCTGCCCGTCTCAGTTGTCGGCCACATTATTGTCGTCCTCCCAGATATGCATCGAGGCACGCGGCGTGGTGTTTTGAAATATGTTCTGAGCGATCAGAAAGATTAAAAGGTTTACCAAGTGTCCCGGAGGTCCAAATGGTGGAGGGTGAATGTGCGCGTGGGCCAGAATGTGTGGATCCTGATTGGTCGATTCCACACGACCGATACTGGTGCGACAGGGAGCGGGAAGGCAAAGGACAGGGGTGGGTCGTCGAGAATACATCATATCTCCGCACACACTCCAAAACCGTGACCAAGTTCATGGCAGCGCATTGCATCCGCATACGCTTCGCGGTGCGACCGACCATTGGGTGCGGCCCTTGTCGCCAGCAGGTTTCTATTCTAGTTTTTTTCGCTTCTACCGTAAACTTGAGGGCAATTATTGCCTCTTAGCCTTCTTAGTAACCTGCGTGGGTTTCCCGTGTCTGGTCATCTCTCTCTCCTACCTTACTCCCCTTCTGCATTTTTGACGGATCCGTCTTTATGCCGTCGATAATCTCGACCCCTCCTCGCACATACCTCGAACACCCCAACACCAATAGTTACCTCGTGCCCGCAACCGACTAATCACATACAACACCACCTTGTATTCCCACCCTGTCGCTCTCCTGCGGGTTTCGACGCTTGGTGCACCGGTTCCCGTTGGCGCCCACGCGATCCCTTCGGATAGGAACAGTCTGCCACCACCGTCCACGCTGGCGCACGGCTCTGAATTGGCCGCAACGACTCCGAAATACCGAGCAACGGAAACGTTGAGGTAGAAATAGAAAGGAAGAAAAAGAAAAGGGCTGGAAGAGGAACTCGAGCTGGACGCTGTCTTGCTCTTGACTGCGGTGTTACCCGAAGCTGCGCCCAGATTTGAACCGAGGACATATTCAGAGACACCAAACACCACACAAATAATTATAATGTGGGTGCTATGAATCAGGTCCAGGTACGTGCTCCATCAAAGGAAAGGGACTTTTTCCCTTTTTCTGATCCCCCCATTCCCTTTCCGCATCCGTTAGTCCCACGGCTGTTTGTGTCTTGTCCGTCCCCGTCTGGCTGGATCTGGACTCTCGGTGGCCCCTGGACCCTGTCTCACCCCCCCCCCCCCTCCTCTCTTTGTGTTTACCACACTGCCGGCACCTACCTACCTTACATACTCTCATCTCACCTCACTCTCACCACCGTGACTTCCACCATCATGCCTGTATGTCATGGCACTGCATCGAGACTCCCATCCCAGTGCTCCACCCCGCCGGCATGCGCACCGAGGGGTACCCTCTCCTCCAGGGTCCAGGACCTTGGACCTCATATCTCGCCAGCACCGTCACGTCGCCGGCCATA
This sequence comes from Cladorrhinum sp. PSN259, assembly GCA_033725935.1. NCBI lineage: Eukaryota > Fungi > Ascomycota > Sordariomycetes > Sordariales > Podosporaceae > Cladorrhinum > Cladorrhinum sp. PSN259. The sequence goes on along the minus strand of MU867085.1, from coordinate 243,284 downwards.
CGCTGCATCCATTGTCGGCGTATAGCATTGCTGCCACTCCTGGCCTGTTCGACGGCGGGGACATCTCCTTACCGTTCATGCCTGGCTGCTGTGTGTTGAGCACCCTTCCTCTTTTTTTATGTGCTAGATGCTTTTTGTCGCTTCTTTATCTTGTCCCCTAATAATGTTCTTATCCAATGTCTGGCTTTTGTCTCTTGTTGCGCCGTTGTTGTCGTCATCAACATGCCATTCGATTCGGGGTTCTGGTCTAACATGGGCGCCATGCCTTCTTCTACAGGTTCAGAACACGATCGACTACGTCCTCAGCCATATTTCTCTTCGGCACACGGATCGATTTACTACTCCCCGAGGCACCCCGCTGAGCGCCGCCGTCGAACAGAAAGCTCAGCATTTCCAACTCCGCTAATACAACCACGGCAGCGCCGCCCGCATTCTATTCATATCATTTCTTATCCTGCTGGGTTTGTTCCACCAGATCTCAGGCCCAAACCCTCCCAGGCGCCTGCATATCAACCTACCGGCCCTCAGGATCCACGAGAGACTCAGAGGCGCAAAAAGGCTCGCAAAAAGGAACGAAAGAAGGCAAGGAAGGAGGAGGAGAAGGAGCGGAAGAGGATAGAGAAGGAAAGGTCCAAGAAGAAGGAAAACAGGAGGTCTATCAAGTCGCTTCCCCCAGGCGCTGACAAGGTTGGCAAAGTCATCGACAGAATTATTGCGGTTTTCTCGCCCACGTCTAAATCGACACCTTCAGTCTCAACGACCCCAACCGCTACTCCAAGATCGAGGCCTTCCAGCTTTATCAGTTTTGCGCGCCGCCTATCCCGGCTTGAGGGAATCTACGGTGAAGAGCAAGTGGTCGAGGAGCGAACTTCTGTTGCGCAAGAGACCGTTACCGAAGAACCAGTTGCTGGAGAGACTCTTCCCGAAAGCATCAACATGGCTGCTGCAGCACTTCCACGCCCTGTGGGCAACCAAACTTTGATATATCCACCCAGCAGAAATAGCATGGTATCAATACGAACCGCCAAGAGCATCATTAGCTCATCTGTTTCCGAGATTCAGAAACCAGTGGCTTCAGGAAGCGGCCTGTCATGTTCTATTTTGCTGGCCGAACCAAACGTTTTTCTCACCGGCTTCGATCATGACAACAGCACACGTCGCCAGCAAGGACATAACTCGAGCGCCCTACTTCGAGGAAAGCTTCAGTTGAATGTGTCAAAGAATGTCAAGATCAAGTCTGTGACTTTGAAGCTCGTGGGTAAGGCAAGGACAGAATGGCCCGAGGGTATTCCTCCATCCAAGACGGAGCTGTTCGAGGAACAGACCTTGCGGACCCAATCCCTAGTTTTCTTCCACGCCATGCATGAAAATATGTGGGAGACCCAGTACGGCAGCCAATGTACATTTACACCGAAAAGCAGCGCCAATCACCACAATCTCATGCAGTCGCTCTATGCAAACTCTAACGGCTCACTAAACCTCCTTACAAAGGGTCGAAACCCTCCCAACCTGACGGCCAAGGAGTTGAAGCGTCTGTCTCTGCAATCCATCAACTCGCGCAGTTTTGGAAAGGGCGATTCGCCCCTTACGAACCAGGTTCAAGCTAAGGGCTACAAGATCTTCGGTCCCGGAACGTACGAGTACGCGTTTGAGCTGCCAATTGACCACAACCAACTCGAGACTACGAAGCTTCAGTATGGCTCGGTTCGATGGGAACTGGAAACAACGGTGGAGCGAGCAGGGGCCTTCAAGCCAAACCTACACGGCTCCAAGGAGGTTTCGATCGTGCGCCTGCCGGACCAGATGTCCCTTGAGATGTCAGAACCAATCTCCATCAGCCGCCACTGGGAGGATCAGTTGCACTACGATATTATGATCTCGGGCAAGAGTTTCCCAATCGGCACCAGAATCCCTATCGCGTTCAAGCTCACCCCGTTGGCCAAAGTTCAAGTCCACAAGCTCAAGGTGTTTGTGACTGAGAGCATCGAGTATTGGACCAACGACAGACACGTTACGCGCAAGGACTCCGGGAGAAAGATACTCCTTCTCGAGAAGACGGCTGGCAAGGCCCTGGACAAGCAATATAACTCCAGCGAGGTTCGTGTGCTTAGTGGTGGCGAGCTTGATCCAAATCAGCGGGAGGAAGCCAGGAGGATAGCGTACATGCGCAGACAACAAGAGGCTGCGAGGCGCAACAGTGTGCCGGACCCGTTACCAGATCCTAGCAACAACTTGTTGGGCGATTTGGATCTTGGTTTAGAAGCTTTTTGGGGCAGCACCGAGATCGAGATGAACGTTCAATTGCCCACTTGCGAGATGATGGCGCAGGACAAGACTCTGCGGTTGCATCCAGATTGCAGCTGGAAAAACGTTAATGTCTATCATTGGATCAAGGTATGTTTGTCTCAGCCCGTTGAACCCCGGTAAAAGTCGAATTGGTTAAAAGCTGACACCAAATGTTATACAGATCGTCATGCGCATCTCTCGCTCGGACCCTGAGGACCCAACTGGGAAGCGACGCCGTCATTTCGAGATCAGTATTGACAGCCCGTTTACTGTGTTGAACTGCCGGGCAACGCAGGCAAACACGTCGCTGCCGCAGTATAGCGGTCGAGATGGGCCGGCCCCGGAACAGCGACAAATGGTGTGCGGCTGCATCGACGCACGGCCTGTTGATTCAAATCAGTCCAGCATGGCTACGCCACTTTCGATGATTGAGGAGGACTCGTTGAGTCGCAGGGGCAGCCGACTACGCATTGACTCAAACAATGCCAACCAAGGTCTGCCAAGTATGCCACAGGCTGCTCATTTACAGCCGGCTGCCAGAGCTGGAATTACTTCTCCTCCAAGGGCCAGCAGTTCACTCAGCCGCGCTCGCGGACTTCCAAGCCCGCTGGACAGGGAGCCTAGGCCAATTCACTTGCTGAGACATCCTTCTTATAATCCTCCGCCATTCGACGCCGATGAGCCTCCACCGCCCCTGCCGGCGGACCTTATGACTCCGCCACCAAATTACGATATCATTGTGGGCACACCTAGTGTTGATGGCCTCGCGGATTATTTTGCCAGGTTGGCGGCTTATGAGGGTCCTGATGATGAAGCAGGTAACTCGAGGCGGGCAAGTGAGGAGTTGCCCCGACGCGACAGCACTGACACGATTGGGCCCCCGCTTGTCAGATCGGCGACCTATAATGATGTTGATCCTTTTACTATTGTGGCCAGTGGCAGTGGCAGTATCACGCCACGGGCTGAGGAAGAGAACAACAGGACTCTTGCAGTGGCTCCTCTGGCTAATGAGGGCGTTGATGGTGATGACTCGGACAGCGCTGACAGCGTGGACGATGACGACCCCGCCAGACCGCACCGAAGGGGGAGAGTCAATGTTGCCAATCCAAGGACCCCCGGAGGACGACTGGTACCGAGCAGGAGCTTGGAGATTGAGAGACCCACCATCAGACTTGACATGACGAACGTGGTCAGGAGAGGGGTGGGACAACCGTCATGATGGAGCCAGCATTGCACATAACGCATTTAGCACACAGTATTTGTTTTTGAAGCTGCATTTGAGGAGTTTGGAAAGACAGTAACTCGGGGGCGTTCAGGTTTTGAGGATTTGCGAAATTATAGAACGCGACAACACCATGCCCACATTGGAACGTACAGAAGTCTGGAAACGAAATCATGACATACGGACTGGATGGATGGATGGATGGATGGATGGATTGATGGATTGATGGATGGATATGAATAAACGAAAATTCCCTCTTATTTAGGGAACTTGCTTTAATTCTTTAACGTTTATGGTGGATGGCGAGACGAAAGGGATTCTTGTTTTATTACAGTCATGGCATACGAGACAACCGAAGCCACAATCACGAAGCATTAATTGTTGTCAGGATGAAGAAGATCGGACTGGCTGGGTTTTATTGCATGGCGTCTGCTTTTGTCTGGTTTTTAGTCTTTGAAGGATTGGAACGGGACTGGGAGGGAGGTTATTCGGTGTGTTTAGTTTGTTACAAATCATCATCATCAATACGGATTATTATTCCCAGTTGTTCAAGTTATGGGATTATATGGCTATCTAGTAGCTCTATCACCTACTTCTCCGGGCACTTACTCCTATGAGAATGATATCAACCCGTTTTGTAACATGGCCAAAAAATACATCATTAATAGACACTTGTATGTACTGTATGTTGGTGGAAAGGGGGCAGTCACGGTGCGTTCGTTGCCTCCCCAGGAGCTCTCCTCAACATCACCAATTTTTTAAAAAATTAAAAATTAAATTTTTTTTTAAAAAAAGGGTGGGATACAGACGAGTGAGGGAGTCTGATATTTCGCTATTTTGCTATCACATCACCAGCCATCGTCAGACTATCAACCAATAATGCCACCAACAGCCGTAACCATCCATATTCACCACGTCAGCCCAAGCCTTCTTGACTGGCAAACTTCATCTTACTAATCATGACCATAACATCTGTCAACGAGAAAACAACCAACAGTTTGATAATAGTATACATTTGCCCAGAATATGGGCCAAGTTCATTCTTCACTCTCCATTGTGGTTGGTAGCTTTCTGCTCCATTATTCACCCCAAACGCCAACTGCATCATGTCTCTCTCCTCTTCTTATCATGGTATAAAACAACAATACCAATACCAACCCAAAATGTGGTGGTGACATTGTCTTCTTTCGTTCTCTTGTCAGAAAAAAGCCTTCACATAGAAAATCTCATAAAATGCTGATTCACAGTTTGCCTCCCATTCCCAGTGGTGAATCCATCATTTGATCCCGAACCCATCCCGGAACTCATAACAGGTAAATAACAAAGTCGGGGTCTCCCAATTGAAACGCCAAAGTATGCATATGCAAGTCGAAAAGAAAAAAGAAAATTAATAGTAATACAAAGACCACAATCTATCGCTTCAGTAATGCGGTTGGTAGGGTATCTGCTGCTGTGCCCTGTTCTGGTGAGGATTCGGCAAGACTTGCTGTTGTTGCTGGTGCATTGGTTGGTAGGGTGCTGATGGCAGCCCATTGGGATGCCGGTCAGCCAGATGCGGCATGGTGTACTCTGGAACGATGCCGGTCCGGTACTCATTCCTCCTTCCAAGCGGCTGGTAATGCAAATGACTCGGGGTTAAGGCGTTGGAATAATGATACTGCTGCAAAAATGCAGCTGGGGGGGGAATCAGCAAAGTGTTGACACCTCTAACCGGCTTGTACGGGCTGTTGCGGTGCTGCAGATAAATGGAAGGAGAATGCGAGATCGGTGTATGGACGCCGCTGGCAGTGCCCATGCTCCCAACCGGAGTTCCTGTGTGGTGTCCATACGAGTCGACAAGTGGCGACGACGCAGCAAAAGATGCACTTGATGCCAAAGGATGTTGAGGAGATAGCCGCTTCGTGGGTGTGCCGTAAGTCATCGGAGGGAAGCTAGTCGTGGGAGTGACCGTCTGAGGCGTAGACACCATGCTGGGGGCACAAGTTGCGGGTAGCGATTGCTGCGGAGCGTATCCAGTCGTGGTAGGATAGACCGTCGACATTGCTCGGACGCCAGATACGAGAGGAGGCAATGAAAGAGGAGAGGCCTGCGCCGGAGCATAGACTGACTGGGCAAAAGGTTGAGTTGTTCCAATCGTAGCTGTCTGAGAGGTGTTGAGCGTGAGATTTGGCACCGCGAGTCTGCCCTGCTCGGCTCCAGCAAGTACGGCGTGTACGGTAGAGACTGGCGCCATATTGGTCATGCGCGGCAAGCCATTTGGTTTCTGCGACTGCACCTGCTGTTGCTGAGGGTACTGTGGCAGCGACTGTGCAGGTCGTGCAGGGTGAGGGAGTTGCTGCTGCTCGGCGAGAATGCGACCAACACGCTTCGCAGGGGGTTCCGTCGGGTCGTCTTCGGGAAAACTGCGCTTTCTCGACAAGTGGTGTTCGGGCTTCAGGGCCAGCGGGGAGATGGCATTCTTGGGGGCCGGGCATGGTGATGGCCAGCTGGTAGCGCCGTTGGTGCCTGGGAAAGGACCGAAGCTGGGCGATTGCTTGAGTGCTTGCTGAGAAGAGTATGCGTGGTGAGAGTTCAGAGGAGATGGGAGCGGGGATGCAGCAAAGCTGCGCTCGAAGCTCCGGTGCGTCGGCGATGGGATGAGCAGCGGTGATGGCGAGGGAGATGGAGACCGCTGTGCAAGTTCCATGTACTCCCGCACGCTAGCGAGCTTATCCAGCCACTCATGCCACTCCTCTGCCGATGCCAGCAAGTTGTACCTCACATTGCTCAAAAATTCGACCTCCATCAAATGGATATCGACCACTCCCAAACCCGTCACATCCGCCCAAGTCTTGTTCGTGTACGTGTTATCGTCCAGAAACTTGTTTCCAAGCATCATTGCCACCGTAAGTAGTCTGTACTCGCTGCCAAGACCACCGCGGATGCTCGACAGCCTCTTCTTTAACCTATAAACGTACAACAAAGCCAAAAGCACCACATTCCGCGCTATCTGCGTCGTTGAAACCACCTGCGAAGCCCAAGTCTTGAAGGCGGCCGGGGCAATGGCATTCGCTGCCAGACGAGGAATCGGCGTATTTGGTGGAAAGCTCCGCATCTTCTCGGCCATCTCGATCGTGTGTGACGACTCGAACCAAAAGAATGATGTCACCTCAGCCATAAAATGAGCCAGATTCCCACCTCGTGCACTGATGCGTTCTGGTATCTCCATGCTGTGGAACACCAAGCTCTGGTCCGTGAAAGGCGTCGAGTATCGCGCGGGCTGCTTCGAGCTCGGTTGTCGTTGCGGGACTGGTTGCTGTGCTGCTGAGCCGGTCAAAGAGGGGTGGAAGGAGTTTGACGGAACGCTGGAGGGAACCTGTGGTCTCGGTTGTCTTGCTATTGGGGCTTGAACCTGTGCCTGAGCTGGAGGCTGGGCTTGGGCTTGGGCGTAGCTGTTTGGTGGTTGCGAAGGTGGTGGGTGAGCGGAACATAGTGACGATGGATGGAAGACCTGCTCGTTTGGTGGTGGTCGTTCGTTGAGGGCTGGCCTGTAACGATCAGACTGCGGTAATGATGATGAGTACGCTGGGTGGTGGTTGTGGATGTGGTGGTGGGTTTTGGAGGGTGCCAAGTGAGGCATCTCGTAGGTGGTCGTTCCCATGTTCTCGTCGTCGACTGGCGGTGTTCGGAGACCAGTGGGAAGAAGGTGGTGCAGGGAGGAGAGGGCGGAGGGGCGGTAGTGAATTGAAGGTGCGCTTGCAATCGAATTCATGGGCGGGGAATTTCCAGGTCGATTAATTGTTGAATTGCAGAGAATGTTGGCAACTCGGTCGAACCTGCCTGTGGCTGCTCAGTTCCTTCCTCTGAGCCAGCAACCTATTTCCGACCCATGACCAGATAGGCAATTGTATATAAGAGTGGAATCGATGAGGAAGGTGTGGTTGCAGTGAAGAAGGTTCAAGGGCGGCAAGCTTCCCCCTCTTTGTTGTACACCTTATTCCAAATCCAGGGCAGTCGTGGAAGACGTAGCAGGAAGCTTCTTCTTCTTTTCCTTCTTCTTCCGAGTCGGGTCCAGCCGGTGGTCCAGTCCAGTCGCTTCCACTAAAAACAACGATACAACGAGCTCACTTGTTCTTTGTACGGTGAGTAATGTTGTGTCGGATTGGGGGGTGGTGGTGGTGGTGTGTGGAGGCGGTACCTTGCGGGTGGTGAGATGGGACCAAAAGGCTATGCGTTATGGCGGTGGTGGTTGACGATGTCGCCGTTCAAATCTTCTGGCGACATGCAACAACTTGAACTTTGAACAAGAAAAGGAAGAAGAGGAAGAGGAGGAAGAGGAGACAGATCCTCGTGCACTAGACACATCCATACCTCTGCGCATCCATGTGAGGAAGTTGCGTAGGTCGGTAGCTCGTCTGCGTTGCTCTGCTGCGTACTTGGTATGGATTAGTTCCTGGTCGCCGCAAATGCTGCTAATTTACTTCGTCCCTGGTCGACGTCGTTGTCTGGTGCCGTGCAAGGGGGCGCTGTGCCGCCGCGGTCGTCCTGTGCTGCAAGCTGCTTGGCCGGTTGCGTTGCCAGAGACCAAAAAAGTTAGAGGTACCCAGGTACCTCCGCCTTCCCAGACCCAGCCAGTGTCCACCCGTCCACATGCACTGAGGAGCCAATCCAGTTCCAAGTTCCAGCCAATCGCGCCGCCGATTCCTCGCTTCCAATGTGGGGCCATAGTGGGTTTAGCGTGGCTTTCTTTTATCTCGGTCTCTTCTGCGAGTTTCTTTGGCGGGTTCTTTCTTCTCTGCTGCGCTGCTGCAGGCAATCACTGGACTCTGTCCTGATTGGGCTGGCAGCTCTTGGTAAAATTCAAGTTGACCGTCGGTCTTCAACAAGCAAGTGTGAAGAATTGCCCCTGCAGGCTGGTGTTGATGATTATGATGCCAATGATGATGATGATGATGATGATGATGATGATGATGATGATGATGATTAATGATACCTTCCATTGCCTCCTTCTGCTGGGAAGGGGGAAATAACACGGGATAATGTTACTAGTATAAACTATTTCTTACTGGATTTGCATGTTCCATTGATTGATCCCTTTTTTTTTATTAGGGATTTGAGATCTTTCGGGCCACGCCCATGATTCCCACCCATTTTCTGTTGTTTCCCCGCCGCAGGACGCTTTGTCCTCCCCACCACTGGAGACACCCTCATCCGCTAGCATTAAAAAAAAGGACACCGAACGGTTGACCACTTTTGATTTCCGGAAGTCTCACGGGAGGCAGCCCCTGTGTTGTTGTCCGTCCATCCCCCGCGGCAACCCACCAAATTGCCAGTTCCGGTAAGTACAGTACTTGTTGAGTCAATCAATTCCTTTGCTTCTTGTTCACTCTCATTCCGCATTCAAATTTCGGGAACGGGCGAGAAGAGGTAAAACTCGCTCCCAAAACGACCCCTGGCCTATGTCTGTCTTTCTTCCGGGACTACACAGTTGATTGAATGAGTGAGAGCGGGTGGGAAGGGGTGTGTGGGTGAGTGACCACCCAGGACAAGGAGCAACGCTGAAAGCAGAAAGAGATGTCCGAGTAAGAGACACACAGCACAAACAGGGGGGTTTGTCCCCAATGAGGTCAAACCAAAAGAAAAGGAAGCCGTATTTTTTTCGAATGACACGAAAAGAAAAAAAAATAAAAGAAAAAAAATTGGAGCCCGATTGCATGCATTTGGATTTGGAAAATGTGGTATGGTTCTGGCTTGGTGCAACTTTACATGTTGCCCGACCCAGTGGCATCCAACGAAATTTCACGATATCTCTGGTGTTGATGTGAGTGGCTGCCTGTCTCTTTTTTTCTTTTTTTTTGAGGCGGTGGTGGTCCATGTGTGTCGTGTCGGTAAAAAGTATACGGTACGGTGTGCGCATGCTTCGTCTATCAACACGAGCTCATGTCATCAAGAATGAAAAAGGTCCATCAATCAATCCATCAAAATCTACGTATTCGGTCCCAATCTGGTTTTCGGGCTTGGCCCTCCTCCCCGCTCCGCCCTTTTGGTTGCATGCTGATGATGATGCTCGTTCTCTCTTCATGCTCCCTTATTTGAGGGAAAAACCTGGAAGGGAAAGGGGTGAGGCGAATTAGAATAAAACAAAACTGCGCCTTGGTGCGGAAGGCAGGGAGCCGTGAGGGAAATGGGGTTCCTTGGAAAAAGTTAAATCGAACATGAATGGATGGATGGTGCGTCGAATGCATGGCTGCGAAACTATGTTTGGCCTGGTCTGGGCTTGGGCTGGGGGTCGGTGGTTTTCCTTTTTGGTGTGGGGGGCGTCGTTGCGTGTGTGCTGAGCAGGAGTGCGCTCACTGGCTTTCCCCAGCGCCTGGTTGCTTGGTTTCCTGGGCCGAAGGATCCCCGGATCCGTTTTACGACAGGAATGGAAATCATGCCGCACACAGTGCGCCTTGTCTCATTTTCTGTCGTCAGGAATCACTTGAGTTTCTTTATTCCCTTTCTCTTCGGAATCGGAACCATAAACCAACTGGATTTTTAAATAATATGCCGAAGGGTTGCAGCGGTTTTTTTTTTTTTTTTTTTTAAGAATTGCTAGTGCGCAGTCAATCATGCAGCGTTTGATGAATGATTCTATAAATTCTGCAACACAGCTCGAACCAACTCGACTGTGATAGTTAATTATTATTATTGTTATTTATTATCGGCTGCAGTGGACATGTAGTAGGCTAGCCCCTGTCGGCCCTCCTCTCGGCAGGACACCGGCATCACTCGCCCACTCAATCACTGGCTCTCTCACTCACACAGCCGACGGGTCTTGGTCTCGTGTGTGCCGATGTGTGTGCAGTGTGTATCAGACAAGGCAGGTCCAGGGGGGCGGACACAGGCACGGAGTCGACGGAGAACGGAAACAGAAAGACTGGTGGGACAGTGCGGGGGAAAGCTGCATCTCTTCTGTTCACTCTTTCTCCTGACAATTGTCATCGAGGTGGTGCATGTCCAATGAGACACAAGATTTAGTTCAGAGAAGTCAAGAGAAGAAGAAAAGAGAAAGTGATATAAGCCACCGGAAATGTGGCAGCGCCTTGTTACCGTACTCCGGTGAGACCTGTGATATCACTAAATCAGATAGGTCATGACCATGTGGTGATGCTGATGATCAGGAGTGTCTCTTGTCTCATTGCACTTTATTGAAGGCACACTCGCCTCGCCATGTCTGTGGCTGGAACCTGGGTGTTTGAAGCACAGCTGAAGTCTGAACTGCCCAGGCGGCGTGGCCTTATCAATTTACGGCCTGGGGCTGGGGCAACGGGTGCAAGTAATTAACGTTTCCCCCACACGGTCCAAGTCGCTTCAAGGTTTCCCTTTTCTCCTATCTTTCTAATATCATTTTGCTCATTTATCATCCATCCAGCAGAGATTGTCTAGTGTGCCGACGGGAGTTTGGCAGGTTTGTTGGGGGGCGCCCCTGTGTGTCTGACATTGTCATGTCATTTGCAAGGGGTGTATCACCATCACGGAGCGGGCGGCTTGTTTCTTACGGCAACTTCGCAAGTCCCTAGATAGTGCACCTGATGGCGGGGTTGCAGTCTCGCAACAGGCCATTTGTAACTAGTCAGTGGAGGGGAGGAGGCACTGTGCGACCCTGCACAGCTGCAAAGTATACATACAAGTGCGGATTACGAAGGGAGAGCACCGGCCGAAGACAGCAGGTACCTAGATATAAGCCCAGTGGCGTACGTATATTGGTTTGTCTTGAAGATGCCTCCTTTCAGTTTTGCCGATTGGTCTCTGCTTTCGGTTTTTTTCTTGGGCAAGTCACGCGATGGACCCAGTAATTTTTCGTCTTTGTTTTCCCTTTTTCCCTCACTGGGACGAGGCGTTAAAAGTCACCAAAAACTTTAGCCCGAATCGCACTTCCTTGCAAGTTGTCCACTGCTGCATCATCATCATCAAGTCGCTTTGAGATCCATCCAACCCCCTCCTTCTCGCTTGATCAGAAAAAAAATCGGTGGCAAATGGTTGATGTCGGTGTGTAGTAGCCACGCGGTCGTGGAAAAGACTTGTGCAAAAGCACTAACAAAATTTACCTGGGATCTGCACCAGTCTTTCTATGACCGCGTGGTAACCTCATTCTTGTCTCTGATGATCCACCATCATGCGGACCGGGAGGGGAGCCTCTTTGGCGGTCTTCGGTCTCTTAATTGTGCCCTTAGCCCCGCTCTCGCCCAAGAAAAAAAATGATGGTTTCAATATTTCCCATTTGCGGTGTGAGTGTGAGTGGGTGAAAAGGCAACAACCTGGAAAGCATGGACAGGCATTGTCCAGAGCGGATGATGAAAAAGCAAGGGCGTCCACACCAAACGCCTTTGCTTGTCAAAGAGCGTAGCATTGTGGCTTATAGGAATTGAGGCAGACGGAAGCGCCGGGAAAGCTCAACGCATCCGGCGACTCTCCGGAGCCCCTCCGGCATCACGACCACGGGCGTGCCGGGTCCCGCAGATGATACCGAATGCGCCGTGTGGGTTTTCCACTATCAAAATCGGTGGGTCCTTGTGACTTGAAGGCGTTACTACCCCATGGCGCCATTAACCTCTGCTATCCGGGGAGAAGTGGTCAGCAAGAGCAGGTTTTGTAAGTTTTGTCTCATCGTCGGAGTTTGATGAGGGTGCAACTAATGTAATTGCTGGATTCACCTGGGGCGTGCAGGCTCGAAAGTGAAGCACAGTGCGAAGGTTTAGATGTTCCTGCTGGAAATGGGTTGCCCCCGAGCCTGATCTCGCCCAGGTCATGCCGTCGCCAGGGAATCTTTGTTGGTCCTGAGGGGCACGAGAGGGTCACACCAAGGATGCGCTTTTTTTACTCAGCAGAGCAGAAAGTGTGCCCAATAACTCCAAAAAGATGGGCCCGGGCTCCCGACTGGTATCTTCCAACCTCCCGCGCTGCCCCTCATCACGATTGCTGTTTCGGGACAGGGTCCATTGCAGTGCCCAGTTCCAAGCTTCCCGTCCCAAGAAGCGATGCGCGGCCAACCAAAGGGACCTTTTTCCATCGAGTAAAAGAGCTGATATCGCCTGTGGCATCTCCTGCATCAAAAAGCAACGTTGAACGTGGGTTGTAATTGGACCACCACCCCTCCCCCCTCCCCCCTCCCCCCTTTTTCGATGTTCATGTTCAAGACAACATCTCAACGACCCGACTCGGGGCAATATGTCACGGCAATATCACATAGAGAAGCCGAGCAAGGCTAGAGCTTGTTGGGCCGACGAAACACGGCACTCTGTGTTCGTCGGGCTTTGCTGCGGATCGCTGCATTTCCTTTCAAGAGACAAAAATTAAAGAAAAAGGACGGCGGCTGACTACGAGACGGATTCTGGAGATGGGAATTCCGTGTCATGTGAAAGTGGTAACGAGCGAGACACTGTGCGCCGTGATCAAGGCAGCCAACGCCAAACAGACCGACAGGCAGCCAAAACACCATGGGCCGCAAATCGTTGACTTGTTCGAAATTGTTGGTTGAGATTGGTTGGATGCTGGATGCTGGTGCCACGCCCGGTCCGCCCAAAAGTCCAAAAGACTCGCAAAAAGAAAAAGGGAGCCACAGACCTGCATGACTGCATCAGTGCATCCGTTTTTCTGCACTTGCCTCGTCGTCGCAGCGCATCATCATCCACTCACCATGGTCGCTGTTCGCTACCACCATCTTCTCAGCCCATATGCCGCATCACCCAGCTATTTGACGGTCGTGTATCCCGAAGGTCCTAGAAACACTCGGGGTTGGGACATTGGATGATCAACAATATATTGTGTGCTCCAAGACGGACTCCGTCCCGTCGATTGCAGATTATCACTTTCCCTTTGATGACCCATTTCTGTGTTTGATATCGGCACATTGACAGCATGCAGGTGCGGATTACACGTGAGCGGACTGATCAGGATGTTAAAAGACATGGTCATGGTTGTGTTGAGAATTTGCTGAGATTGAGCAATTTTTGTTAGCCTTTTTTTGACCCATCTCCATATCATGCACCCTCGTGGCTGAAGAAGCACAATCGAGTCCGGAACTCGGGGCAAGATATCACTCAATTTGACGATTGCTCCTGCCCATTCAACTCGAGTTCCAAACTTTCTACCCTCGAAGTGGATCCGCAGTGGAATGGAAGCTGCTGCCCGCCACTTGTGATGATGAAACTTTCCCAACCCTTTTTCAGTACCTGATAATGGCAGTCATAAGCAAGGCGTGCCACCCAAAGTTCCAGTCATTTTCTCCGTTTGCATTCTCCGGACCGACGGGCAGCAATCTAGTGGTGACGAAGGATCGGTCTGAGGATGGTGGCCCGCGCACCGTACATATCACAACGATGACATGCTGCACATCCAATGCGCAAGCTCTGAGTGGGCGAGCGGGTGAGAAAATAGACCAATCTCCACTCATCTTCAACCACCTCCCCTCCTCCTTTCACCGCTCTCAACAAACTTGAACTTGCTGGAAGTTGCTGATTCCAAGTCGGCAAGACAGAGGAAGCATCACACAGTGTGTCGGGTATCCGTGCGACGCCAAAAATCAATTAACGCGTACGCGAATATGGCAGTTCCCCGCCTGGACCGCGGCGAAGATCCCGAGTTGCTCCGTTTCAAGGGACCACCACACAAACTCACAATCGCATCAAACAAAGATTGACCCCTCCTCTGACGATCAAAGGCGCAGCTGAAAAAGCCTCTCTTCTTCGTGCTGAGGTGATGGCCGGGTTGATCCATGGCCAGAATCAGCACAGGATCGGAATCCCTCTGCTCTTGAGGTCCCTGGAATTGTCATCCCGTGCCTCCAACGAAATCTGCTGTTCTTTATTCCCTTGCACTTGCCGCTCTCCCGCCGCCACCAAATATCCAAAGAGCAGCCCCCATTCTCCCGTCCCTCCGGTTGGTGGCCGAGCCGCGGTCCCTTAGGACACGAAACCAACTCCGGCCTTGTGCAAAAATCCCGTTTGCGCCGAAAAAGACTGATCATCACGACTGTGTTCATTGCGTGCCCAATTCCAGCCCTGTACAGCGGCCCAAATTGGGTTTCACTTACCAACACATGTCCGACCCTGTCAATGGCGATCACCAGACAGCCCTCTCCCATGCTCGGCCTTATTTTCATCCCTTCATTGTTGACGCGAAGCCTGAGTATCATGCCTTGTTTGATGTGACAGCGAGAGCGCCCGTTAAGCAGCACGTCTCAGAGCGCAACTTGGCCTGGACCTGGAAAAGGGAGGATTGGTTATCATGTTGGAGGAGGTTGAATAGGTGGAGATGAGAGACAGGAGGGCAGGGCAAGGCAGGCTTTTGAAGCCATGAGCGGATCCACACCACTAAGCAAAAGGCCTCAATGACTCACACAACAACCTCGTTGCAGCACAGCCGTCTATCAGCAGAGATTTCCTCACTCCACTTCAACAAATTCCACAGCATAAACAAGCTGCATGGCGCAGCGGAAGCGCGCCGGGCTCATAACCCGGAGGACACTGGATCGAAACCAGTTGCAGCTATCTCTTTTTTTTTTTTGGCTTTTTCCCTCTCCTCTTTTTATCGCTTTGCCACATTTATTCCAGGTTCACATGTGAGCCTTGCCCTGTATACCTGGCTTATGGAAAAGGTAAGCTGCCGCAAAAAAGATAATTTCTGCACAACAGGAAATTCGTGAAAGAGTAATGGACAAACTCTAGGTTTGTTGTACTCGGTTGTCGACCCGCTGGCAAGGAACAATATGCTGGCTTCCAAGCTTATGTTTCCATCGACATGATCTCTGCCAGTTCCCTTGATGTAGACACTTGTCCAAGCATTTATCTCGCGATATCTCTCACGCTGGGATCCAAAGGCTGCCATTTGCATCGGGTAACAGGAACAAACCTCGCCGATAGTCACGGAAGCGGAAGTTTCCCGGTAAAACCACTGGGAGGACTTGAGAATGGCTCTTTTGAATATATTCCTAGTGCTGGTCAGCCTCCGGTCTATGTAATAAAATCAAAAAGCCCTTGACTGGGTGAGATGCTTGAGGAAGAAGATGATGATGCTAAGAAATACTCGGCCGGTGTAGGTGCACAGGTGCTTGCCATCTGGCTGATCAAATCGTAATCTTGACACCCAAGTTAGAAAAGTAAATTTCCTACTGTGATTCATGTGGGCCATGATCACTTCCAGAGCAGCTAATGTTTTTCCCATTGCTTCCGCCGCATCACAATAAGTGTGAATGTGAGTGTGGTCAAGGTAGATACTAACTTTGGTGATGCTGACTGCATCCTGACATGTCTCCTTTGTCAGGACGGCTTCAAGTTGGTATGTGCCAATGACTATGTAGTCGTGTACCATCATAAATGTGTCACTCTGGCCGTTGGCACAGGAAACATTTGAACTTCAAGTGTTAAAAGGGGTAGTGAGGCTACATGTACAGGCACGGTGCCAGTGGCTTCTCATAATAGGCATCACCCAAGATTTCGGCTGCCAGTGGTAGTTGAGATCAGAGTCGGCATCTCTCATGTTTCTTTGTCTGATGGCTGTAGTAGAACACTCGCCACGTGGGCATAGAGGCCCCCTTTGACCAATAAAGAAGGGCGCAGTTAAAATTACGGTGACTTGTTCGTATATAATAACCATACCAGATACTCAGGGGCTCGTGCAGCAGCACAGCTCACATCACCTACCTTCCAAGTCCCTTCAAGTTCCTCGTCACTTTGCTATTTCTCAGTTCATGGTGAGGTCGTGACTTTCTCCTTCCCAGGTGAAAAGTACCTGCCACGCAATATAAAAAAACATGAAGATGAAGATGGCATCAGTACATGCAACAGTGCTATTACGCTAGCGAGGAATAGAAATTTCACCGTGACGTGTCTGGTCTCCCGTTTGACGGTTTTATTTTTCCGTAACAGTTATGGTCTAGATTAGTAGGGCAGACTTTTTCCGAGCTCTTGCTGCTGGAGAATACGAGGTACATGCGTGTCTGTCTCCCGCGGGAAGTTACTATTTGGGAGGATTTTGTAGGTT
Organism: Cladorrhinum sp. PSN259; assembly: GCA_033725935.1. Classification (NCBI taxonomy): domain Eukaryota; kingdom Fungi; phylum Ascomycota; class Sordariomycetes; order Sordariales; family Podosporaceae; genus Cladorrhinum; species Cladorrhinum sp. PSN259. The sequence continues at coordinate 226,774 of MU867085.1, read as the reverse complement.
ACACAGAAGTTGAGTCAACGTCCAACTTGTTGTAGACCGAGATGATTCGAGCCCCATGTTTTCTTTTTTTTTTTTTTCTAAGAATAGGATGGACAAGATATTCTCATGTGTTCTAAGTTCCGAAGCAGAATTTCTATTCTCAGGACCAAGGTCGTGGTCTAGATCCCGAGCGGGCTGCTCAATGTTGACTGCTCAAGAACACGAGTTTACATGCGTGGCGTCTTGTGAGAACAAGTTTCTATCCGAGGCTTACGATAGTACTGCAGTTCTGTCCAGATTGAGTTACAGAATATCCAGTTATGCAATTATTTGTAACTGTATCAAATACGCTAACACCTGTACCAGTTAGATGAGGTCTGGCCCATATTACTCTCACACCGAGCGGGGGGTAGTTGTAGCCTGAGGGGTAGGTGTGTGGATAGGTGAAGGTGAGTCAGCGAGATGTCTGAGGAGCTATACGAACAAGTGTATACTAAGGAGCATTGGCAAGAGATGTATGGAGAGGTTTGAAAGTGGACCGTGACATTGATGCACGCTTAGGGCTGAGTGTACACTAGGCGTTAACATAGGAATATCTACCTGTACACCTACTTTCACACCACGGTGTATAGTTCTTATCTATGCACCCTGTCTCCTTGGATGTTCAATAGTTCATGCAAAGCCACCTCCACATTCACGATCGGAGACTCTTGACAGCGATCGCCGTTTGCAAGTAAGTATTGCCACCAGAACGGCCTAGACTATGCTGGTAGAAAGGCTCAAGGTCTAGTATTGGAGCGTTTGATGGGTCAACCATATACCAAGACGTCCGAGGAGAAAACTGAAGCTGTGGATACGGTCTAGAACTGTGATCTCATATCACTCCCTTCGAATCTGCTCAAATGAGCACGAGATGGGAACGAAAAGTGAAGAAACGTGGATGGAACGGAAGTGAGGATGTCCAGTATTGCGCGAGTCAAGTTCTATCGGTGGTGTTCTGAAGACTTACTCAAGTCTCCTCGTTTTGGCTTTAGATCTACTCCCTTGATCCTGCATACGAAGATCAGCTCCCTATGCCGTTTGCAGAACTGCATACAGGTCTCAGCCTACACCCGTAGTACAAGGGGTCGGTTGTGGGTACAGACAGGGTCGTGGCAGCAGGGTCCAGGGATCCTGGTCTCTTGTAGCTACCATACTCGAAGTGGAAGCCGTTTGAAAGTGCATGATCGTTCCTCTTCGGAGTCTTCTCCCCTCATATGTTACCCTTGCTGAATAGTCCTTTACTCGGCAAGAAAGTGATTAAGAGACCCATGGGTTAAAACAAATATGTACATGGTTTGTGGCTGATAAAAAAAACTCCCCAAAAAATAAAAAATTGTGAGCAACGTTTGGTTCTGTCAACACCAGATATCGCCAAGACTTCACGATGGAGTCAAAAATCAAAACATACATACAACACCAGGGATTCCCCAGTGGTCACCCACCTAGGTACTAATCTAGCCCTCTCAAGATTATCTAGGGCAGAGCGGACGGGATGCCGAGTTTTCTTGAGGGTATGGTCGTATGTGCTGGTCAGAGCTGTTGATCGGATTCATGTAACGAGATCCGCCTCAGCTGAACCCACACGTCGCACATGCAACTTACACACTGACATATGGCATACATGACAGGGCAAAAGACCATGGTCCCCGATCAATGTGCTGTTCGTGCTCTGTGGACTGAGCAAACTGTTTGCAACAGCCCTGGGTCTGATTAGAAGTCCGAAACACACCACCACCCCACACAACACATTCCGCTACGGTGACTCGCCTCACTTCGCCTTCAGCCAGTTGGCAGCACCAAGTTAATCTACCTATCAGAATCCCATCACCCGATTTAGAATCTCGTGTTGTTCGTGCCTCCCTGTCTTTATCCGATGCCAGTGATACCTGTCAATCACACAAAATCACGATATCCGAATGCCAATATCATCTCTCCCGTCATCCATCCGAGGCAAAAAAGAAAGCAGAACATATCCGCATTTGAATCTAGCAATTTTTGTGTTGTAAAAGGGCTTGTTGTCTTCCAGATTTAGAACACGTTTCTCCTGGAGATGGGCTAACTGCACAGCATTCTTTTCAGGGGGCCATGCTGTCAGCAGTAGTTTCAAGCTGAGGTCAGAGCCGTTGTAAAAATGGAGATGCTGATAGCCGATCTTTTTTTTTCAATAGTAGAGTGGACATTTTTCCCCAGGATCGGATGATCGGATAGCATCTTATCTCGCATCAACCCACCTGTTGTCTGTCGTGGCTTCGAGATGGTGGGACTTGGCTCGACTGGCAGCTTGAATAGCCCCTGAAACGCACATGATTTTCATGCAAAACAAATCCCCCAGAAAAAAACAAGAAAAGTATATTTGAAGAAAAAAATTCAAAACATTCTTCGTGTCTGCAGACAAGCGGTCTGATATCGGATAGGGCCAGGGGCAACAACAACAACACAAAAATCCTGCAAGGCAAGTCACACACCCATAGCCGATATGCGGGCTCCCTTTACGTACCTGCAGTCTCCTATTGATCGGTTTTCTGGTTCGGAAAAGTGCAACTATGAAAAATCTGAATGATACGTGTAATATCTTTAGGGGCTGATCCGGCCCATCGAATCAAAAACAGTCTTTCATATTCCCGCCAGTAGTAAACAAACCTGGAGACGCCTTACCTGACTGGTTGGACCCGACAGACTGGGACCCGGGAGAGCCAACTACGGGATCATTGGGCCGGGACTGGGAATTGGAAAAACAAAAAAAAACCAAAAAAAAACCAGCAAACTGCAAGTCCAGTTGCATCATGCGAGGTGACGTACGTTACCTGTGAAAGATGCTGGAGCTATTCGCCCGGGGCTCCCCCCTGAACAGATTTTGATAGGTACCCGATCTTCTTCCACTTCATTTTGTGCACATTGATCGTTTTCCCTCGATAGACACTTGATTGGACAGAAAAGGACAGCAAAGTTAGCCCTGCGTGCCCTGCACACATTCCCCGGTCGTATTTTACCCCTGGCGGATACATAGGGCAGAAAAACTGGTGGAGAGTTGAAGCTCGCCACTCTAGGATGGTTTCCCTTACCCGCAGGATGCAAAGTTAGCGAGTCAGGGACGAGCAAGTATCTAAAGATCCCGCAGTATGCAGATGTGGATCTTGACAACTAGACATTCCAGACGTCCTTCTTATAATCTAGACGATCCGACATGATCGGAGATGGCGAGATTCAAACGGGCCGCAACCTGTGCGGAAGACTGATGCCATCGGATCGACTGCTGAGTTGAGCATTCTGGACGCTAACGGAAAACTCCAGCATGTTTACTTCCGGAAAGGGAATCGGAATGCGACGCTGGATGCCGGATCCGCGAAGACGGCATTTTCCGAGGTCCACTTGGATGCATCCCCGACCCGATTTGGAAATTGGATGGCCGTCCCCGTGTCCGATTCTGATCGTGAAAGTCCGGACCTGGACCGGTCGTAGGCCAAGGGGGGGGGAGTGAAGGTTAAAAACTCACCTTGCTATGATAACACCATGGGAGTCGTCCCAGATCAATGCACAAACGAGCGTATCGGGCGTAAGAGCCCAACCTCACCTCGAAGCCAGCCCTCCAATCCCCTCGTTGGCTGCAACACAGCCTTTTGACGTGTTGACGTAAGTGGACGTATTGCCTCGCTGTTCATAGGTTCTCACAGAACGGTTTACACCACACCATACACGTAGATAGCAAATGTTGGGTTTGTTTCACGCGGTGGCGAGGCAGGGCAAACAAGACAAACCATTCATTTTTTGATTTGCCTGAAATATCAACCACATCACGAAAAAGAAAAGAGCCGCAGAGTTACATTAATCCACTTTGAACAGTGATGCCCTGACGTTGGGTCGCTCACTACCTTACCCAGGCAGCCGTGAGACGAGGCATCTGGTGTAGAGACCTAGGCAGAATTGGCGGAGTATCATGGATCTCTTGGTCTCTCATCTCATCTCAGATGTGCAGTATGGTCACGATCAATGCCTCATGAAGATGCGGTGACTGCTGCAACGAGACAAACACACGAGAATGGGCCCGTCCTATTATATGCTTCCAAATTGACATCAACAAAAACTCCTCACCGCCTGTTCTTCGTTCCGGAGCACCCGTATGAGTGGCAGATTATTGGTTCTTCTCGAGGGGCAGCAGCTGGCTCGTGCTGCTATGCCCGACGGGACATCACAGTAGTAATTTTTATCTGTACTCCACTTACCGTACACGTCGTCGAGCAGTGTCTCGTTTCAAGTAATTAATGGGGAAAATGAAGCAACGAGACGAAGTGACGTGGTCTGTGAGTATCTCCATTCAGGCGTGCCACAGGAGATAAGGAACCGGTGGATATGATCGATCGTATGAGGGAAAACTAAAACCATGATGGGGTCCACAGCAAATGGTAAAATCCGGGGCAGATACCCACTATCACCACCGTTAATTCCACGTGTAGAAGGGCGGTGAAGGGTGAACATAACGGTCCGTCGATGTCGGTCTCGACTTTCAAAAGAAAGTCAACAGTCCAGACAGGGAGACAGGGTTACAATCAAGGCCCGGCCCGCTCTAACCCCAGCCCCGGCATGGATCCAAGGTGGGGACTCTGAATATCGCCAAATTCGTGCCTGGTGCGGCTCTCACTGAGACACTCGCGGACGGACATGTGTTCGGTTTCGAGATGTTGTCGATAATATGCGATGGCATATGTTGAGAAATGGATCGCTTCAGGCCGCAACAGTCGTGAGTAAGACGACGGGGTTTACACAGTGTAAGGTCGCAACCTCGGGAGCCGTTTGAGTGATTTTTCCTTTCTGTGCGTTCACCGACAAGAGTTTCGACAGGAATGTCCATGGCTGTGCTGTGTGTGTCCTTGAAAGGGCTGCCTCCGAGGCATATATGACGAGATGAAAAAGGAAACATGCATTGACAAACCTGAGACAATTGGGCGATTCGCAAAAATTGGGCATCCAATCGCCAATCACTCGATGGGGCAGACGCATAATTGGTGCAGCCGTAGTATGCAGTAGTGTGCGCTCTGGTGCAGACCGGAGGCTGGGAAGGGAGACGAGGAACCTGGAAGAAATCGCGAATTGCGGAGGTCCACGTCGAGAACGCCGAGTGAGGGAAATCAGAATTTGGCTGTCGTGGCCCAACGATGCCCAACCGTCAAAGCCCGGGTAATTTTGCGCTGCCGGTCTTTTATGATTGGCGGGGATCAGGTGGCAGCTCCCTGCCCTGAGCCGCTGATACTTTCATTTCGGGTTGTGATTGACGGAAGGAGCAACGTCGAGTGGTGCAAGTCACCGATCGTCTCGCTGCTTCAAGCCTGCATCCTGCATATCGCTCTACTGCACTCAGGTGCCGTCATACTGGAAATCTGGAAATTTGGGAAAAAGCGAAAAACGAGAGAGGATTCGGCAATGGGTGGCAACCACCGGGCGCAAAGGGTATCACGGGCCCTGCCTTGCACCTTCTCTAACTGGATCATGAGGAACATCATCTGGAACATTGCATCCTTGAAGGGGAAGGAGTCGGGCAGAGACCGATCACCCCGCTAGGTCAAGGTTTTTTTTCCCCACGCACACTTGAGCCGTTCCCTTACACCCATTCCATTCCATCCCGCTGCTTTCCATGACCCCAGCCTAGCTGCTGCTGCCTCCAATCTTCGAGCCTGATATCTCAAACATGCAATTTTTTACCTCGTCGTCACCAATTTTCCCATAGCTCTGCCCAATGCCATTCCTCCAATTTCCCTGCCACACACAAACCACACAAATCACCCAGTTCTTTACCCGATTGAGCTGTTGACGAGGCTGTGAGTCACCTGTTAGCTGTTAGCTGTTGCTGTCGCGGACCGTGTTTGCTGTTCTTCGTCCGGTGTTCCAGTGAGGTCGCAGGCGAGCAAAGGAGAGCGAATCGACAACGAACAGAGGCGAATATCCTGGAAGCTGAGGTGATCTTCCTCCACTTCCCGTTCTGGCACCCTTCCAGGGCTAATGCGGGACTTGTCGTCTTGGGATCCGGGAGCCGCCATCCGCCCCCCAACATCTCCACCTGCCCTGGACATCCATCCTCAAAAACCACGCCGGTTCCCCCCCCCCTCCTGCACGTTCTAGCCTGCTTGTGTCCCGCTTTGCTCCATATCCCACCCCCTCCCCTTGAGGACTGCATCACACGCCAACGGCACGCGCAAGACGCAGCCCACAAGCAAACAGATTTAGCAAGAAATTCCACCGTGTTCTTCCGTCTTATGACCCCTCGTGACACCGGATTAATCTCTCAGCTTCCACAACACCACAGCCAAGGGACTTGAGCAACATTAACCAACATCAACATAACTACAACTACAACACTCCGCAATAGGAGGAGACACACATTACAACACCCCGCAAAATATCGCCACCATGATGGACGGACTACGACAATACCTTCGGCCGAGGTCGGGAGGCTCAGTAGCGCCCGGTTCAGAGGCGGGAAGAAGCAACGCCAGCAGACCAGCAGAATGGCCAGAGCAGCAGCAGCAGCAACAACAACAACAACCCAAGTCCATTCTTCGCAAGACACCCTCAACTCGACCATCGCCACGACCACGGAGAAACTCTGATACTTCCATCACCTCCTCCAATGTACCCGGTGTCGGAGTCGAATCCGAAAACTCGAGCGCCAGAACTTCTCCCATGCCATCACCTCGGCTTGCACCCTCCGCAGCAGGCACATCATCAAACGCACAATTGCCCCGAAAGGTTCTCAAGGCCAAGTTCCAAGGAGGGGAACAACGACAAACTCTCAGGCCTTCCCGACCATCATCATCATCTTATCATGTTCCACCACAGCGTAACGTGAGTGCCATGTCTTCGCAATATATGCCAGACGGCAACAGACAGGTAGAGCGCTCTTCTTACGACCGACTTGATCGCCATGACTACCGCGACTCGGAGCCAGACCTGGAAACCGAATCTGCCGTCTCCGAGACCTCAGATCTTTCATCCACAACTGAAGCCACCACCGTGGTCTCCATGTCATCAACATCCTCAGACTCTGAGTCTTGCGCAAGTGACGAAACAGAAACCGACAACACCGTTACCCACACCATTGCCAATACCGTCAAGTCAGCACCTTCTGTCCGCTTCACCCCGAGCGTCATCGGGTCTAGTTCCAGCGTGGCCAGCTCTGCCCCTCCTGCCAAGCCCAACCCCGGTCAGGGCCGGCATGTGGTTCAACGTCGCCCTGCTTCTACCAATACCATCCCTACCATCTCTACCATCCCCCAGCAAACGGCAGGACGGGAGATCACCAGCGATGGCCGAATCAAACTTCTTCCACCATCCATTGCCGCTATTGACAACAGGTACCACTGGGACCAGGAACACCGCCGCCAAGACATGGAGCGGTCCATGCGACACCGGATCGAGCAGCTTGAGGCTGAGACCCGAGCTCTTCGCGATAGGGAGGAGAAGCTTAAGATGGATGTTGACAACAGTTCAGCAAGGATAGTTTCCATCCGCCAGGAGCTTCAGTCGACATTCAAGGAAAAGGTCGCTGTGGAGAAGGAGTGCGAGGCTGTTGACAAGTTGCGCATGGTTATCGAGAGGGAGCGTGACATGGAGCGCAAGGCCAAGGAAGAGCTTGCCGCCAAGCTTGAGGCTCAGAAGGCAATGATTGAGGAGCTCCGAAGCAACGGCGCTTACAATCAGGGAGTGCTTGTCGAGGTTGAGCAGGAGCGCGATGACGAGCGAACCTCCAAGCAGGAGCTACAAGCAAGGCTCAGCTCTGCCAAGGCAGCGATTGAGGAGTATAAGAGCACCATGGACCTGCAGAGGAACATGATCTTGGACGCCGAGCAGGAACGCGACGACATGAAGGCGGCCAAGGCAAAGGTCGAGGAAAAGCTTCACAACTTGACCAGGGATATGGACAGGTTCCAGGAAGACCGCGAGGAGCACGAGACTCTCTTGTCCAACAAGATTTCTGCCCTCGAGGTCGCCAAGGCCACTCTTCAAGAACAGCGCGATACCAAGGACAAGGAGATTGCAGAGTTGACTGCTTCCCGCGATCAACTTAAAGCACATGTCGACACCCTAACAGCCCGAGTGGAGGACCTTGCAGGCGCAAAGAAGGCCGCCGAGGAAGATCAACGCAACACGAAGGAGGCAGCCCAGAACGACAAGCTCGCGTATCAGAAGGCTGCCGCTGAAGAGAAAGCAACCTATCTGAAGACAGCCGCCGAGGAGAGAGCAGCTCTCATCAACCGAGCCGACGAGGAAAGGGCCGCGCTTCAGAAGAAAGCCAACGACGAGAAGGCAGCGCTCCGGAAAGATGCCGAGGAAACCCGGGCAGAGCTTGAGAGGGAAGCTGAGGCGACCCGGACATCCCTTCTTCGGGAAGCCGAGGAAACCAAGACTGCGCTGCTCAAGCAAGCCGAGGAGACCCGGGCATCTCTCCAAAAGGAGATCGACGAGGGCCAAATCCCACTCAAGGCAAGAATTGATGAGCTCGAAAAGGACAAGGAGTCGCTGGAAATCACCAAGACAAACGTCGAGAAGGACAAGGCCGAAGTTGAGAGCCAGCTGGAGAGGGCCCATGGAGAGATTGCTACGCTCAAGGTTCAGATCGAGGAGTTGACGACCTCCGACTCAGACAAGTCGGCGAAGGTTGCCACCCTCGAGGAGGAACTGAGCGCAAGCAAGGCCATGGTGAGCAATCTTCAGGCTATCATCGAAGGCCTCGAATCCGACAAGGCTGGCTTGCAGACCCAGGTTGAAGGACTCCAAGCGGACATCGCCGAGAAGCAAAGTGAGATCGACACCCTCAATATCGATCTTGCCGGTTCCAAGGCTGCCAACATGTCTCTTGCAAGCCAGAAACTCGAAGTGAGCGGTGACATGGGTGACCTCCGAACTTCTCTCGATATCGCCAACACCAACATTGAGAGGCTTATTGTCGAGAAGGCCACTCTGCAGGTCCAGGCGGAGAGGCTCAATTATCTTGCGGAGGCAAAGGCTGAAGTCGAAGCCAAGGTAGTTGAACTGGAGGGCAAGATCTCAGAGCTCGAGGGTAAGATCTCGGTGCTCCAAGCTGAGGCAGACAAGATTCCTGTGCTCTCTGGTGAGAAGGCGGTTGCTGAGGGCCAAGTTGCCCAGCTCCAAAGCACGATGGACGCTCGCGTTGCAGAGTTGCAGAGTACATTGGAGAACCGCGTTGCCGAGCTTCAGGGTACGATCGCCATTATCGAAGGCAAGCTTACCCAGGCCCAGGTCGAGGCAGACAGGATTCCACAACTCCAGTCGGCCAAGACCACGGCTGAAGGTAGGGTCACAGCTCTTCAGGATACTATCATGGACCTCCAGGACAAGGTGACCCAGCTCAAGTCCGAGGCCAACAGAGATCCGGATGCTGTATCTGCAGGCCTGAGAGCTGAATTGGACGCCACCAACGCCGAGATCACCCGGAGAATTAACGAGACCGCAGCACTTATCGAGGAGAGGACGGCACTATCTACACAACTTCGCAACACGCAGCAGCAACTCGTCACGACGCAGGAGTCTCTCAACTCTGTCCAGCAGTCCTACAACTCCGTTCAGCATGCTTACGAGTCTGCTAGCGGACAGGTCATTGAGCTCCAGCACCGTGTAGAGCAGTTGGCGGCAGTATCCCGTCGGCCCAGCAAATCTCGCAACTCGTCACCCCAGAAGAAAGGAAAGGATTCCAGCAGCAAAAAGGACAAACAAATGATGGTTATGCGGAACCCCGGCGAACGAGGAGGGGCCTTGTCAGTTATGCTACAAATCGCTTCGGCCATCTAAAGTCTTCGGCGCCCACTAACCGAGGATTGTTATTCCAGGGATATTCTTTTCAGACATGAATTCAAGTCAGGCAAACGATCTGCGAGTTCGAGCGCAAGCTCAAGTCCCAGATCCACGCCGAACTCCACGCCTCGCACTTCACTGGACTCTGTTGGATCATACAAGATGTATTGTTGATCTATGATGTTACCACTGGACCGGGGAGACCACATCATGCACCCCATCTACACACTACACACTACACACTACACACATCACACGCCCCAATCTGGTGACGAGGACCGTTTTGCTTTTGTTGGCAATTTGCTCTTTTTTGTCGTTTCTGGTCTGTCTTCCCCAGCCCCATATTCCCCTAACATCATACTCGCCGAAGCCATTCCGTCCTCGTCACATCCTTCACACCTCACCTCATCACTCGTCGACAAAAAGTTCTTGTTATTATTACTTTCCTATTTCTCAGCCTGTATCATTGTTTGGACATTCTGTTTTGTTGGATAGCTCGGGAGGTTTCTTTCTTTTTTCTTTTTTTGTATTTTGATATTCTAGAATTCCTGTTTGGGGAGCACACGGCTCTGTTGTTGGTATGTCATGATTAATCTTGATGGATGGATGACGAGCCATGGAAACGTCGCGATACCCAAATTGTTTGGGGGGGGATGGTTAGGATTGCTTTTTTGTCTGTTATCTTGTTTACTATTTCTTTTTTTTATGGGCAGCATTTGCATGAACATTTTGGGGCGGTTGAGGCATCTGTCTCATGGAGAAGACCAGGAGCATCATAGACTAAAAACCAGAAGTCTCGGTGACGCACTTTTTTTCGGAGATGGATGATTCATGCAAGCATAAGAGGGGGAGGGGAGAGTGAGAGAGAGAGAGAGAATACATATCTATTTGTGCTTTTTTTTATTGTTCTATTTCTAGCAATTCTAGTGGAGGGAAGGGCGGACACGATGAAGTGTTTGAGTTTACTTATTAGCTTAATGATGAATTGTTGCTTTTTTTGTTCAGCTTATGTGCTATTTCGAGGCGTGTGGAGATGGAGGACTCTATTTAAGACGGCCTGAGTTGGCGGAAGGCCGGAAGCGAGGGTCGTTGGCCTTTCATGCCGCATGACGGAGGTAAATACTGTTACTTGCCGGGTCCTACTTCATTTATATACCCGGCCACTGAGCATCCTCCCAATGTATCTTTCTCTTCCGCTTTTTCTCGGCCGACCCAAGCATTGGAACTGTGATGGTCAATTTGGTGCCTTTTATTTTGCGGAGATGTTAACCCCGGACCTGTCAGCTTCATTTATTGAAGCTGATCTAAGAGAAGGACCTGTGCTGAAGGGATCAGGCCCCGCACTGGAGAAGACGTATATTGATGGAGTATTGGGGTTTTTACTGGCATCCCCCCTGATGTCATGGGGGGACGGCAAGGAAGGGAGACAGACCCCGCATGAGGTGAAGGGGATGTAAATAAATATATCTGGCGGGTGAGCTTTCGGTGAGAGGAAACCTTCAGGTACCTACTTTTCCTTCCATTGGGACGGACCTGCTAAAAAAAAGTTGAAGGGAATCAATTATTGGACTCACAATATCACCACAACAATGAGGTTCCTCAAGACCGGTGGTCACCTCCTCGCCTTCGCAGCGCGTAAGTGTTTCCTGGGCCCTTCTTCCCGTAGACATCAATGATCATCATTCACTGACCCAGGTCCGAGTCTTTACGTCTGTCGTCTCCTCCCAAGAACTCGAAGGCACACAAACCATCACCGACCCTTCGACCGGCATCGTCTTCCAGTCCTGGAATCCCTCTCCGGACTTGACATTCGGAATTGCGTTACCGCCGGATGCCCTAACGGTTGACGCGACCGAGTTTATCGGATATCTCGTACGTTTGTCGCTTCCCTTCCCTCTCTTGATACCCTCTCACTACTGACTTGCTTTGTGTCGCGTCAAAAAGTCATGCAAAAAACCATCCTGGTGCGGTCTCTCCCTCGGCGGAGGCATGGTCGACTCCCTCCTCATCTTGGCTTACCCATCCCCGTCCCCTTCTTCCCCGTCCGAAGTCTTGACTTCGTTCCGCTGGGCAAGCGACTACACGCTACCCACCCTCTACAGCGGCGACGCCCGTCTCACCAAGATTTCCTCGCGCGTCAATTCCACGGCCTTTGAGCTGCTCTTTAGATGCCGCAACTGTCTGAAATGGGTACAAGAAGGGAATGAAGGGACGGCAGGGGCGGCACCTACAAGTGAAGGGTTCCTGGTGCTGGGATGGGCGCACGCTGCTTCTCCCTTGACTTCAAGTTCTGGAACGACGCTAGAATGCGCAGATAACGCCATGATGAGACAGCATGAAGAGCAAGGCATCTTCGGGGCAGAGTTGGATGGGGGTGTCGTGCAGAGGGGCAAGTATGATGAGTGGGTTAGGAGGTGGGATACGGGGAGGGAGGTTAAGGGAAGTTGCGCGGGCAAGTCGACGACGACGACGACGACGACGACGCCCCCTCCTACACTGTCTACCAGTGTTGTACCAGCGCGCACGAGCTCGATTGGTACAGGGGGATGTCAGAAGAGTTACACGGCCAAGGCTGGGGATTACTGCTGGCTTATTGCTACCGAGAATGGGTTGACGCTGGATGGGTTTCTGGGGATTAATCCGGGGTTGGTGTGTTATCCTCTGCAGATCGGGACGGTTGTGTGTCTGAAGAAGTGAGAGCAAAAGGTGGCGAACTTTTGAACTACGGAACTTGTACCCGATGACCGGGACCGTGTTTCACGGGATCATATTCACCTGACTTGTTTTTGAACGAATTTGTCGAATGGAAGTTTTAGAACGTGCAGATACACAAGGCAGCTCAAGGCCGGAATATATTCTCCAGCTCAACCCCCACATATAAAGGGGAACAAGAAGGATAAATTCCATTGGTTTATCATGCATTTTCACATCGACTCTGATACGTTGAGGCCGGTTGATTTGATGCACGTTGTGCATAATACATATGCAAAGTGCAGACTTTGATGCAGGCTGTCATGCGAACTTTTTGTGCGCGCTAGGGCGGGACGTGACCACCTTCCCAAGCCATCCTTCTCTCTCCTCTATTCGGGTTGTCTTCAACGGGAAAGTAAGTGAGAGAGCGACTCCGGGAAAAAAGAGAATCCCACTTTGCCGCCGAGCGTTACCATCCGCCCACCCTCAAAATGCAACAAATGCAGCCCTGCTTTTTTTCTTAACCCATTTTATTATCGGCCAAATCAGAGGACGCAGCCACTCACATATGCGAAAGATATCGTCTCTTCCCGTCTCTTCTTACTGTGAAAAAGAAGTGAGAAAAATAAAAATATTCTCATGTAGCTCCGCCCCTTCCCCCCATTTTTTTTTTTAATTCCTTCATCATCCCCCTGTTGTTGTGATTCTCCAGTTCCTCCTCATAATTATTCCATATTTCTTCTCAATTGGGTACCTTGAATAAAAATCACAAAGTGAAAAAACTCAACTTTTGCTTTCCTGTCTTTAAAAAAAGGTTACCCCTCACCTACAACCCACCCACCCCTGCACCACACACACACACACACAGCACAGCGAAACTACCCACAATGTACATAACACGACTTAGCCCCATCGGCAGTCTCTCAGTACCACCACCAGCAGCAGCAGGACCCTCACAACATGACCTACACCCCAAAACAAGACCATATTACCTCCTCTTGAAAAGAATCACGACGCCCCACCAGGAAAACACAATAATCGGCGTGGTGGTCGGCCTGCTCCTGGCCGCCTTTCTGGCGGGGTGTTTTTATTTCCTCTGCAGGTACGGAGAGTCAATGAGGATAAGGAGGCAAAAGGCTAGACAGCAAAGGAGAAGAAGAAGAAGCACGAGGAAATATAAGTTCGGGACCACTACTAGCCACAGTTCCTGGTGGAGCGGGAGCAGTAGTGTCGTTGCTGCCGAGGCCGTTCCTGGTCCTCTTCCTGGAAAAGGATAGTAGTAGTAGATAATCTGGGTGTGAGAGGGAGGAAGGGCATATATATCTATATATATGAGGGAGGTTGTTATCCGGTTTTGGTTAAGGTTTTTTTATGGTTTTTCTTTTTGGTATGGCGGGGGGGGGGGGGGGGGGGTTTGGTTTTACTTAAATTTTGTTTGGCCAATGATTGGAAAACGGCAAAAAGCGCCAAAAGATGTGGGGCAGTTTTAGGGACAAAT